>ML784188.1:251319-311067 GCA_009831015.1 Picea engelmannii | reverse complement strand
AAGAAGAAACTATGTGAGTGATAAGTGAATTTTGTGTGTGAATGAGTGAAAGTGTGCCAATTTTTTAATGAATTAGGTGTCACCTTGCTGCATGTGGACTTCGCTTGGTCCTTACAAGTGTTGATTACCTAATTAACTAAGTGTCTTTGGTACAACCTTGCATAATTCAAAAGTCCCTATGAAGCTATCATGTGGACATGTGGGTCTATTACTATTCCTTTAACTCCCTATTGTGATTTAATCTAATAAAATATTTGAAACTATCCTAGATTGTGATCATGTGGGCATGTATGGACTCGTTACAAAACCTTTAAACTTCCCTAGTGATTTAATCTAAGAAAGTAAATTTCAACACTATACTATCTTTGTAGCATGTGGGCATGTATGGGCCCATTACAATCTTAAGATGTGTTTGAAAAATAAACTAAGAGGAGTCCCAAGAAGGGTTGTTGTCCTCTCCTAAAGGTTTTAATCTTTTTAAGGGAGATGAAATTGTCCCACAATCTTTTTTTGATTCTCAAGGTCACTTGGAGGTTCGAGAGAAGAGAATACTAAGCGATTGTTATCCAACTTCTAGTCCTAATGCAAGCTAGATGTGATTACAAATGATTTCCAACTAATATTTTTAGTCAAAACAAGCCATCCATGTGGCGAAAATGAAAGCAAAAGAGGAAATAATGATTTTAAACCCACTAAGTGCCTATGTGTTTTGACTAATCCCTTTATATGAACAGGGGAATAAGTGTGGTGCAGCTTAAAACATGCATGAAATCACTTTTAAGAAGGCTAAGGGCCATCCCCAAATCTCAAAAACCTTACAATATGTATTTTTTTCACAGGTGCGTGGGTCTCAGTGGAGACAGAGGCACACTTAGTGCCTGTGCACAGACCAAAATAAACTCTTGAGCGCAGGTGCACAGAAAAGAACTATGACTTAGGCACAAGTGTGCACGATGCGCGTCTGTGGGCCAAAAAATCCGTGCACAGATGACACACGGTCGTGAATGAAAATTCTGGATGGAATTCTCTCAATTCAACTTGGAATTGGATGTTTAGCAGGTCGGCTTGGGCCGATTAATGCACCTACAAGTTAAATAAACCAAAAGAAGAGCTAGAAAAACCCAAATGGGGTAGGAAATTGATACCTTTCCCCAGCAGAGTCGCCAATCTGTTGTGCCTCTTTCGTCACCTTAGTGAGAAAAATAGAGGTGCTTTCAAGCTTAGCTGGGTTTGCTAAGCAGGACAGCTGTAAGGAAAAGGGTTAGAGAAAGAAATATAAAAGAACAACTAAGAAATAAAATAACAACTAAACTAATGAACATAGGGACATAAGGACAAAAGAAACAATAAGACCCATGTCACCAATGGTAAGATTGATATTAGTGAAAGAAAACATCGAGAAGAAAGAGGACTATGAGTCCCTTCTTCCTCCAAGGGAGGGCTCTTGGACCCCCACAAATAAGCTCTTCTTACAACTTTGAAAATGAAAAATGATGAAAGAATTCTTTGCTAATAGTGGCAGCATAACTTTGCTATTGAATTCCTTGAAAAATGAAGTGCATCCGTAGCCTTTTTATAGCATTTCTTTGAGGTATTGTCCAACCAGTTTGTAGTTTGTAAAGAGGCTAATTAGGGCATTTCTAGGTCGTTGACCAGCCACTTAGTCGAATCTAGTCCATATTTGAGTGTCAAATCAACTTGGAAGCTGAACCAGAAGTGGGTGGGAGGCTGACCACTCTCATAAATGCGTCGTTTCTCAGGTGCGCTGCTTTTTGCGACAACATTCGCGCATCGAGCGCGTGTGCGTGATTCCTGCATTTTTGTTTTGCGCATGTGCACGCGTGCCCTGTGTATTCATAGCGCCTTTTAATTTTTTCACTGGTTGTATAGTTTTTAACCCTTTGGAAATTCTTTTTGTGGTAATTTTGGTCCATGGGTGACCTCATAACTGTTTGGCGATGATGAATTCTTGTAACCATTTGCGGATGAAATTTCAGTGATAACAAGCACTTTGGCGGCTTTGACACTTCGGCAGCTTCGACACTTCTCATTTCAAAACTCCCAAAGCTCATTCCCATGAACCTTCATATCAGCTTCCACCTGTCCCCCTAAGATCAGACAACTCCTACTTATTTCGGGCTTCGGGACTTCGTACCTTTGACGAACAAATTTAACAATATTTCGGACTTCTATTTCTCGTGATAAATTTCCATCGTTGATCTCTCCCAATGAGATCTACGACCCAAATTTAATCTTTGCTTGACCTTGATTTGCCTGATTGGATCTCCGTCGTTGAAAGATAAACTTATCTTCTTGCTTGATTCGAGTCCAGAATGGACTGCTCTGAACGTTGCGCTTTGACATTTCTTGTGCAGACCACGAACTTGGACGACCTGCTACCCTTGAAAACTATATGTGATAACACCTTCCATCAGGGATTACTTTATATTTTGCAGAAGAATTATGTGAATGGGAACTCACAATAAAAGATTTACCTTTGATGCCCATAGTTGTAAACTTAGTTTCATCCTCATAATCTGATCAAAGATCCTAAAATATGGTCATGGTCTTCTTTTTACCCTTCCTAGGTTGATCCCACTTCGACTTCAATTATGGATGCAACTTCTAACACTTTGCCTCTTCATGTCCTTTCTTCTTGCAATGAGAACATGTAGTCTTCTCTTCTTCTTTATTCTTCATCGTAGTTGTCTTCTTGAATTTATGTGTCTTCTTTGACCACTTCTTAAACTTATGTGGCTTCCCTTTACCTTTACCACCAGTTCTCCTGACCTTATTTCGATCCTCATACATTTATTCCACCATATCCTTAATTTCCATGAACATAGAAAATAATGCCTCCTCAGTACCAAAAGGATTTGTATTAGAAGAATCCCTATCTATTTTTGAAGTTGTTTCTTGCTTTGAAATGCACACCTTGAATCATCCTTCACCAAGCTTAGTTTCGACCTTGTAAGCATTCACTTGCAAATAAACATCAAAACTAGTTGTGATACCACATGATCTAAAAATACCACACAAGTTTTGATACCAACTTGATCTGAAATATCAAACAAAATTTGATATTAATTCATCCCAAAGAATCCTTATATGTGAATTAGTTCATGTGAATATACTAAACATCCAACCATATTCGGGAATATAAATGTTTTAGAAAAACAAGATCATGAAGCAATAAAATAAAGGAAATTCAAAAATAAAACAAAGAAGATACATAAAACAATAGAGACAAAAATATATGTGGTTCACCCAGTGTGGGCTACATCCACCAGAGAAATTTCCAAGTCCTTCCCTTTATTATCCAACAAAATGAAGGGATACAACCTACAACACACCCATTGTAACTTCCTCTACTTTGTCTCACAATCACCTCTCTCATAATACAATAATCGCACACATACACAGCCACAATACAATTCCCTCATAAAAGAGGGTTTCCTTCTAGGGAAAAAATCCCTAAAACAAATTCTACCGTCATACCTGCGACCTTATAATGAACGTTCCATATTGACTATGAAATTACAATATTTTACAAGGCAAATTTTCCCAATATTTTTCTTAAGGGGAGCTTCCCTTGAATCCTTTGCCAGGGGGGCTATAAAAATTTTCGCCATCCCTCCCTAGACTCCCCTGGTGACGGTTGTGGGGGGGAAGTTCCTCTCACACCCCACCATTAGGGAATGAGGTCCAAGTACGGTTGAAAAAAACCTATGAATTAGGAAGATAATTCAGGCTCCACAACCAACAATCTCTCACTCAAAGACTAGTCACAACAACTCCATTGTTGTTGTACCTATTGGAATATACTCCACCTTGGACCTAGAAAATTTCTCATATTCACCTTCATGCTTGAAGACCAACTAAAACTAAGTAGGAACTCAGTTTCACCCTGGTTACTACTTTTGTTAACATGTCTGCAAGATTCTGGCTAGTATGTATCTTTTCCAACTTCAAATGTCCATCTTCCAAGATAGATCGTATGAAATGGTACCTCAAATGTATATGCTTAGTATTCGAATGGAAGGTTGAGTTATTTGCAATATGAATGGAACTCTCATTGTCATAGTACAACCTGCTATTCTCCTACTTCTTTCCCAATTCCTCCATAAACCTCTGTAACCAAATCATTTATTTACTAGCTTCTGTAGCAACAACATATTCAACTTCTATTGTTGAGAGTGCAAATTTTTTTTGTAGTTTCAAAATCCAACTTATTGTTGTTCCACCTATAGTTAAAACATACCATGTGGTACTCCTCCTGCTATGTTTATCACCTGCCATATCTGAATCAACATATCCTTGTAGAACAATGTCTGAACCTCCAAAACATAATGCATGAGTATGTTGGTTGTGGAGCCTGATTATCTTCCTAATCCAGAGGTCTTTTTTTTTAGCCGTGTTTATACCCCATGAAGACTTTACACCCTGGAAAAATGTACACTCCTCCACATGGGGGAGTACAGGGTAGGTTACCCCCCCTTCGGGGTCCGGGGGGGGCTATACCCCTGGCTAGGGGGTCTGGGGGAAAGTGGGCCCCCGAAGGAAAAATTGCCTTGTAAATGTATATTGTAATTTCATAGTAAATCTGGACAGTTCATTATAAGGTCGTAGATCTTATGGTAGAAGATATGTTAGGGTTTTTTTCCCTAGAATGAAACCCTCTTTTATGAGGGAAATGTATTGCGGCTATGTATCATGGAGAATATTGTATTCTAAGAGAGGATATAGTGAGATAAATAAGAGAAAGTTATAGCAGGTTTGTTGTAGGTTGTATCCCTTCATTTGTTGGATAATAATAAAGGAAGGACCTAGAAATTTCTCTGTTGTACATAACCCACACTGGGTGAACCACGTATATTTGTGTCTCTATTGTATTGTGTATCTTCTGTGTTTTATTTCCACATTATTTTATTTTATTTCTCCACGATCATGTTTTTCTAATAGAGTAGTAGTACCTCTCAAATACCTGATAATCCACTTTACTTCTTTCCAATGTTATTTACCTGGATTTTTCATATACCAGCTCACAACTCTCACTGCATGTGCAATATCCGGTCTTGTGAAAACCATTGCATACATCAAGCTGCCAATTGTTGATGAATAAGGGACCTTGGACATGCATTCTATCTCCTCCTGTGTCTTGGGACACATTTCTTTGGTTAATTTGAAATGCTTAGCCAAAGTTGTACTAGTTGTTTTTGCATTCGACATTTTAAACCTCTCCAACACCTTCTCTATGTACTCACCTTGAGACAATGTCAAATTGTGATTTTTCCTATCTCTTGTTATTCTCATACCAAGGATTTTCTTTATATCACTCAAATACTTCATCACAAATGAATTAGCTAATTTATTCTTGAGCACATTTATATCTTGCATATTAGACCTTGCAACAAGCATGTCATCTACATACAATAGAAAGATAATATAGCTTCCATTTTCTAGTCTTTTAAAATAAACACGGTGATTAGAATGACATCTACTATAACCTCGTTCTGTCATAAACCCTTCAAACTTCAAATACCACTTCCTTGGATATTGCTTTATGCCAAACAAACTCTTTCTCAAACTGCATACCATATTCTCCTTTCCTTTGACCTCATACCCTTGTGGTTGTTGCATATAAATCTCTTCCTCCAAATACCCATGAAGAAAAAAAAAATTACATCTAAAAGTTCAAGATGCAAATCTTTTACTACCACAAGACTAAAATAGTCCTAATTGAAGTCATCTTAACAATAGGAGAAAATATTTCATCAAAATCTATACCTTTCTTTTGTGCAAACCCCTTTACAACAAGTCTATCCGTGTACCGTTTTTTTCTTCCAACTTCTTCCTTCAACGTATAAACCCATTTATTCTGCAATGCTCTTTTTCCTATAGGAAACTGAACCAAATTCTAAGTTTGGTTATTTACCAAGGAATCCATTTCCTCTTTCATTCCTCGCTCCCACTTCTTTTTAGTGTCTACCTACTTTTCCTCTTCATAACATTCTGGTTCACCAGAATCGGTGAACAATAAATAATATAATGAAGGAGATTATAACTCAGGGGGTCTACTTAACCTGGTATATATTCTAACAACACTTGCAAGAGTTTGAGGTACTTTTTTCTCTTGTTGTCGTACATTTTGATTTTATGGTACCTTTGGAATTTATTTTTTAGTGATCTCATCAAGCACTGTGTATTCTGGTTTTTCTTTTTTCCAGTTTCTTTCCCTGCAATTGATCTTTTTACATGACCTTCTCATTGAATATGAAATATCTAGTCCTAATGATCTTGTAATTTTCATAATTCCATAAGCGATAACCAAAATCATTAACACTGTATCCAATAAAGGTACACTTCTTGGATTTTTCCTCAATCTTTGTTCTATTTTATTTATCAATATGGACAAATTCTTCACAACCAAAAGTATTCAAAAATGAATAGTTTTCCATTTTACCTGTCCATGCCTCCTCTGGAATTCCACCATATAAATATCTTGAAGGTCCTTTTTTTATCAAGTAAAGAACAATATCTAAAACATCTTCCCAGAACTATAAGTGCAACCCAACATGAAATATCATAATCCTTTCATGCTCCATGATTGTCCTATTCATCCTTTCTGACACATCATTTTCTTTTGGTGTTCCTGGAACTATTTTCTCTCTACGAATCTCACGATATGAACAATAATCATCAAAATCCTTGTTGCAATTTTCACCTCCATTTTTTTTATCTGAAACACTTCAACCTTTTTCCTATCTCATTCTCAACCAAATCTTTCTATTTCTTAAAAGTGTCAAAAACATCAGTTTTTTGCCGAATGCAATAAACCCAAGTTTTTCTAGTTGCATCATCAATAAAAGTAACATAACAACGAGAGCCACAAAGAGATGATACCTAATTTGGTCCCCATACATATGTATGAAAAAAATCTAACCTTTCACTCTTCTTTTATTTTCCAATTCTGAGAAATCTGACTCTCTTTTGTTTTCCATAAACAAAGTTCTCACAGAAATCCAAATCTGGCAATAGATTTTTTTTGTGAAGTATCTACATCCCCTTCTCACTCATGTGTCCAAGGCTATGATGCCACAGTTTTGTATACACTCTTGTAGAATCTAAAGAGATATAAGAGTCATTATTACCAGTACATAAATACAATGTACCTACCTTCTCTCATTTTTCTATCACCTGTGATCCTTTGGTGACCTTCCACGCCTTATCTATAAATATGGATATATAACCTTCACTTTCCAACTTCCCTGTTGAAATTATATTTTTCCTTACATTTGGAACATGTCTTACCTCTTTCAACAACCATTGGTTTCCATTCCTTTTTTTTAATTTTACCTTTCCCATTCCAACAATTTTTCATGGTGCATCATCACCCAAATGAACATATCAAAAATCACCTTGAACATAATCACAACCATGGTCAAGTTACTTACAACCATGATCAAGCCATTCCATCTTTCTGGAAATGATCACAAGATTAGAAGAGCCATGGCCTCATCATCAAAGTCCACTTTTACAAAACTTAGTTGATTAGTAACTGTATTAAGTTCATTTAAATGATCTATAACAGACCCACCTTCTGACATCTTCATATTAAATAATATCTTAATTAGAAAAAAATTATTGGACGTTGATGGTTTTTCATACAGTTTAGATAAATGCTTCCATCAACTCCTTGTTTGTCTTTTCTTTTGAAATATTGAAAGCCATCGATGCTTCCAAGATCAACTATATCGTTCCTAGTGCCTTTCTATCAAGAACCTCCCATTCTTCGTCCTTCATGGCCATCGGCTTCTTTGTTATTCTTCCTAATTGTAGGAATAGATCCTTATTATATAAATAATCTTCCATCTCCATATTCCATAACTATTAGTTTTGACTATTAAATTTCTCTACCCTAAACTTTCCATCTTCTTCCATTGCTCCCGCTCGAACCAGGAACCCTCTTTTCCTACGAGTTACCTTTTGCTCTAATACCAGTTGTTAGAAAAATAGGATCACGGAGAAAGAAAATACAACAAATGCGGAAATAAAACACATAATATACACAAAACAATAGAGACACAAATATACATGGTTCATTTAGTATGGGCTACGTCCACTAGAGAAATTTCTAGGTCCTTTCTTTTATTATCCAACAAAATGAAGGGATACAACCTACAACACACTTGTTGTAACTTCATCTACTTTCTCTCACAGTAGGCTCTCTCATGATGCAATAATCACACACATACACAACCAAAATACAATTCCCTCATAAAATAGGGTTTCCTTATAGAGAAAAAATCCCTAAAATAACTTCTACAGTTAGATCTGCGACCTTATAATGAACGGTCCAGATTGACTACAAAATTACAATATTTTACAAGGAAAGTTTTCCTAGTATTTCTCTTCGGGGGAGTTTCCCTAGAATCCCTTTCCAGGGGGGGGGCTATAAAAATTGTCGTTGCCCCCTCCTGGACCCCCCTGATGACAGTTGTGGGGGGGGAAGCCCCCCCACACCCCCGTTAGGGAATGGGGTCCAAGTACAGCTGAAACAAACCTCTGAATCAGGAACATAATCAGGTTCCACAACCAACAAAATGAAGATCACTTGACTATTTGAAAAATATCATGTGAATTTCTTACTTATCCATAAACCCATAAAATGATGAATAACTTGAACTATAAATGAGATAATTTAACAGAAAATAAAATAACTCAAATACACATGTAATTGACATACATCACTGCATCTTCAAAGTCTCTTTAAATAGCATGATTATTCTTCATCATCTCAAAATTCCAAGTTACATTACAATATAGGTTTACAAAAACAAAATTTTGAAGACACTCTAAAAATTCATTGATCAAATGGAGAAATGGAGTACATTGTTGAATTCATGGAGAAAAATCATGCAAAATTGATATAAAATACATGAAATTCCGTCAAGGTGACCCCCAACACTCTTTATGGTGTTACCTCAATCCCTTGTACCATCAACACGCATTACGAGGAAAAAACCCACATTAATTATGTGTCAGGATGTGTGACTACATTGAACTATGTGTATCAATCCCCTTGGAATGTGTGTACAAATCCTTGGAAAGTGTCCACAACCTTGGGGTGCATTCCCATTAAATAGGGCGGCCTCCAAAACCATACTCAAAATTTAAGGCAACTTCATTAGTATATTTGGCGTTATCTCCATTAATTATGGGTTGTTGGATTAGTGTTTAGAACCTTGAACTATTCTAGCAGAGGTCATGGTTCAATTCCTCTCCATGCATATACGGTGGTGGTTTGTTTGTTTTAATATTCATTGGTTGGTTTTAAAATCACATGGTATATAATATATTATATATATTATATAATTATTTCAAACAAACCCCCGTCGCATATAAGGTTAAGACCATTCCGGTTACAACTTGATCATGTGGTGATATATAATTGACTAGGAGCTAAGAGTTATCCCTCAACCCCTTTCCCCCTCTAATCGAACCTTAACATTAATTTAAATAATATTATTACCACTCATATGTTAAGAATTATAGTGTGGTGTGTTATTAATGTGGGTTTTCCTAAGGCGTGGAGACTATGGAGGTCATGGGGTCAAAACCTGTTGACTCCAAAATTTTACAATGCATTAACTATATAGGCCAATGGGAATCTTCC
Organism: Picea engelmannii; assembly: GCA_009831015.1. Lineage (NCBI taxonomy): Eukaryota > Viridiplantae > Streptophyta > Pinopsida > Pinales > Pinaceae > Picea > Picea engelmannii. The sequence goes on along the minus strand of ML784188.1, from coordinate 301,391 downwards.
ACATGGAAAATTCTCATTGGCTACCTAATGTCACTTGTCAAAACACCATTAGACCACTCGGAGGGTATGAATGCCAACTCTTGTCAACAACACAAGTATTCCAACAGAGAAATAACACCTTCAGTAACCACTCACACAACCAAATCAAATATCAACACACCAACCACCACAACCCCAGCCAACGCAACCACTTGGAGCAGTTTATTAATGAAAAAGAAAAAGATTACAGAGATATTTAACAAGAGAGTTTCTCACAATCGATCATCGACAAATGACCCTCATGCTCTTTAAATAGAGATCATGGACCAATCAGGTGTTAAGCCACGGATCAATGGTTGTTAAGATCGAGGAGAGTATGAATCATCGGATCACTCTATATCAGGAACATATTGTGACCGTCAGATTTCCTAACTACAAATGCATACTAATGCATACTAAAGAAACACACTAAGAAACACACTTTTACCTAACGACACATTAGACCAAGTAAATCTTAACTAACTCGTAAGTGTCTAAATATACTAACATCCCCCCTTAAGAACAACTTGGGATAGGATTGAAGGATTTACAATGTTGACACAATGGGAGAAGGAAGCAGGCATTAGAGCCTATCCCCGCTTAATTACAACTTCCTGAACTCCTAGCATAGATCGAAGTTTGGAAAAATTCACTTCTGTAAGAGACTTTGTGAAAATGTCTGCAACTTGATCTTTTGTAGGGAAAAAGAGCACTTCAATAACTTGATCATGAATGAACTTTCTAATGAATTGCATGTGTAGCTCGATGTGTTTGCTATGCTGATGTTGAATTGGGTCTTTGGCGAGCTTGATGGCACTCTGATTGCCACACCAATGGCTGGTCGAATTTTGTTGTTGGAATCCAAACTCTTAAAGGATCTGTCGAAGACAGAGGGCTTCCTGTCTGGCATTTATCGATGCTCGACACTCTTCTTTTGTTGAAGAAAGTGCAATAGCCTGTTGTTTCTTACAAGCCCAAGTGATAGATCCTGAAACAAGGTTGAAAACATAACCTATAGTAGATTTCCGATCATCACGGTCATCGGTTGATCTAGGTAGATATGGGTGGCCACCCACCTATTCCACTGGCTCCAAAAATAGTTTTCCACCTTGGTAGTTTTTCGACAGTTTTTCGGGTTCCAAACTTTCGGGGTTGTTTTGAGGCCCTAAATGACGTTTTTGGGGGATTTCGGGCCCAAGGGATTGCCAGAGGTATTTTCCTAGGCTAGTTGAAAATTGTTCTTCTCGGTTAGAAATTTCCAACGGGTTATCATGCACCTAAAACGAAGATCGTATGCAAAAGTTACGACCCTGGGAAGTTGATGTACTAATTTACCCAAACGGGGCCCACATGACTTTCGGCGCTTCATCTCCTAGGGTTAGGTTTTTGGATGTATAGGGTTTTTGACATTCATGATTATTGTAAAAGGACTTCAGATCCTCATTGTAACCTTCTTCTTGCAAATGAGCATAGTCGTCACATCTCTTCTCAGAGATAAGCCACCACCATTCCAACAAGCTTGTTTTCCGCTGCATTTTACAGTTTCATCTTATTTCCTTATTGAATAGAAAACCAGTTTTATTGTATCTTTGTTATTTTGTGTTAAGAATATTTTAACAATATGTATTCATTTCATTCTACTCATAAAATCTGGATTAGTGGTATTAGAACGGTCTGCTTCTTGTCATCTTAATGCATGTCTCCAATGAGGTCAGGGTACAAAGAATTGGGTCTCGAACTTGTTTCTCTTGAGGACAAAAGCTCTCGCACGCCCAAGCAACCTCTCATGGTAGGAGAAAACAAATATGATGGGACAGGATATCCTTTCAAAATGTTGCTTGAGGAATCCCTCACGCAACAGAGGAATGAGATGATGGATAGTTTCGTGCAAATCCTTCGGCGGTTACCAATAGGCGACACATCTTCCTCAAGCGGAGGCGCCACCCCATTCAAGGTACAAATAAACTTCTATATTCCTATATTTGAAGGTTAAATAGATGCATATGTTGTAGACAAGTGGTTGAATCTACTAGAAGGGTATTTTTTTGTCCATAACTTTTCGAATAGAGAAAAGATTACTTTTTCACTTCTCAAAGCCATTCCCCATGTCAAATATTGGTGGGAAACTTTCAATGAGAAAAAGGAAATGGAGGAACCCTCATTATTTAATTTCAAGGCCACATGGGAATCCTTAGGGGATTTTATTAAGGAATTATAGTACCCTATCGTAATTTATGAAGACTTGTTTACCAAATGGACCACACTATGGCAAGAAAGAGACCAAGCAGTGCCAGAGTTCACAAATATCTTCCATACCTTGCACACCAAGATGAGTATCAAAGATTCAGAGTGACATCTAGTGCTCTAGTATTGCGGTGCTTAGCATAAATACATCCAGACCAAAATGGAATTTTTGGACATCTCGTCCTTGGGCACAGCCTACCGATATGTCGTCAAAATCAAGCAGAAGCTCAAACAAAAGACGCGACAATTTGGGCTTGGGAATACCTCATAGAAAAAGATAGGAAAGGGTGGCCCCAACCCACAGAAAAAAGGACAGAGAAAATATGGACAATATCAGGACAACCATTCCAAGCCATAAGAAAAGAAGGAAACCGAAAAGACAAAGAAAGATATTGGGAATTGGTGCGACTTCCATAAGATTTCTTGGAAGAATATTGCTGACTGTCCCTCAAAGCAGTCGTTGGTGGCTGATCTGAAATATTTTGAATGAAATGCGGGTTTTGACTATGATTCAAAATTAGAAATGGGAAGACAGATCATTGACGTGGAACCCAGTGCCACCGTTGCTACCACCAAGCTCCAACCTGGTGAACCAGACGAGCCAGAAAAAGGAGAGCACATCTTCCATTCATAGATGTGGGTAAAAGACACCCCACTACACTTCATCATTGATAGTGGTAGCCAGAATAACCTCATCTCAGCAAGGGTTATCAAGCAGTTGACCCTGCCGACAACACCGAACCCATAACCCTACACCATTGGATGGCTACACCAAGGAAGCGATCTCCGTGTTAGCCAACAGTGTCGACTGTCGTACGACATCAAGCCCTTCAAAGATGAGGCATTGTGTGATGTTTATCCTCTCAAAGTTTGTAATGTTCTTTTGGGCCAACCTTATTTATGGAAACATCATGTTGTATATGAGTCTAGGCCTCGTAGTGTTATTATTACTTTGAACAAGAAATTGTACAGGATACCCGAGGCAGTCCCTCCTAGTGCTATTTCCTTGATCTCTGCCAAGCGATGCAGGAAGGTCATCTCTCAGACTGGGAAATTTGTCTTCTTTGTGATTCACTCTCAGAGTGAGAGAAACATCGTAGCCACATCCAGGGCCTCTGCAGCTGATCTCTCCACACAACATAAACAAGTGGATAAGGTCGTGGAAGAATACTCAGATATATTCTCCTCTCCTACCAGGGCACCTCTGCACTGCCATATCAAGCATCCCATCAACCTCACCCCAGGCACACCGCTACCCAATGGGCTAGTCTACCACTGCTCCTTGTTAGAAAACGAGGAGATCAAGAGGAATATCTAATAACTTCTCCACAACGAGAAAATCCATCTCATCTCATTGCCTTGTGGGAGACCAATCATGCTGGTGAAGAAGAAATATGGGACCTAGTGACTCTGCATTGATTACTGGGCCCTGGATAAAATCACAGTCTAAAAATGGTACTCGATTCCCCAAATCGACGACCTCCTTGATCATTGCATGGGGGGAAAATACTTCAGTTAGATTGATCTGAATTATGGCTACCACCAGGTCCAAATAGAACAGATAGATGTATGGAAGACTACCTTCAAGTCAAAAGAAGGTCTTTTGAATGGCTAGTCATGCCCTTTGGTTTGAAAAATGCTCCAGTAAATTTTATGAGGATGATGGATGATATCCTATGACCTTTCACCAATAATTTTGTAGTGGTGTATCTGGATGACATCCTCATCTACAACAAGACTTGGGCGAAACACTTGCAGCATATTCAATGGGTTCTGCACACCCTACGACAGCACAAACTATATGCAAACTTGGAAAAATGATCCTTCGGCATGGACATGGTCCATTACTTAGGCTACATCATTGATTAGGATGGTGTGCATGTGGATCCAGCTAAGATCTAGGTCATCCATGACTGGCCATCCCCAACCACACTCACTGAACTTTGGATCTTCTTGGGCCTCGCCAATTTCTATCACAGGTTCATGCTGAGTTTCTCTCATATCACATGGGCCCTCAACCAAGTAACCTGGAGTGAAGGTAAGGCAACATTTGTGTGGGGCCTGTCCCAACAACAAGCCTTCGATGACTTGAAGAAGCATTTGTGATCATCCTCGGTACTTTCATTACCAGACCTGCAACATCTCTTTAAGATTGAGACATATGCTTCAAACTATGTTGTGGGTGTTGTCCTCACTCAACACGGCCACCCTATGGCATATCATAGTGAGACACTATCAAATGTTGTCCGTAAGTACCCTACTTACAAAAAATAAATGTACTCCATTGTGCAATCCTGCCGCCAGTGGAGACATTACATTGTTGGGAAGGAGACAATCTTCCACACTGATCACGAGCCACTATAGTTCATGCAGACCCAAGGAAAATTGCAGAATGATTGCCATCATAAGTGGTTGACATACTTACAATAGTTCCACCTCAACATCAATTATAAAATAGGAAGTACCAACCGAGTTTTTGACTTCCTCAGTCGACCTCCAGTCGTGGCACTCACCACGGTGCTACACTCTTGCGGTCACAAGACCTCCGGATGGCTCCACCTCTATGAGACAGACCCTGACTTCTCCACCAGCTACCAAATATTGGGCGCCAACTTAGTTGTCTCTTATTTCCATATTCAGGATGGGTTGTTGTGTCGCTTGGGCCATATCTATGTTCCATCGAGCAAGCGTTCGAAGCTGATTTGGGAATCTCACTACAGTCGGGGGGCAGGACACTTTGGCATCGAAAAGACTGTGGCAGTGTTGCCGAAACATTTATACTGGTTGAAACTTCGACAAGATGTCGACAAGTATATCAAGTCCTGCACCGCTTACATTATTTCCAAACCGACCACTAAGAAACAGGGCTTGTACACCCCTCTACCTACTCCTAACAGGTCGTGGGAATCCATATCAATGGACTACATGTTAGGCCTCCCATCCACCAAGAGGGGAAATTACTATTTTTTTGTGGTTGTTGATCGCTTTTCCAGGATGGTGATTATAGCCACCTGCAAGAAGAACATCACAGCAGAAGCCACTACCAAGATCTCATTTGAACGAGTATGGGTACATTTTGGGATCCCACAAACCATTATCTCAGACCATGATTGTTGGTTTCTCGGCTCATTCTGGTTCAGCCTCTGTTCACTGCTGGATACCAAGCTCACCAAATCCACTGCCTTCCACCCCCAAAAAGATGGCCAAACTAAGGTCATCAATCGGATGGTCGTACATATCCTATGCATGTACAATTCAAAACACCCCCGCACATGGGATGAGAGTCTTCCCTATGTCCAGCATCTCTACAATCGAGACCTACATAGCTCAACTACCCACATCCCCTTTCAGGTGGGGTTGGGATTCCAACCATTGGGCCCCATTGATGTTGCACTACCCTTGGCGACCACCTTGACTAAATCATCCCCTACTCCACCAGAAGCTGAAAAATCCACCTGGTTCATTGAGCGGATCCAACATATCCTCCAACATGTTCATAATATTCTATAGAAGTCTAATGCGAAGTACAAGTAGCACCATGATCAACATTGGGTGCCACATAAGTTTCAGGTGCGCGACAAAGTTTGGTTGCATTTGCAGAAATAATGCCTTACAAGGCCCCATCGGAAGCTTCACCCACTCTGTTATGGGTTGTACACCATCACCAAGGTTGTGGGTGAAAATGATTTTGAGCTCAACATTCCCCCCTTCCTTGGTCTGTATCCAGTATTCAACGTGGCTCTCCTTTAGCCATAGTTCCCACCATTATTGGACACCTCAGAGATAGAAGAGCAGTTGACACCAACAGAGCTCAACCCTAACTGCATGAAACATGAATCTAGTGATCATATTGTGGACACACATATCAAGGGAACTCGACAGTAAAGGATCCATCTTTATCAAGTCGTCAAAGCAGGGCAGCTCCTGCAGCAAGCCAAGTGGCTCACCCGGGGCCAAATTCAACAGAAATTTCCTCATCTGATGGGGGAACTCAATGCAATGGAGAACATTGCTTCCTAAGGAGCGAGGATTGATCCTTGTGGATATTGGTGGCCACATACCAATTCCACTGGCTCGAAAAACAGTTTTCCACCTTGGGAGTTTTTCGACAGTTTTTCGGGTTCCAAACTTTTGGGGCTGTTTTGAGGCCCTAAACGACGTTTTTTGGGGATTTGGGGCCCAAGGGACTACAAGAGGCACTTCCTTGGGCCATTCGAAAAATGTTCTTCTAGGATAGAATTTTCCAACGAGCTCTCGTGCGCATAAAACGGAGATTATATGCAAAAGTTACGACCCTGGGAAGTTGATGTACTAACTTACCCAAACGGGGCCCACATGACTTTTGGTGCTTCATCTCCTAGGGTTAGGTTTTTGGATGTATATGGTTTTTGAAATTCATGTTTATTATAAAATGCCTTCAAAGCCTCATTGTAACCTTGTTCTTTTGAATGAGCACAATCGTCACATCTCTTCTCAGAGATAAGCCGCCACCATTCCAGCGAGCTTGTTTTCCGCTGCATTTTACAGTTTCAGCTTGTTTCTTTATTGAATAGAAAACCAGTTTTATTGTATCTCTGTTATTTTGTGTTAAGCATGTTTTAATAATTTGTAGCCATTTTGTTTTGCTCATAAAATCTGGATCAGTGGTATCAGAGTTGTCTGCTCCTTGTTTCCTTAATGCAGGCCCCCAACGAGGCCAGGGTACAAAGAATTTGGTCTCAAGATTGTTTCTCTTGAGCACAAAATATCTTACACACCCAAGCGACCTCTCATGACAGGATAAAATAAAGATGACAAGACAGGAGATCCTTTCAAAATGTTTCTTAAGGAATCCCTCATGCAACAGAGGAACGATATTTTGGATAGTTTTGTGCAAATCCTTCGACAACTACCAACATGCAATGCATATTCCTCAAGTGAAGGTTTCACCCCGTTCAAGGTACAAATCAACTTCGATATTCCTATATTTGAATGTCGGATAGATGCGTATGTTGTAGACAAGTGGTTTAATCTACCAGAAGGTATTTTTTTGTCCATAACTTTTCGAATAGAGAAAATGTTACTTTTGCGCTTCTCAAAGTCGTTCCTCATGTCAAAGATTGGTGGGAAACTTTCTATGTGCAATAGGAAACAGAGGAAACCTCATTATTTACAGTCACAACCACCTGAGAATCCTTCAGGGATGTTATTAAGGAACAATACTACCTTGTTGGAAGTTATGACGACTTGTATACCAAATGGACCACACTGTGGCAGGAAAGAGACCAAGCAGTGTCAGAGTTCACAAATATCTTCCATACCTTACACACCAAGATGGGTATCAAATATTCAGAGGGACATCTAGTGCTCATGTATCGTGGTTCTCTGCATAGATACATCCAGACCGAAATGGAATTTATGGACATCCCATCGTTGGGTGTACCGATATGGTGTCAAAATCAAGCAGAAGCTAAAACAAAAGACGCAGTAATTTGGGCTTGGCAACCCCTCACAACAAAAGCTAGGAAAGGGCGTCCCAAACCCACAAAACAAAGGACAGAGAAAATATGGACAATATCAGGACAACCATTCCGAGCCACAAGAAAAGAAGGACACTAGAAAGGCAAAGACAGATACTAGTAAGTGGTGTGACTTCCATAAGATCCCTTGGCATAACACTACTGACTACTGCTCAAAGTAGTCGTCAATGGCCGAAGTGAAAGCCTCTGAATCAGATGTGGGTTTTGACTCTGAGTCAGAACCAGAAAGGGGAATACAGATTATTGACGTGGAACCCAGTTCCACCGTTTCTACCACCAAGCTCCAACCTGGTGAACCAGAAAATCCAAAAGAAGGAGAATGCCTCTTCCATTCACAGATGTGGGTAAAAGGCACCCTGATGCACTTCATCGTTGATAGCGGTAGCCAGAAGAACCTCATCTCAGCAAAAGTTGTCAATAGGTTGGCCCTGTTGACAATGCCACACCCACAACCCTACACCATTGGATGGCTCCACCAAGGAAGAGATCTCTGTGTCAACCAACAGTGCCTCTTGTCATACGACATCAAGCCCTTCAAAGATGAGGTATTGTGTGATGTTACTCCTTTAAAAGTTTGTAATTTTCTTTTGGGCCAACCTTATTTATGGAAATCCCATGTTGTATATGAGTACAGACCTCGTAGTGTTATTATTACTTTGAACAGGAAATTGTATAGGATATCTAAGGCAGTTCATCCTAGCGTTATTTCCTTGATCTCTGGCAAGAAATGAAGAAAGGTCATCTCTCAGACCAGGAAATTTGTCTTCTTCATGATTCTCTCTCAAAGTGAGAGAAAGATCACAGCCACATCTAGGGCCTCTGCGGCCGAAATCTCCACACAATAGAAGCAAGTGGATAAGTTCGTGTAAGAATACTTAGATATCTTTTCCTCTCCTACCGGGGTACCTCTGCACTGCCAGTTCAAGCATTCCATCGACCTAACCCCATGCACACTGTTATCCAATGGGCCAGTCTGTCATCAATCTCTGTTAGAAAACAAGGAGATCAAGAGGTAGATCCAAAAAATACTCCACAAGGGGCACATCTGTCCCACCTCATCGCCTTGTGGGATACCAAACGTGTTGGTGCAGAAGAAAGATGAGACCTGACGGCTCTGCATTGATTACTTGGCCCTTAATAAAATCACAGTCTGAAATCGGTACCTGATTCCTCGAATCCAAGACCTCCTTGATCAGCTCACGGGGGCCAAATACTTTAGTAAGATTGATCTGAAGTCTGGCTACCACTAGGTCCCAATAGAATAGATAGATGTATGGAAGAGTGCCTTCAAGTCAAAAGAAGGTCTTTTTGAATGGTTGGTCATGCCCTTTGGTTTGACAAATGCTCCAACAACTTTTATGAGGATAATGGACGATATCATACGACCTTTCACCAATAATTTTGTAGTGGTGTATCTGGATGACATCCTCATATACAAAAAGACTTGGGAGGAACATTTGCAACATATTCAACAGGTTCTACACACCATGCGGCAGCACAAACTATATTCAAACTTGGAAAAATACTTCTTTGGCATGGACAAGGTCCATTACTTAGGCTACATCATTGATCATCATGGTGTGCATGTGGATCCAACCAAGATCCAGGTCATCTGTGACTAGCCAACCCCAACCACACTCACTGAACTTCAGATCTTCTTGGGCCTCACCAATTTCTATCACAGGTTCATGATGGGTTTCTCTCATATTTCATGGGCCCTCATCCAAGTAACCAGGGGTGGAGGTAACGAAAAATTTGTGTGGGGCATGCCCCAAGAAAAAGCCTTCAGTGACTTGAAGAATCGTTTGTGCTCATCCCTGATACTTTCATTACCGGACCTACAACATCCCTTTGAGATCGAGATAGATGCTTCATACTATGTTGTGGGTGTCGTCCTCACTCAACACGGCCACCCTATGGCATATCATAGCGATACATTATCAGATGTTGTCTATAAGTACCCTAATTATGAAAAATAAATATACTCCATTATGAAAGCCTGCTGCTAGCAGAGACATTACATTCTTGGGAAGGAGACAGTCATCCACACTGAAAACAATCCACTACAGTTCATACAGACCCAACGAAAATTGCAGAATGACCACCATCAGAAGTGGTCAACATACTTACAACAATTCCACCTCATCATCCATTATAAAATAGAAAGTACCAACCGATTTTTTGACTGCCTCAGCCGACCTCCAGTCGCGACACTCACCATGGTGCTAGACTCTTGTGGTCTTGAGATATCCGAATGGCCCCACCTCTACGAGATAGACCCTGACTTCTCCACCACCTACCAAATGTTGGGCGCCAACTCAGTGGTCATTAATTTCCATCTTCAGGATGGGTTGTTGTGTCGTCTGGTCCATCTTTGTGTTCCATCAAGCGAGCGCATGAAGATGATTTGGGAATCTCACTATAGTAGGGTGGAAGGACAATTTGTCGTTGAAAAGACAGTTGCAGTGCTGCAAAAACATTTTTATTGGCCGAAACTTCGACAAGATGTCGGCAAGTATATCAGGTCCAGCACCACCTGTGTTATTTCCAAACCGACTAGAAAGAAACAGGGCATGTACACCCCTCTACCTACTCCTAACAGTTCATGGGAATCCATATCAATAGACTACATGTCGGGCCTCCTATCCACCAAGAGAATAAATGATTGTTCTTTTGTGGTTGTTGATCACTTTTCTAAGATGGCGATTTTAGTTGCCTACAAGAAGAACATCACAGCAGAAGCCACTACCAAGATCTTATTTGAACGAGTATGGGTACATTTTGGGATCCCACAAACCATTATCTCAAACCATGATAGTCAGTTCCTCAGCTCATTCTAGTCGAGCCTTTGATCACTGTTGGATATCAATCTCACCAAATCCACTTCCTTCCACCCCCGGAGAGATGGCCAAACTGAGGTCGTCAATCGGATGGTCATACATATCCTGCACATGTACAATTCAAAACACCCCCGCACATGAGATGAGAGTCTTCCCTATGTCCATCATATCTACAACCGAGCCTTGAATAGCTCAACTAGCCACAACCCCTTTCAGGTGGGGTTGGGATTCCAACCATTGGGCCCCATGGATGTTGCACTACCCCGGGAGACCACCTCGACCGACTCATCCCCTACTCCACCAGAAGATGACAAATCCACCTAGTTCATAATCCAACACATTTTCCAATAGGTTCAATATATTCTACAGAAGTCTAATTTCAAGTACAAGTAGTGCCATGATCAACATCGGGTGCCACATAAGTTTCAAGTGGCGACAAAGTTTGGTTGCATTTGCATAAATAATGCCTTGCAAGGCCCCATCAGAAGCTTCTCCCACTCCATTATGGGTCATACACCATCATCAAGGATGTGGGTGACAATGCTTTTGAGCTCAACATTCCCCCCTTCCTTGGTCTACATCTAGTCTTCAACGTGGCTCTCCTTCGGCCATATTTTCCACCATTATTGGACACCTCATAGATAGCAGAGCAGTTGACACCAACAGAGCTCAACCCTGACTACATGAAATGGGAATCCAATGATCATATTGTGGACACACATATCAAGGGCACTTGACAACAAATTATCCATTTTTATCGAGTCGTCAAAGCAGGGAAGCTCCTGCACCAAGGCAAGTGGCTCACCCGAGGCCAAATTCAACAAAAATTTCTTGATCTGATGGGGGGACTCAACACAATGGATACCATTGCTTCCTAAGGATGGAGGATTGATCTAGGTGGATATCGGTGCCACCCACCTATTCCACTGGCTTGAAAAATAGTTTTCCACCTTGGCAGTTTTTCGGGTTCCAAACTTCTGGGGCCATTTTGAGGCCCTAAATGACATTTTTGGGGGTTTTGGGGACCAATGGATTGTGAAAGGCACTTCCCTAGGCTAGTCAAAAAAATTTCTTCTCGATTATACCTTTCCAACAGGCTATCATGCATCTAAAACAGAGATTGTATGCAAAAGTTACGACCCAGGAAGTTGATGTACTAACTTACCCAAACGGGGCCCACATGAATTTTGGCGCTTCATCTCCTAGGGTTAGGTTTTTGGATAGGGTTTTTGACATTCATTTTTATTGTAAAAGGCCTTTAGAGCCTCATTGTAACCTTCTTCTTGCGAATGAGCGCAACCATCACAACTCTTCTCAGAGATAAGCTGCCACCATTCCAGCAAGCTTGTTTTTCGTTGCATTTTATAGTTTCAGCTTATTTCCTTATTGAATAGAAAACCAGTTTTATTGTATCTTTGTTATTTTGTGTTAAGAATTTTCTAATAATCTATATTCATTTCATTATTCTCATAAAATATGGATCAGTGGTATCATAGAGGTCTTCTCCTTGTCGTCTTAATGCATGTCCCCAACAAGGTCACGGTACAAAGAATTGGGTCTCGATCTTGTTTCTCTTGAGCACAAAATCTCTCGCACGCCCAAGCGACCTATCATGGCAGGAGAAAATAAATATGACGGGATAGGAGATCCTTTCAAAATGTTTATTGAGGAATCCCTCACACAACAGAGGAAAGATATGATGGATAGTTTCGTGCAATTCCTTTGGTGACTACCAACAGGCGACGCATCTTCCTCAAGCGGAGGCATCGCCCCGTTCAAGGTACAAATAAAGTTTGATATTCCTATATTTTAAGGTCAGATAGATGCAAATGTTGTAGACAAGTGGCTGAATCTACTAGAAGGGTATTTTTTTTTCCATAACTTTTTAAATAGAGAAAATATTACTTTTGTGCTTCTCAAATATGTTCCTCATGCCAAATATTGGTGGGAAAATTTTTGTGAGCAAAAGGAAACAGAGGAACCCTCATTATTTACAGTCATGACCACCTGGGAATCCTTTAGGGATGTTATTAAGGAACAATACTACCCTGTCAAAAGTTATGATGACTTGTATACCAAATGGACCACAATGCGGCAAGAAAGAGACCAAGTAGTGCCAGAGTTCACAAATATATTCCATACCTTACGCACCAAGATGGGTATCAAATATTCAGAGCGACATCTAGTGCTCAAGTATTGTTGTGCTCTATATAGATACATACAGACTGAAATGGAATTTATAGAAATCCCATCCTTGGGCGCATCCTACCGATATGCCATCAAAATCGAGCATAATCTCAAACAAAAGACACGACAATTTGGGCCTGGGAACCCCGCACAAAAAAATCCAGAAAAGGGTGGGCCCAACCCACATAACAAAGGACAGAGGAAAGATGGAAAGTATCAGGACAACCATTCCAAGCCACAAGAAAATAAGGACACCAGAAAGACAAAGAAAGATACTGGGAAGTGGTGCGACTTCCATAAGAGCCCTTGGCATAACATTGTTGATTGTCACTCAAAGCAGTCGTCGGTGGCCGAAGTGAAAGCCTCCAAATCAGATGATGGTTCTGACTCTGAATCAGAACCAAAAAGGTTAAGAAGGATCATTGGTGCGGAACCCAGTGCCACTGTTTCTACCACCAAGCTTCAGCTTGGTGAACCAGACAAGTCAGAAGAAGGAGAGTGCCTCTTCCATTCAGATATGTGGGTGAAAAACACCTCGTTTCCATTCATCATTACTAGCGGTAGCCAGAAGAACCTCATCTTAGTAGAGGTTGTCAAGCGGTTGGCCCTGCTGACAACTTTTCACCCACAACCCTACACCATTATATAGCTCCTCCAAGCAAGTGAACTCCCCGTCAGCCAACAGTGCCTACTGTCATACGAAATCAATCCATTCAAAGATGAGGTATTGTGTGATGTTTCTCCTCTCGAATTTTGTAATGTTATTTTGGGCCAACCTTATTTATGGAAACATCATGATGTATATGATTCTAGGCCTCATAGTGTTATTATTACTTTGAACAAGAAATTGTACAGGATACCCGAGGCAGTCCCTCCTAGTTTTATTTCCTTGATCTCTGCCAAGCAATGCAGGAAGGTCATCTCTCAGACTAAGAAATTTGTCTTCTTCATGATTCTCTCTCAAAGTGAATGAAAGATCGTAGCCACATCCAGGGCCTCTGCGACAATATCTCCACACAACAAAATCAAGTGGATAAGTTCATAGAAGAATACTCAAATATATTCTCCTCTCCTATCGGGGTACCTCTACACTGCCATGTCAAGCATCCCATCGACCTGACCCCAGGCGTATCGCTCCCCAATGGGACAGTCTACCATCGCTCTGTGTTAGAAAATGAAGAGATCAAGAGGCAGATCTGAGAACGGCTCCACAAGGGGCACATCCATCCCATCTCATCGCCTTGTGGGAGCCCAATCATGCTGGTGCAGAAGAAAGATGAGACCTAGAAACTCTGCATTGATTACCAAGCCCTGAATAAAATCACAGTCTGAAACCGGTACACGATTCCCCGAATCGACTACCTACTTGATCAGCTCCCAGGGGCCAAATAATTTAGTAATATTGATATGAAGTTTGGCTACCACCAGGTCCCAATAGAACAAATAGATGTATGGAAGACTGCCTTCAATTCAAAAGAAGGTCTTTTTTTGAATGGGTAGTCATGCCCTTTGGTTTGACAAATGCTCCAGTAACATTTATGAGGATGATGGACAATATCCTACGACCTTTCACCAATAATTTTGTAGTGGTGTATCTGGATGACATCCTCATCTAGAACAAGACTTGGGAGGAACACTTGCAGCATATTCAACATGTTCTGTACACCTTGTGGTAGCACAAACTATATGAAAACTTGGAAAAATGCTCCTTCAGTATCGACAAGGTCCATTACTTAGGCTACATTGTTGATCAGCATGGTGTGCATGTGGATATAGCCAAGATCCAAGTCATCTGTGACTGGCCAACCCCAACCACACTCACTGAACTTTGGAGCTTCTTGGGCCTCGCCAATTTCTATCGCAGGTTCATGTTGGGTTTCTTTCATATCGCATGGGCCCTCAACCAAGTAACCAGCGGTGGATGTAAGGACAAATTTGTGTGGGGCCTATCCCAAAAACAATCCTTCGATGACTTGAAGAAGCGTTTGTGCTCATCCTTGGTACTTTCATTACCATACCTGCAACATCCCTTTGATATCGAGACAGATGCTTCAGACTATGTTGTGGGCATCGTCCTCACTCAACACGGTCACCCCATGGCATATCATAGTGAGACACTATCAAATGTTGTCCATAAGTACCCTACTTATGACAAATAAATGTACTCCATTGTGCAAGCTTTCCGCTAGTGGAGACATTACGTTCTTGGGAAGGAGACAGTAATCCACACTGATCACAACCCACTACAGTTCATGCAGACCCAAGGAAAATTGCAGAATGACCGCCATCAAAAGTGGTCAACATACTTACAACAGTTCCACCTCAACATCAAGTATAAAACAGGAAGTACCAACTGAGTTGTTGACTGCCTTAGCCAACCTCCAGTCATGGAACTCACCACGGTGCTAGACTCTTTTGTTCACGAGACCTCTAGATGGCCCCACCTCTAAGAGATAGACCCTGACTTCTCCACCACCTACCAAATGTTGGACGCCAACTCAGTGGTCACTAATTTCCATCTTCAGGACGAGTTGTTGTGTCATCTGCGGCATCTATGCTCTCCATCAAGCGAGCACGCGAACCTGATTTTGGAAGCTCACTAAAATCGGGGGGCAGGACACTTTGGCGTTGAAAAGATAGTGGCAGTGTTGCAGAAACATTTCTACTGGTCGAAACCTTAACAAGATGTTGACAAGTATATTAGGTCTTGTACCACCTGCGCTATTTCCAAACCGGCCACTAAGAATCAGGGCATGTACACCCCTCTGCCTACTCTTAACAGGTCATGGGAATCCATCTCGATGGACTACATGTTGGGCCTCCCATCCACCAAGAGGGGAAATGACTATGTTTTTGTGGTTGTTGATCGCTTTTCCAAGATGGTGATTCTAGTTGCCTGCAAGAAGAACATCATAGCATAATCCACTACCGATCTCTTCTTTGAACGAGTATGGGTACATTTTGGGATCCCACAAACCATTATATCAGACTGTGATAGTCGGTTCCTCAACTCATTATGGTCGAGCCTCTTATCACTGCTGGATACCAAGCTCACTAAATCCACTGCCTTCCACCCCCAGACAGATTGCCAAACTAAGGTCGCCAATCAGATGGTCATACATATCCTTCGCATGTACAATTCAAAAAACCCCACACATGGGATGAGAGACTTCCCTATGTCCAACATAGCTACAACCGATCCCTGCATAGCTCAACTGGACACAACCCCTCTCAGGTGGGGTTGGGATTCCAACCATTGGGCCCCATGGATATTTCACTACCCCTCGCTACCACCTCGGTCGACTCATCCCCTACTCCACCAAAAGCTGACAAAGCCACTTGCTTCATTGAGTGGATCCAACACATCCTCCAACAGGTTCGGGATATTCTACACAATTATAATGGTAAGTACAAGCAGTGACATGATCAACATCGAGTGCCACATAAGTTTTAGGTGGGCAACAAATTTTGGTTGCATTTGTAGAAAGAACGCCTTAAAGGGCCGCATCGGAAGCTTTGCCCACTTTGTTATGGGTTGTAAACCATCACCAAGGCTATGGGTGACAATTCTTTTGAGCTCAACATTCCCCCCTTCCTTGGTCTACATATAGTCTTCAACATGGCTCTCCTTCAGCCATATTTCCCACTATTATTGGACACCTCAGAGATAGCAGAGTAGTTGAAACCAATAGAGCTCAACCCTAAGTACATGCAGAAGGCATCTAGTGATCATATTGTGGAAACACATATCAAGGGAACTTGATAGCAAAGGATCCAGCTTTATCGAGTCGTCAAAGTAGGGCAGCTCCTGCACCAAGGCAAGTGGCTCACCCAGGGCCAAATTCAATAGAACTTTCCTCATCTGATGGGGGAACTCAGCGCAATGGAGACCAATGATTCCTATGGAGGGAGGATTGATTCAAGTGGATATCGGTGGCCACCCATCTATTCCACTATCTCGAAAAACAATTTTCCACCTTGACAGCTTTTCGGCAGTTTTTCGGGTTCTAAACTTTCGGGGTTGTCTTGAGGCCCTAAACGACGTTTTTTGGGCATTTGGGGCCCAAGGGACTATTGAAGCCACTTCCTTGGGCTAGTAAAAAAAATTTCGTCTCAGTTAGACCTTTCCAACAGGCTATCGTGCGCTTAAAATGGATATCGTATGCACAAGTTACGACTCCGGGAAGTTGGTGTACTAACTTACCCAAACAGGGCCCACATGACTTTTGGCACTTCATCTCCTAGGGTTAGGTTTTTGGATGTCTAGGGTTTTTGAAATTCATGTTTATTTTAAAATTCCTTCAGAGCATCATTTTAACCTTCTTGCGAATGAGTGCAGCCATCACATCTCTTCACAGACATAATCCACCACCATTTCAGCAAGCTTGTTTTCCGCTGCATTTTACAGTTTCAACTTATTTCCTTATTGAATAGAAAACTAGTTTTATTGTATATATATTATTTTGTGTTAAGCATCTTTTAATAATCTGTATTCATTTTTTTCTTCTCATAAAATCTGGATCATCATCCCAATCCGAATCAGTGAAACCAACCAATAAAAGAGTCACCCCTGAACTGTAATGTATCCCGAACTAAACTGTACCACAGAAATAGAAAAGTATCCTTTTAGCTACTTTTCAATGGATTTCATGGGGTATTTGCATATATCGGGAAACAATACCAACAACAAAGGAAAGATCAGGATGGGTATGAGTCAACTACAATAGGCTACCAACTAACTGACGGTACAGGGTGGCATCAACTTCAGGAGAAGTACATGTGGCAATAAGCTTGACTCCAGACTGGAAGGGATAAGGGGATGGTTTACAATCATCCATGTGAAAGTGACGAAGAAGGTCCCAAGCATACTTAGACTGAGAAAGAAAAAAATTTGCATTGGTTTGCAAAACTTGGAGACCAAGGAAATAGTACAAAAATCCTAAGTCCGTCATTTCAAATTTCTTCTTAAGGCTAGTGTTCACATGGTTTAAAATTTTTGAGACACTACTAGTAAGGATAAGGTCATCAACATAAAGGAAAAGTATTATTAGATGGCTTCCTACTTTCTTGGTATAGAAATTAGGATCAAAATGGAATCTAAAGAATCTGATGTCAACAAGAAAGTCGTCCATTTTGGCATACCAAGCTCGGGGAGCTTGCTTAAGACCATAAAGAGATTTCTTAAGGAAAAAGCCAAGGATAGAGTCATTTTGGACATAGCCAGGAGGTTGTTCCATGTAGATTTCTTCTTGCAAATCTCCATGCAAGAAGGAAGATTTAACATCCATCTGATGGACCTCCCATTTATGTGAGGCAGCAAGGGCAAGAACAAGGTGGATGGAATTCATTTTGGCTATAGGGGGAAAGGTTTCATTATAGTCAATTCCTTCAACTTGGGAAAATCCTTTGGAAACTAATCAAGCCTTGTGTATTTCAACACTTCCATCTGATGCATACTTATTTCTGTAGACCCATTTACATCTAACAAGTTTTCTTCTTTTTGGAAGAGGTACAAGATCCCAAGTATTGTTTTCCATTAAAGAACAATACTCTTCATTCATTGGTGTATCCCAATTTGGATGATCTAAAGCTTCTGCAAATTTCTATGGATCATGAGTTTGTGAAACTTGAGCCAAAAGAGAAAAATCTTGTTGGAACTGTGAATTTGTTTGACGTTGATCTGAAGGATCACCGACAATACCACCAGTTGCTTCTTGTGTTGAACAGACCCATCTAGAAAGTGGTGGAACTGGTGTTGTTTCAGGTTCAAAGGACTCATCTGGAGGAAGGTGAGCAGGCACAAGTGGATTTTCATCCTCACTGTCATCATCTGAGAAAGAAACCAGAATAGGAACAAAAGAAGGAACAAATGTCGAAGATGGCTCGCAGGTCAAAGAAGCCACAATTGTCGAATTAGGCTCAAAGGCCAAGAGATTTTCATCAAATTTAACATCTCTTCTAATAATAATTTCATTACAATGTGGTTGAAGAAGTCTATAACCTTTGACACCTTCAGAATAACCAACAAATATACACTTCTCACTTTTAGGTTGCAATGCTTTCCTTTTCTCATCAGGAATGTGAGCCCATGTTATATTGCCAAATACACAGAAGTGACTTACATCTGGTTTCATTTTAGTCCAATCTTATTCCGGTGTTATATTTTTAAGAGCCTTTGTGGGACTATGATTGACTATGTAATTTTCACAGTTGATTGCTCTCACCCAACACTTTAGACTTAATCCCTTAGATTGGATCATACAATTAGCCATTTATTTTAATGTGCGGTTCTTTCTCTCAGCAACAACATTTTGTTGTGGTGTATATGGAACAGTTTGTTTCATTTGGATTCCCTGTGTAGTGTAGTAACTTGTAAAATTATTGTTCACATATTTGCCTCCATTATTTGTTCTTAAATTTTGAATTTGATGTCCAGATTACTTTTCTACAAGGGCCTTGTAGGCCAAAAACTTGTCAAAAACTTTGCTCTTAAGTTTTAAGAAGTAAACCCCAAGTATGTCTGGAAAAATCATCAATGAAAGTTAAGAAATACTTGCACCCAGAAAAAGAAGGAGAAGAAAGTGGACCACACAAATCACTGTGAACAAGCTGCAAAGGGCTCGAGGAGTGCCAAGAGGCACGTTTTTCAAAACTGTCATGATGATGTTTTTCGAGAACACAACCAGCACAAACACCATCTCTACATGAAATAGGAGGAAGACCAATCACCATATGTTGATTACATAGTTGTTGCAATGATCGATGGTTTAGATGACCAAACCGCTCATGCCAAAGTTTTCTCAAGTCATCGCTATGAGCAACAAAAATTGATGAATAAGATGATGACTCGAAGTTGTCAAACTTATACAACCTGGGAATATCATCAGCAATTTTAGTTGCAAGAACATGCTTATGATCTTTTAGATCCTTGATTACAACTTGGTGAGGTGAAAACTCTACGGTTTTACCTTCACCTGAATGAGTGATTTGATATACTGATAGAAGGTTACAAGAAAGACTTGGAACACATAATACATCATTAAAATGACCATTGTCTACTTGAATTGTTCCAGATTGATGCAGAACCCACCTCAACAAGGTCTGTTGACCTCCCGGTCTCTGGATATTCTCAATCTTTGAGCCAGAACAACTCTTTGACTCCTCATTGAAATCCTCACAAAATATCCACAGGTCCTCTGTGTAACTCAACCCGCGGGAACAAGTGCTAAGCATGAGTTTACTTCATGTGACCACAACCTTAGCCCTAAAAGGCGCATCAGGTTTTGCAATGTCGGGACTCCCATTGTGAGGCATCCTAACTCCTCTGATCCCTAAAACCCGAAATGTGCTAAGGGTATCTGGCTCCTCCCTTATTTCTTCACTAATGTGACTCTCGACTGCGATCTGGGGCCTAGCCAACAACTGCGTCGGGTCTTTGCATATCGAAGTTTTGTGATACGATTACTTCAATTTCCCCAAGGTGAGAACTTGCGATTACTCACGGATCGACGGTCCTGAGTCTTCCGCTATCCGACGGTCCATATTCTCCTTCCTCTATCTGGGTTTCGTGACTCGTGATTCCCAAAATCAGTGTGTTTTACACTCCCAACTCCCGACTTCCGAAATATCGATACTTGAGATTGTCAGATTGACGGATCATGGTATTCCATAATCTAATGGTTCAGATCAATTCATGATTTTTTGTTTCACAACTTTGGAGGTTGGTGCACCTCCGTTCTCTCGATCCCCGATTTTGTGATGACACCAGATTGATGGTTCAAAGATTTCCTTTGATCAACGACAATGATCAAGTTGGAGTTTCGCATTTTGAGAGTTTGGTAGTCTCCTTACCTCCGTTCTCCCGATATCCAAAACCGCGATGGCACTAAATCGACGGTCCATATCTTTTTGGATCCAATGGCTTGGATTTAGCCAGGATTTCACCTTTCGCTCCTTTGACTCTTATGGATTCCCTTCGACACTTATCCAAACTCTGTATTTGTGCACTCTTTACAGCAGATTCTTACACAAGACTTAGTTCTTGTGGGTGACTGTGCACACCTTGCAGCAGTCGCTTTGCACTCCTCATAAAGGGGAAGCTTCGTGATATCCCTTCTAAGCTTCGGAATCGAAATAGATCCTGTCTTGCACTCCTTGCATTCTGTGTGCACACCTTACACTCACTCAATAGAAGAGAAACAATTGAAACTTATACTAACATTCACAATTTCATCCATCCATAACAAAATTCATTCATTTATGAAAAACCCAATAACAAAGAATTACAACAGTAATAGTGCCATGCAATTGCGTCAATTTTCCTCTGTCATATTCATTCAAAATTAAATGGCAACAGCTAATATCAAAACAATAACTCAAAACTCAGAAAATTCCTACTAACTCGCAGCAGCCTCATTTGGGCATACAAAACCTCTATTTATCTTGGAGGGTCCTTAGGGTCCCCCCCGACTACTCGTCTACCCAAAAAAAAAAAACTAACTACTACCTAATGTTCAATTACATTCAAGCCCCGAAGTGAACTCCAGATCACTCGTGATCATCCGCTGCCAAACGCTTGATCTTATTCTATTTCCAGTTAGTTCTGAAAGATGTGAAGTAACTCCCGACGTTTGAGATTCTGAAACGATTCTTGGACGCTGAGTTGTCCTGCCATGTGTGTTCGCTGACGATGTTCCTGCATCATACTCCCCCTAGACAAAAATTCATGGACTCCTGTCCATGAGATCCTGCACCAATTTTCCCTGCTTCTGGATATCAACTTCATTTTCCCAACTTTCATCCTTTGTTTGGTGTCCCTTCCACTTAACCAGATATTCAAGATAGGTCTTTCTCCTGGTCTTCTTTTCAATTCTCTGATCAATGATTTTCTCCATCTATGGTTTTTCTGCTAAAGGTGTTTATTTCTCCCACTGGACCTTCTCTTGATCTATTGATCCCTTTGTGTCATCTTTCCTGTAAGGATACAGGTCTGAAACGTTGAATATGGGCGATATGCCCACATCATCTAGAAACTCAATCTCATAGGCATTTGCATCAAACTTCCTCAAGACCTTACATGGCCCTATCTTTTTCATTTTCAACTTGTTATATGTTCCCTTAGGGAACCTTTCTTTCTTGATATGTGCCAGAACCTAATCTCCCACCTCAAATTGAATTTCTTTGCGATATTGATCAACTCTATGCTTATACTCTTGGCTAGAGTTTTGTAATTGTCCTTTGATCTGGCTATGGAGCCTCTGCATTTCTGTAGCAAAATATTCTACTCCAGTGCTTCTAATCTCACTTTGTCCCAAGTCTCTCAACTCAGATACTCCCCTGGGTTGCATTCCATACAATATCTGGAATGGGCTCTTTCCAGTGCTTCTGTTTGGCGAGTCATTGTATGCAAATTCTGCTTGTGGCAGAACATGATCCCACTGGTTATGATGCTCAGTGACTAGAATCCTCAACAAGTTTCCCAAGTTTCTATTTACAACCTCAGTCTATCCATATGTCTAAGGATGATAAACTAAGTTGAAGGACAGATCCGTCCCCAACTTCTTTCACAATGTTCTCCAAAAATGACCAACAAATTTTGTGTCTCTGTCTAAGATGATACTTCTGGGTAGGCCGTGAAGTTTCACAACTTCTTTGAAAAGAAGATTTGCAACATGTGTTGCATCACTGGTCTTCTGACATGGGATAAAGTGTGCCATATTTGAAAATCTATCTACCACCACAAATATGGAATCACATCCTCTTTGTGTTATTGGCAGTCCCAACACAAAATCCATGTTTATTGCATCCCAAGGCCTCTCTGGTATTGGAAATTGTTGATACAATCTAGTGTTCTTTCTTTTTCCTTTTGCAAGTTGGCAGATTCTACATATGTTCACAAACTTTACCACTTTTGTTCTCATACCTGGCCAATAGTATGAATTGATCAATTGTGAAAACGTTTTATCATGGCCGAAATGTCCAGCCAATCCTCCACTATCCTTTTCTTCCAAAAGGTTATCCCTCATTGAGAATTTTGGCATGCACAATTGATTTCCCTTGAACAACAATCCCTCTTGAATCAGATATTTTTTCCACTGGCTCCTATCTCTCAGCACAGGATTCACGAATTCTTAGTATTATTCCTTGAAATCTGGATCATCACTGTAGATCTCCTTAAGGTGTTCGAACCCCAAGGTCTTCACCTAAAATCCCTGCAGAATCAAGCATCTCCTGCTCAATGCATCAGCAACTTTGTTAGCATTCCCAACAATATGTTTTATGACAAAAGTAAAATTGTGCATAAACTCAATCCACTTTGCATGCTTCTAATTCATTTTTTCCTGCATTGTATGAATTGTAAAGCTTGGTTATCGCTATACAAGACAAATTCTTGTGGGACAAGGTAGTGTCTCCACTTATTCAGGGCTTGAATTATGTCATAGAACTCTTTATCATATGTGGATTACTTTCTCTTAGCCTCATTCAGGTTTTCACTGAAATAGGCAACGAGCCTATTATCCTGGCTCAAAACTGCTCCAATCGCAACTCCACTTGCATCACATCTCACTTGAAATGTCTTTTCAAAATTTGGCAAGGCCAAAATTGGTCGTTCTGTGATTTTCTCCTTCAGTATATTGAAGCTTCTCTCGACCTCCTCTATCCATTTAAAAGACTTGTGCTTCTTCTTCACTGTCTCCATCATTGGTGCACAAATCCCACTGAAATCTCTGATGAACTTCCTATAGAAACTTGCTAATCCATGGAGGCTACTTACTTCAAACATGCTTCTTGGTGATGGCCATTCTTTGATTGCTCTCACCTTTTCTAGATCCATCTTTAGTTCGTTTGAAGAGATCACAAAACCCAAGTAAATGAGTTATATCTTCATAAAAGAGGACTTCTTTATATTTATCAGTAGCTTCTCCTGTTGTAGTCTCCTCATCTCTAGTGTCAGGTGTCTCAAATTCTCCTCTTTAGTCTTGCTAAAGATCAGTATGTCGTCCAGATACACAACTACAAACTTGCCAATGAAATCTTTCAGTATTTCATTCATCAATCTCATAAAAGTACTTGGGCAATTTGTTAAGCCAAATATCATAACAAGCCACTTGTACAAACCCTCATTGGTCTTAAAGGTTGTTTTCCACTCATCACCTTCTCTCATCCTGATCTGGTGAAATCCACTTTTCAAATCTATCTTGGAAAAGGAATTTGATCCACTTAAACAGTCCATTAAATAATCCATTCTCGACAAAGGAAATCTATACCTAATGGTGATATTTTTAATGGCTTTTGTGTCTGTACACATTCTCCATCATCCATATTTATTTGGACTCAACACAATTGGTACTGCGCATGGACTCAAGCTCTCTCTGACCGCTCCTTTGTCTAACAATTCCTGGACTTGCTTCTTTACCTCCGCATTCTCTTGAGGTGTCAGACTGTATGCTGCTTTATTCGACAGACTTTCTCCTAGTATCAGATCAATATGATGGTTGATACTTTTGATGGGTGGTAATGAGTTGGGCATCTCATCTACCACTATGTCAGCAAAATTATCCAATAATTTCTGAATTTCTTTAGGCAAATCATCCATTGAATTAATTGTAAGGACAACTCTAGGTTTCCTTACCACAACAAACTGCATATCCTGTCCTTTCTTAACTTCACTCAGGAGTTCCTTCCCACTCATGAGAATTATGCTTGTGTTGGCTTCCTCTTTCGATTTCTTCTCTTCTATTGGTAGCAACATGTGTGTCCTGCCATTCTTCTCCAAAGTGTATGTATTCTTCCTCCCATCATGAATGACATTCCTGTCAAACTGTCATGGTCTTCCCAACAAAATATGGCATACATCCATGGGAATTACATCACATATAATTTCATCTCTATATCCTCCTATTTTAAATTCAACCAAGCATTGTTTAGTAACCATTACCTAGTATCCTTTCTACAACCATGAGGCTTTGTATGGCTTCGGTTGTTCAGTTGTCTCCAGTTCCAATTTCTCCACCATCTCTATGGATACTAGGTTGTTAGTGCTCCCACTGTCAATTATCACTTTGCAGACTCTGTCCTTTGTCTTGCACGCTGTCCTAAAAAGATTGTTCCTCTGCATTGGCTTTTCAACTTCTGGCTCTGGTTTCAAGAGAAATTTTCTCAACATCAGAGATGTTACATCCTATGCTCCTTCTTCTTCCACATTTCTTCTATGTGCTTCCGAAATGTGAGCTTTGCCTTCTCCTTCTTTATTTCTCTCGGGACATTCCAAAGAGTTATGTCCTACCTTTCCACAGGTGTAACATCTCACGTCTCCTCCTCAGCTTCTTCCTCTTCCTCTAGAATAAATTCTTCCACCCTCTTGTCTTCCTCGGGAACTTGCTCCTCTTTCCGAGTGACTATGTGGTTTCTCAGTCTCATCTTTGGAATTTTTTGCCTTGTCACGGGAAACTCCCTTGCCTTTGTTTGAGACTAGGCTTTTACCTTTGCCTCGTTGGTATTGTCTCCTGGCCAATTTCTCCTCCGCCTTCAGTGAAAAATGATATGCATCCTCCACTGTCCTTACTAAAATCATGTTGATCTCATCCTGGATTTCATACCTCAGGTCACTTATGTACCTGGAAAATTTTTATTCATCCTTTTCTCTTTTTCCAATTCTGATGTTCATCTTGTAGAACTCCTCTGTGTATTCTTTAACTATCATCCCCTTCTATCTCAGGTTTTGCATCTTCCTGAACAAGTTTATTTGATAGTCTTTGGGCATGAACTTAGCCTTCATCTTGGCTTCCATTCTATCCCAACTCTTTATCTTCTACTTTCCTTTGCTTCTCCTCTCATCCTGTAGTTCATCCCACCACAGTGTTGCATGTCCTTTTAACCTGGTGATAGCCTGTTTCACTCTTTTCTCCTCATCGACGTCTTCATAATAGAAATGCTTGTCCATGGATCTTATCCAATCCAACATCTTTTCAGCATCTAGGTTTCCTTCATACATCGGGACCTCTATCTTGTCTCTGCCTCCCAATCTAGTAATTTCTCTCAACAAGTGTTCCTCAACAACATCCTCTCCCGCAACTTCTTTGACTTCTACTTCTTTACTCTCTGCATCGTTGATGTCTTGAGTATCATGTGCTCTCCATTGCGCTACCTCCATCACCTCTAACTTTGCACGAAGTTCTCGCATCTCCCTTTCTATGGCTCAATTGGCTAAAGGTTGTTCCACTCATCTCCTCAGTGGAATTGTGTTGACTGTCTCTCACACACAGAGTGTAGCTTCAAGTTCTTTAGTCTCCTTTATCTCCTTCACCTGAAATCTACAGACGAAAATCAGCTCTGATACCACTTGATGTAGAACCCACCTCAGAAGGGTCTGCTAGCCTCCCAGTCTCTAGATATTCTCAACCTTCGAGTTGGAACAACTCTTTGATTCCTCACTAGAATCCTCACAAAATATCCACAGGTCCTCTGTGTAACTCAACCCGCGGGAACAAGCGCTAAGTGTGAGTTTACTTCACGTGACCACAACCTTAGCTCCAAAAGGCGCATCAGGTTTTGCAATGTCGGGACTCCCATTGTGATGTATCCTAACTCCTCCGATCCCCAAAACCTAAAATGCGCTAAGGGTATCTGGCTCCTCCCTTATTTCTTCACTGATGTGACCCTCGACTGTGACCTGGGGCCCAGCCTCCAAGCGCGTCGGGTCTTTGCGTATCGAAGGTTTGTGATATGATTACTTCTATTTTCCCGAGGTCCAAACTCATGATGACTCATGGATCGACGGTCCTGACTCATCCGCTATCCGACGGTCCAGATTCTCCTTCCTCTATCGGGGTTTCGCGACTCACGATTCTCGAAATCAATGTGTTTTACACTCCCAACTCCCGACTTTC
The DNA here is from genome assembly GCA_009831015.1 of Picea engelmannii. Lineage (NCBI taxonomy): Eukaryota > Viridiplantae > Streptophyta > Pinopsida > Pinales > Pinaceae > Picea > Picea engelmannii. Next base: position 274,694 of record ML784188.1, on the reverse strand, counting down.
AAAATACCAATACTTGAGAGTGTCATATCAATGGCTCATGGTCTTCCATAATCTAACGGTTCAGATCGATTTGTGATTTCGTGTTTCGCGACTTTGGAGGTTGGTGCACCTTCATTCTCCCGATCCCCGATTCTGCGATGGCACCAGATCGACGATCCAAATATTTCCTTTGATCAATGATGATGATCAAGTTGGAGTTTCGTGAGTTTGGGAGTCTCCTTACCTCCGTTCTCCCGATATCCAAAACCGTGATGGCACTAAATCGACAGTCCAGATCTTTCTAGATCTGATGGCTCAGATTTAGCCAGGATTTCACCTTTCACTCCTTTAACTCTTATGGAGTCCCTTTGACACTTAGCTGAACTCCGGATATGTGCACTCTTTGCAACAGATTCTTACGCAAGACTTGGTTCTTGCAGGTCACTGTGCACACCTTGCAACAATCGCTTTGCACTCCTTGCAAAGGGGAAGCTTCGTGCTATCTCTTTTAAGATTTGGAATTGAAATAGATCCTGTCACACACTCCTTGCGTTCTGTGTGCACACCTTGAACTCACTCAACAGAAGAGAAGCAATTGAAACTTATACTAACATTCATAGTTTCATTCATCCATAATGAAATTCATTCATTTATGAAAAACCCAATAACATAGAATTACAATAGTAATAGTGCTATGAAATTGAGTCAATTTTCCTCTGTCATATTCATTCAAAAGTAAATGGCTACAGCTAATATCAAAACAATAACTCAAAACTCAGAAAATTCCTACTAACTCGCAACAACCTCATTTGGGCGTACAAAACCTTTATTTATCTCAGAGGGTCCTTAGGCTTCCCCCCGACTACTCATCTACTCGAAAAACAAAAACTAACTACTACCTAATGTTCAGTTACATTCAAGGCCAGGAGTGAACTCCAGATCACTCGTGATCATCTGTTGCCAAATGCTTGATCTTCTTCCATTTCCAATCAGTTCTAAAAGATGCACAATAACTCCTGACGTTTTAGATTCCAAAATGATTCTTGGATGCTGATTTGTCCTACCACGTGTGTTCACTGACGATGCTCCTGCATCACATTTCCTACAACACTAAGAGATCTATCATCACCAACAAATATTTTCTTGGTGTTACATTCATTTAGAGCAGAAAATATGTCTTTATCCTTAGCCATATGATAAGATGCTCCAGAATCAATAAGCAACTCATTAGAAGAAGAAGTAGCATCATAAGAAGAAGTAGAATCTGTATTGAAGGAGAAACCAGAAGAAGAAAGTGCATGTCCATGAGAAGAAGAAGAGTAAGTGGAACAAATATTGATGTTGTGCTTCTTCATCGTTGCTTCTAAAGCTGCCATCTTCTTGAAACATTTGGACTCATCATGACCATATTTATCACAAAAGTTGCAATGTCTATCGGTGTCCTTATTTTTATATTTTGCTCATTTGTCACCATTAGGAGCTGAAGTTGTCTGAGCAGGTTTGGGACCCTTATGTTGCTTCTTGGAATACTTGAGTTTATCTTTCTGCTGGGAAACTAAGGCTTTCTTGGAGGTACCTGTAGTGTTGATCACTCCAAGTTGTACAAGCTTATCTTCCTCTCTAATCAAAGCAACACAAAAGGATTCAAGTGGTTTTTTTATAAGATTTCCCTAGATCCTCTCTCATGGCATAAAAGGTAGATACAAACACAAAATATGCACTACCTAGCTTAGAAATAATAAGATAGATGCAATTCTCTTCCTCCATTTTTATCTCACATTCTTCACATAGAATTCTGAGTGTTTTAAACTTAGATAGATAGTCTCCAAGGCAAGAAAAATCACTTGAACATAAGGTCAATACTTTATTTTCTAACTGTTGTGCTCGAATAATATTGATTTTACCAAACATAGATTCAATCTTGTCCCAAACTTCTTTGGGGTCATCAATTTCTTCAAGGTGGAACCTTAAATCAGGAGAGATGGACATTTTGATTAGTCCATGTGCTTCATCACTCCTATTATCCCATTTGACTTTCTTATCATCATCAGTGGGTGCTTTTTCCTTTCCCAAGGTAATACGGTACAAGCCTTTACTTCTTAATAAATCTTCCATATGAGATTTCCATTGGAAGTAGTTGGTGCTAGTAAGAAAAAGATTATTGGAAGAAGTCATATTAAATTTGTAGATAATATGGATTTAAAAACTGGAATTGATGTTCTCGATGGAAATATCTCTAAAATTTAGGCGGTTGTAAAAAAATGACATTGAAAACTAACTTCGGATGTGAGAGTTATGCCCTTTTTAAAAAAGGCATAAACGGTAACCAAAGGACCATGTGGTGGTGTAAGTTGCTTTATGAAGTGATCCACTTTTATAAAGAGAAGTGAAGATCCCTTTAACAATGAAGTTACTTCATGCAAAATAAATAAATATAATATAAAATATCAAAGCTACTTATAGTGATTCACTTTTATACTTGAAGTGAAATAGACTTTACAATTTTAGCATGACCTTTTTTCCAAAAAAAAGGTAACAAAAGAGAGACTTGAATTCAAGACCTCTTACTTAATAATGCAACTTTTAACTAAATGGTCTAGAAAAACATATTGTATTGTTTGGCAAGACGATTGGGGGTGTTGTTGTTGTTGTTGAACACGGCCTTGGAGAGCATGCTAAAAGAAAACTCTTTTCACACAAGAAAAAAAATTTGCTTCTCGATGACAACAAGGGTTAGATCTGAGTTAGCTTACCCGGAAAATGAACATTTTCCTATCTATTTCTAATTTTTAGAGATCGCACAAGGCATGGGGAAAAGAGAATATGCAGATATAAAAGAGTAGCAGCCCGGAAACAAATAATATAAAACCAAAATAATACTTTGCAAAAAAAAAATTTAAATGCGTATTCAGACTTTATACCTCCAGATCTGACTGAAATGGCCATATCTTGGGCAAACAATTTTTTTTTTGAGTGAAATGAAAATTGTTCCTAATTGAAACGAGTTCTTTGGACACATTGGAATAGTTCTCTCAGCCCATAAATGTACGGAAATGACATAAAATGGAGATGAGGCAACTCGGCTTCACGATCTCGATCTACAATAGGAGCGAGTCTTCAAACAGACTCTAATACCATGTTCAACAACACATGTATTCCAACAGAGCTTGAACACCTTCAATAACCACTCACACAACCAAATCAAAGTTCAACACACTGATGTTTTGACATGGTAAAACCCCTATGGGGAAACATCCACGACCCCAGTCAATGCAGCCTCTTGGAACAGTTTATTAATGTAAAATAAAAAGATTACAGAGAGATTTTACAAGAGATTTTATCACAATCGATCATCAAAAAATGACCCTCCATTCTCTTTAAATAGAGATCATGGACCAATCGGGTGTTAAGCCAATGATCAATGGTCGTTAATATCAAGGAGAGTATGAACTGTCAGATCATTCTATGTCGGGAACATATCGTGACTGTCAGATTTCCTAACTACAAATGCATACTAATGCATACTAAAGAAACACACTAAGAAACACACTTTTACCTAACGACACATTAGAGCAAGTAGATATTAATTAACTCCTAAGTGTCTAAATATCCTAACAAACTCAACCTACCAACTCATCTTCCCAGTCAATTGATCAATCCACATGGCACCTTGGGGTGTGGCCACATCAGTTGTACGATCATGCCACTTGTCACTGTAAGGACATGACATGTGTCCTTTTTACCCCTTTGACTTTTGACTTTGACATGATTGACCTAAAATTTGACTTCCCATAACATTTGCATACGAGCTCTGTTTGATGCACCATTTGTGTGATTGGAAAGCTAACGATAAGCTCTATGCATTGATATCGTTTTATTGATCATTTGAGACAGTTGCAATTTGAGCTTTTATGGATCCCTTGGGACCTCTGTGAGCATTTAGGATCCTCTTGGACCTCTATGAGCATTCCTTAGATCCTCCTGGATAACTTATAGAACCCTACTTTAAATATCCTATAGTATCTGAATAATTCCATTAAATATCTAACTTCTAAAACATTCCTTGGTGTTGGCCATCCTCTAATGGATTCAATCTTTTCTGGGTCCACAACTATACCTTCCTCTGAAATAATGTGCCCCAAATAATGGATCTATTATTGGTAAAAGTAACACTTGTTGAGCTTGTCATAGAGTTGATGTTCCTTAGTAATTGCAACACCAACCTCAAGTGATGTTCATTCTCTTCCTTAGACTTAGAATAGGTAAGTATGTCATCCAAGAACATAATGACAAACTTATCCAAATAATTTATGAATGTTTAATTTGATAATCACATAAATACAATTGGTGCATTGGTTAGTCCAAATGACACCACTACAAATTCATAATGCTCATACTTAGTTCTAAAAGTTGTCTTACTGGTGTCTTCTTCTTTTATTCTCACCCGGTGATATATCTTGGTTATGTGTTATATTTTGGCATGGTAAGAACTAGTGTTTTTGTTGCATCAGGAGTGCAGGGGGGTAAGAGGGGGTGGAGTGCCCCCTTTCCCGGGGGGTCACAAGGGGGCATAGCCCCCTTGTCTGGGGGGTCGGTATCTCCCCTGTGCAGGAGTTCAAGGGCAACAGCCCCGAAAAAACAAAATGGCGATTTTTTGCGTTTGTTTTTGGGAAAGTTTTAGACACATGGTTTTCGTTGATGGTTTTCTATTTCCAATTAAAGAATCAAGGTTGTTTACTAATCTGGGTTAATGGATTAGGGTTTTGGATGCTATGGGATCCTATATGTATATTGTATTGTAAACAACGTATGAAGAGAATGAATATAGAATATGCTAGTTTTCCCGGTTTGGGTTTCAAGGGAAAAAATATCAGTGTAATGTGTGTATTTTCCATTGTGTCTTTTCTTTTCTTTTATTGAAAATTTGTTTTTAGTAAATAATTGTACAAGGTTAAAATACACAATATCTTGATCTCAAGTCTATATTTGAAAATATATTTTCTCCTCTCAACTGACCAAAGAGGTCATCAATTCTAGGTAGAGGGTATCTATTCTCCACAATGGATTTTTTCAACTGTCTAAAGTCAATAGCCTCAATGTTCTATCCTTCTTTTTAGCAAAGAGTACTAGTGCTCCCCAAGGTGAAACACTTGGGCGTATGTATCCTTTATTAAAAAATTATTCTAGTTGCATTTGTAGTTCTTTTAATTTTAGTGTACTCATTATGTAAGGTGTCTTTGACACCGAGGAAACTCCTGGTACTAAATCAAAAGAGAAATCTATATCCCTTTTTTGTGGTATTCATGGTATGCCTTGGAATACATCTTCAAATTCTTGCAATAATGAATAATATTCAATACTTGGCCATTTGGTATTTTCTAGCTCCTTATTGTAGGATAAATGTACCCTGCAAGAGTTACCTCCCTTAGGTTCTTCCTAGACCTAAGATATAATATAGATGCAAGCTAAAGACTTTCCTAGATTTGAATCATACATGAAAAGATCTATGATATAAGAGGATAAAAAATGGTTGTCCCTGCATTCTCCTTGGTCATTCACTCCTTTGAAGATATCCTTCACTTTCACAAACATAAGTTTGCACACATATGAAAACAAACAAACACCTCTCATGAGATCAAACATAACATGTATAAAACATATATCTAATAATATATCACAACAACATGAAAATATTAACTCTCTATGAATATTGTAATCACCATATACAATCAATTAGAGCGGAAAATCATGTGCATCTTCTATTAATAAGGAAAAAAATTTACAACTTCCATACAAATAGTTTGATGAAGCTTCTCCCAATTTCCTTGCTCGGGCTCCGTAATCTATCTGACATTATAAGTTTACTCTATATTTTCCTCCCCTTTTCACATGAGAGACCCTGAATATGTAGGATGAAAGAGATGATTGGTGGATAACTCTTAGACACTCAAAATAACAATCTTCTTAAGGTCGAATTACTATAAATCCGAGTTTGATCCCATCTCATTGTAACCATTCCTAATTTGAGAGTAGCATACTCGGTCGTGCCTTGCATTCTTGCAAGATGCGACCGATCATGATTTGCAATAGAGAAATGTGTGACCATCAATTTTGGTCACGATCTGTAAAAGGACAACTCACGACCAGGAAAAAATATGGTGTATAGTCAAGGGAAAAGTGACATAACTCAGTTTTTCAGCATGTTAATGGTCTCTAGAGAATATCCATCATGTAATCAGGTGGAAAATAATTGTATAATAGATTCTCCATAAAGTATGAGGTCAAAAGAGATGTATTATGGCCGAAATACTTTACGAATAAAAGTTATGGAGCTTGAGGTGAAGGAAGATGGGAAGAAGCTAACATCAGTCCCGCACAAAGAAGAAATCCCTGAGGAAGGCATACCCATGCTCGGTAATAGAAACTAAAAATAGCCACCAAACAAATACACTGTGGATCCATGCATGATGCAACTGACTAGATCATGGCCATGAAAGAATACAATGTGGATCCATTTTACAAGTGAAAACATAGCCATGACCAAGTACAAATGTGGATCTATGTGATAGTATACAAATCAATGAGATGACTCGATGCCTGAGCGATCTCTTAAAGTATTCATAAAATACTCCATCAAAACTTGGGAGGGGATGTTGTAAAGGAATGATGTGGTCCCGGCCCAAGGTCTTTGTCTCAAACCCGAAATGGTATGAATCTACATCATGCAAATAGATGAACTGATGTCGAGCATGGTAGGAACCTCCTAATTACCATTCATTAATGGATAACGTTAACATATGTGAGGGAATCCACCGATGATGATTATGGACCCCAAGATACCTAGTAAAATATAGTGAGTGTGAATAGATGAGATGTAGTCAAACACTCGTAGACTCATTCAATAGGAGCCAATGATGTAAACCCACTACTGGAAATGCAAGGGAACTTTCCATTGATGTCTGCAAGACCCAAGGTACTAACGCGTTTCTAGATTTTGATCTTGGATAATGATTTGGTTTCAAGAGGACACAATCTGTCAAAAGGAGGGCCTTGATGTATCCCCCATCAATTGACATGAAATAGACAAAGGTAGATGGTTTATAAAGTAAAGAATAACTGACTCAAGGATGGCTAGGATAAATAGGTTTAAAGACTGAAAATGGTCGATCCAAACAAACTTCCCTTGAAAAAATGACATGACAAATAACTTGACTTGGAAGCATTAAATCGAGAATGACCAAAACACTCACCATGGAAGACTGGAAAGTGAGTAGTCAACAGTGTTTAAAAACTCAAGGAAATGGTAGTGATTCATAGGCAATGGATGACCCAATTGTGGTACATAGTTTTAAAATAGGTGCATTATTCAAGGGAAACCTAACAGACGATTGCCATTTGTGAAGATGAATAGACTGAAAACCCCTGAAATTTCCCCCCACTGTGAATGACGAGTACCCATTTGTTTTTTTATGAGCTTGAGGAGGATAACAAATGCTCGATATAGCTCACCTTCAATGAGTCCCTCATCATATGCTTACCGAACCTAACAAAGGAGGGGTTCAATCCCATATGGGTCCTTTAATGTATAATTTTACGATTCCATAGAAGGTAAACTCAATGGTATTTTCACTTTTACAGAGTTTGAAAAGAAATTAAAGAAGAATCCAAGGGTATTATTTTTCTTAAATTTAGTCCCCCAAGCCCAAAAAAGTATAAAACAATACAAGGGAGAACTCTTCTTGCCAAGGGTTGACTAGAGTATTTGTTTTTCGTAATTAGTCCATCCGGTCTGAAAAAGGGTTAAAGTTACACTAAATAGATTCTCTTTCAAATCCGTTTAATGAGTGTGAAAGGAAAAATCTCACTCGGATACCTTTTCATGTTTCAAGTGTCTGAAAAGACCTTAAAGGAGACTCCAAAGAGTTCATTTTTTAATGAACTTGAAATAGAGAATGAAACTGTGCTTGAAGGGTCTACTTCATTTTTAGATGATCTTGAAACATAAAATGAAATTGTGCTTGAGGTTGGTTTCATTTTTTTTAACAATCTTGAAACCAAAAATGAACTATGCTCGGAATGATAGCCATTGACTAGTTTCTTCCCAACATGATGTCCAAAGGTTGGTATTTTGAGTGATACCCATCTGCATATTTTTTCCCAACATGATGTCCATAGGTTGGTACTTTTCCACCAGCATGATCGACATAAACTAGCGGCTTAACTCCAGCATGATGTCCAGAGGCTGGAGACATGCCCCCCAAGCTTTGTTTCATCCGTTGACTCTTCTTATGCACCTGATTAGTCTCCTGTCTACTGATAGAAATAGGTTCACCATAGAGGGAGGAAGAAAGAGGATCAACTAACACAAGCGGATGAAAGGAAGGTTTAGGTACAAGATGTAGTGGAAGACATGACTTAATTGTAAGGGGATCTATTTCATTTTTTAATGAGTTTGACATGGATAATGAACTATGCTCATAGTTATTTGTTTCATTTTTTAATGATCTTGACACAGAAAGAGAACTATGCTCATGAACCTTAACCATGGCTTCCAAGAGGTCTTCATAAGATGGAAGAATAATGATCTGGAAGGAACACATATCAAGAAACTCACTCTAATAAATAGGGGGAAGAACATGCTCCAATGTCCCTAGTGAGGGAGTTACCATGTCAATTGTCGGAACTAAATCCAAAGAAGATGAGCATACAACGAGAGGATCCTTCTCATTAACAATTGAATGAATGGGAGATAATGCCACATAATTGACATGTGGTAGGGGAGAAACCACTTGAATGTGAGGAACATTTATGGAAGTCGGATGGTCAACAATCATACAATTATTAGGACTAACAAAAAAAAAATAGATCGATGGTCACTATGATCCCATCATGGGCAAAATGCATCGCTCGAAAGAGTGTGGACACTACAAATTTCATAGTATAGACATATTCCTACCCAAGGAGAAGATTAAAATCCAAGGGGCCTTATACTACCATGACATAAATACAGACAATTTTACCTCCTAAGGTAATGGGCAGCTAAGGAAGGATCCCTAAAGGTTCAATAGGTCCTCTATTAAAATATAGTAGATAATTAGTGGCTAGCACAAGCTTAAGAGAACCTAAAGCTTGCCAAGTAGTTGAGGATAAAGTACTAACAGAAGCCCCTTCATCTATGATAGTGAAATATGCGTACTTATCAACAACTTGCACAATCATCTAGAAAGGGATACTTGAAGGAAGATGAGGTTTTGCTAGACTATTCCGATCAAAGGAAATGACCCTAGTACTTGGAGGGGGTTCCGTTGAAATGGATGGGATGTCCCCTTGTCCAGAACACTCTGAACTGAAAAATAAAAAATCAATGGTATGCAAGTCACTCTCTGAGGGAAGAGTGGGGTCAACCGAAGATCAAATTGTATTGAAAACTTCATCAACCAGAGGTTGGGTAGGGGAGGACTCTTGGGAAGCAACTGAAGGTTGTTGTTGGGAAACGACATTGTCTTCCAACAATTGTGAAGCCTCCTCTATACAAGGGAGATACTAAGTACAGTGATTTTCATTGCATAACTTACAACGAAACTTGGCTTTACTTTTTTTTACCCCCAACCTTATGATCACCAGTCAATGGACCATCACTAGAATGACCTGCAGAGGCTAGTGACATGGGTTGTTGGGAATCCTGAGACCAGACTTCTAAAACCTTCAAAATACCAGGGAAATGGTTAAGAAGGTGATCGCCCTTGCAAATATTGCAAGGGAACTTGGGTTTGTGACCTATGTTATTAGGCTTCTCAACATTATCAACACTCCCATCATGATTAATAGTGGTTGGTTGATTTCCCCTTTGCTTATTTTGATTCTCATTGTTCTTCATTTTCTTCTCCTTCTTAGCCTCATGGTTACTAGCATCACGACTTTCACCAGGTATGGACGTAGAAAGGGAAGAATACCCAACAGGTAAAGAAGGAAAAGGGTCAATAGGAGGTTGATGTTTTTGAGGTGGAGGGATTGCATTTGAGGTACTAGGAGCATTCAATGTCATAATCAGAGTGGAAAAAAACCATATCGGTGACCCTATAGTGAATCTGGGAAGACTAAATGTAGAAATGTAAGGAGGACCAATATTTCCAAAACAAGGAAAAGGATGAGGATCCTCATGCAAAAGGGGTTCCTTGATTAGCAGGCTCCAGAACTGTTGCCATAAATGACTCAACATAGGGTCTATTAAATCAAAGAGCACACACTACCAAATTTCCTATAATATAAGAGCAAACAAACAATTTTCTTGTAACAGAGAAAAATGAAGTAAGGATCTTCCAGAGATAGGAGATGAGGCCATCAATGAAGAAACAAGATATAGTTACCCACAAATACTCTGTAATGGAATTCCAAAGGTGCAAGTACTGGATGTAACCAAGTACCCTCCTAAGGAGCCAAAATTGTGTGTTGTACGTCTGTCGCAGATACTGACAGTGCCACCATTGCAGTCACCTGGGAAGGTAACCTAGGAAAAACAACTAGGGCTACCACTTTGCGCTTGGTGGTTGGGAGAAACGATCATGTGAGAGGGATTCTGCGAACGGGAAGGGAATGTAAGACAAATTTCTTAGACTCAAAGAAACTTAGATAGTGGTTTCACCCCGAGGACTTGCCACTACTAAGATCGCCCCCTTGAATCACATAACTCCACTGAGAGAGAGTGTTGGGGACTGGTCCAATCACTCTTCTCAACTTCTCCTACCACTTGAATCCTGTGTTAGAGGAGCTTTCCCCAAAAAAACTTCATGTTACTAGTGTATTTTCACTCATTGGTGTTCCTAGTTTTGTTTCAATGACCTTGGATAATTTACTCTCCACCCTACAACCTAGACTTGTGATCATTAATAAAGAAAAAGTCTAGTTGATTTTAGATTAGGTACCTTATTCCTTTTATGGTTGTTATTACTCAAAAAGGGTAAATGGAAGTGAACTATATGGTGTTATCACTCTGACTTCTAGAAGACTTCAAAAGAAAACATGAATGGAATGCAATCTTTGGTTTCAATGAAGCCTATCTACAGAAAGGAGTAAGAGGTCTCAAGCAAAGAAACAAGCATAACATTCAATGCAATAAACATGAACTACTCTTTGAACACAAAAGGTGTTTGATATATGAGTTGACCAAGGCAGTTGAAGATTGCTCTGATTCCATAAAGGGAACATGGAATGCAGGTAGGTGGCAGAGGCATGAGAGACTGTTAGTCAATAGAGCAAGTAGAGAAGAATTGACGGAGAGAGAATTCCATAGTCTAGAAGGCTATAAAAGGAAGAAATGATGACAAAGAGGATGTTTTTGTTGCTACGGTTGTTGTTAGTATTTAGTTGTTTCATTGGGTCATTACTCTAGTTTGTTCTTGAATAGATCACCTTGAGTCTCTGTAGTATTGTAATGTTGTAATGCTTCCAATTGTAAGTCTGATTATGTCATATGTCTAAGGTATGAAAGGATGTGCTTGGTGCAATGTATTGTAAATATGAGGAAATATCTAAAGAGGACATGAGACTTTGTTGTTGTCAAGTATGTTTTTCTTTATGTATACCTATGTTTGATGGAATGAGGAGAATAATAAAGCTATAATGGTTATGCTATATCATGTGTTTCTCATGTGGTATTTGGATATGTGTGTGTATTGTTTTTTCATGTTAATATTAGTAGAATGTTAGCTATGGAATGTCTGAATGTCAACCCAGATGGATCTATGAGTGTTTATCCCTTCATCCCCGACACAAGACCAGATGGTCTTTGTGATCCTCATTGTGTCTCGGGTGAGACTTTCTTCAACCTCGACTAAATATTGATATGTCGATGCTTTGGATTTTTTTTTGTCAACTCTGGACAAACCCTAGGTCTTAATCCCCCAGTGTTAAGAAGGATGCACACAAGCGTGAAACAACCCAACAAAGGGACCTTTGTCTATGCAATAAGAAGAAACTCCTCTTTGAGACTCTTGTCACTCTTGTTACCTTATATGGTTATGAAGTTAGGGGATACAATATCTCTAGAGAATCATGGAGAAAGTAGAGAAAATATAAACATGTTTTATAACTTATAATCTCAAAATTAAAGGAAACACATCTTATCCTATCCTCCTCATAGAAGCGTGTATTTCCCCTATTGAGAACACAACTATGAATAAGTACCTAATGTACAAGAATAAAATAAACAACATAAAAGACAAGAGGCTTCCTAAAATTGTTTCAAACTATAGTCAAAGCCACCTATGACTCATGCAACGTTGGCATACAGATGTCAATTCTCGGCTAAATCATTAGGGAATAAAGGAAGAGGTCACTCTACAGAATAACGATAATATTAAAAATATTATTGTATTTAAATTTAAGGAGAAATTGTGGTGTGATAAAGAATTAAATGATAAAATAAAATTAAGATACTATAAGGAGGTAATCAACCCTAATCTAGAAGATCAAAAGTGTCTCTCTATTTGTCTAGCTTAAAGAAGAAAATCATCATTGCTAACATAAGAACAAACTCTCCTGAGCTCAATAGTGAATCAAGGCATTGGACAATTCCCAAAATGTCGTGGATTGAAAGAATTTGTCATCTTTGTGACACTAAGAGGGTTAAAGATGAAAACCACTTTCTCTTAGATGTTCTACATACACCCACATTAGATCACAATTTAAAAATATTTGTTACAATACCGACTTCCCTAACCTTTTAACTCATCAAAACTATAATGATCTAAGAATGCTTCTCTTAAACTTTTTTGAGCATTTAAATAAAATTACAAAGGAAACCAAGTAATTCCTTACCTTTCTTAAGGTCCAATAAACTAAATTTGATCTGTAAACATTAACCACCATCATCATCATAAAAAAAAATTATATTTTGAAAAAATTATGCAAATAAATATAAAAAAAATTATGCAAACATGAAGAATAAATAGTTTTTTTTTAATATATATATATAACTACTAAAAATTATTAACCATATAGCAATAACTTGCATCTACCAATAGATATATTTAAACTTGCATCTACCAATAGATATATTTACCTGCTACTTACATAAATGTTTACCTGCTACTTACACAAATGTTTGGATAAATGTTTAAAATTCTTTTTTTTAATTTTATTTTTTATTTTTTTTGGTATTGGAAGAGATATATCAATAATTTTCATATTATTATTTGATGTATTAATTTAAAAGTTTAATATCATTTTTTTAAACTTTTTTGGTTTTATAAGTACATTTTAATCAAAGTGTATTACTCGTTAACAATGTTTATCCTATTTTAAAATATACATTGCTTCTGCATGTCTTTTTTTGGTTGATGGAGATACTATTTTCTTTATTGAATCTAAGAAACTTTACATGTTAGAGATAAATGAGAAACCTAACAAGCCAGATATACCAAAAACTTGAGACTTAGTAAATAAGGGGTGAATCTATCTCATGGTCGTCTACCCTTCTAGACTTATCCCATCAGGGACCTATCCCAGGGGTCATCTACCCTTCTAGCCTTGTCTACCCTTCTAGCCTTATCCCATCAGGGACCTATCCCAAGGGTCGTCTACCCTTCTAACCTTATCACAACTAGCCAACATGTACATACTCTACCCCCTCTGAATTTGAACCTATGACCTCCTTGGAGGAAACAAATGTTCTTAACTATTAGGCCTACTCAAATTGTACAAACTTAGGTTAAATGTTATTGAAAAGTATATGACTTCATTGAAGATAGTCTTATTGATTATCAAAACATGTGAAAGAGTGAAACCAACAATTAATCAATTTAGACAATACTATTTTACTTAAATAACAATGATTAATAAATCGAAATTCATAAATAACAACTAATAATAACTATCTCCTCATTACTAAATTACAATTACAATAGATTTTACTACCTTTAAAAAAAAATCCAAACTATACCACATTAAAGAAAATACAACCAAATAATACTTTACCCCTTCGACACTAACAACATGTCTTGCAAGCTCTTTACTTTGTGCTTATCGTCTGTATTGCAGACTCTTTTTTAATTTTTTTCTCTGTTCTCTCTATGATGATAAACCTAATTACATGATTTGATATTTGAATCTCTGTCTTCATGGAGGGAGATTATGAAGACGCCATTGTTTTACTGGCCAAAGGCTGGCCTTAAAAAACATAGTATTAAGAATGTTGGCAGCGCATTTTACAAACAAAGCAATACTCAGAACAATCTCCCTCGCAATGACGTGATAGTGCTCTCTAAGCAGGGCCGGTTGAAAGAGGCTCTGCATCTGCTGCGTACCATAAACCGGCATGTAGACTCATTTACTTATGCTTCTCTCCTGCAAGCCTGCATAAAGAAGAAGGCCTTCTCAGAGGCTAAATTGGCTCACACCCTTTTGGAGAAGAGTGGAATTATCCCAGACAAATTCTTAAGGAACACACTTATCAACTTATATGTTAAGTATGGAAGTTTGGTAGAGGCTCGCAGAGTTTTCGACGAAATGCCTGAACGAGATGTTTGTTCATGGACTGCGATGGTCGCAGCTTATTCCAAGAATGGCTGTGCCGAAAAGGCATTGGCACTCTTTCGCCAAATGAAGAAAACTGGCATCCAACCCAATCATTTCACATTCGCTACTGTTCTGCCAGTTTGTGCCAAATTGGCAGATCTGCAACAGGGTATTGAAGTACATGAAGAGATTCTGAGTTGTGGGATTGAATGTGATGTATTTGTGGAGAATGCCATCATAGACATGTATGCAAAATGTGGGAGAATAGAGAAAGCACGTGATGTGTTTGACAAAATGCGTCACCAAGATGTGGTTTCATGGAATACGATGATTGCAGGATATGCTCAGAATGGGCTTGTTGGTGAAGGTCTTAGGCTATTTCAGAGGATGCCCGAGCCAGACGTTATATCATGGAATGCAATAATTGCAGGATTTGCACAGAATGGTTGTGTTGATGAAGCCCTTGAGATTTTCAAGAAAATGCGAGAACGGAATGTAGTCTCATGGAATGCAATGATTGCAGGATGTGCACAGAATGGGTTTGGCGATAAGGCTTTGAACTTGTTCCATCAAATGCAAAGTGAAGCTGTGAAGCCAGACTTGAAAACCTATTGTAGTGTTTTACAAGCTTGTGCTGGTTTGGCGGCCCTGGAAAAGGGTGTGGAGATCCACGAGAAAATAATAAGGTGCGGGATTCAAATTGACGAGTTTGTGGAGAATGCCCTTATCGACATGTATGCAAAATGTGGGAGAATAGAGAAGGCGCGTGAACTGTTTGACAAAATGTCTCATAGAAATGTTGTTCCCTGGAATACAATGATTGCAGGATATGAACAGATTGGGAAATTCGATGAGGCCCTCAATCTCTTTCATCAAATGCCTGAACCAGATGTGGTATCATGCACGACAATTCTAACAGTTTATATGCAAATTGGGCATGTTGATGATGCCTTGAAGCTCTTTCAGGGAATGCCTGAGCAAGATGTAGCCTCTTGGACTGCACTGATTTCAGGATATGTGGAGAATGGACGAAGTGTGGAAGCCCTGAATCTTTTTGGACAAATGCAAGCTTCAGGTGTGCTGCCAGAATCAAAAACCTTTGCTAGTATCCTCCCAGCATGTGCTGATTTGGCAGCTCTGGAACAGGGTATCCAGATCCATGAGGAAATTTGTGAAAGGGGGCTCGCGTCAAATGTTTTTCTCGCTAATGCTCTTCTGGATATGTATGCAAAATGTGGAAGTATAGAGAGGGCACACAAAATGTTTGAGAATATACATAAGAAAAATATAGTCTCTTGGACAACCATGATTGCAGGATATGCCATGCATGGTTATGGCAAGGAGGCCCTTGAACTATTTGAGAAAATGCAACGTTCTGGTATGACTCCAGACAATGTTACCTTAGTTTGTGTTTTGTCTGCATGCTGCCATGCAGGCCTAGTGAATGAGGGCCGGCAGTACTTTGATTGCATAACCCAACATTATCACATTATACCTGCAATGGAACACTATCTCTGCATGATCGACCTTCTTGGCCGTGCTGGGCATCTTGATGAAGCGCTTGATTTTATCAACAAAATGCCAATAAAGCCTGATGCTACTGTGTGGAGATGTCTGCTTGGTGCTTGTAGAGTACACACCAACGTAGAGCTAGGAGAATACGCAGCAGAACGCCTTTTTGAGTTGGACACTGAAAATGCTGCATCTTACGTGCTGTTGTCAAATATGTATGCTGCAGCTGGCAGGTGGGGGAACACTGAAAGTGTGTGGAGAGTAATGAAGGAAAGGAGGATAAAAAAGACGCCTGGATACAGTTGGATTGAGGTCAATAAACAGGTGCACACTTTCCTTTCAGAGGATAGTTGGCACCAGTGACAAAAAAGTTGCAGGTTGGCCTCATATTTCAGTTGAAAGATTTCTTTTTTATTATCATGGTAGCACTTTGAGATTGAAAACTGAAAACCAAAGAGACAAAACTCTTGTCTTCCTTTTGCTTCTGAAATGACATGGACCAACACATTAATGATTAAACTCCATTGTACTAAAGCTATCATGTCCGTTCTGAGATAAGAATCACAGTGGAATACTATGCCAAGATCGAGCCATCCATAAATTTTCAGAAGTACTAGGATATGAGCATTAACTTTATCAAATCAATAGAAGATGAAAATAATAAGAGTATATAGCAAAATGAAGGAGCAAAGGCCAAAATGCACATATATATCTATATGTGTATAACGATGGAAAGAATGCTACTAGCTCGATGAGTTAGTTCAATTGGTTTGAAGATGGGTTAGTTCAATTGGTTTGAAGAGACTGTTTCAAGGTTGTGTTATCAGCTGTTATTGTAATTGGTGATTGAGCTGCTCTCCATTTGTATATTCTGGAAAGGGAAGGGGATCCCTTGAAAAAAAATTATTGTAATTGGTGATTGAGCTGCTCTCCATTTGTATATTCTGGAAAGGGAAGGGGATCCCTTGAAAAAAAAATCAATAGAGACAATGCTAGAAAAAATGAGCCATCCATAAATTTTCAAAAGTCAGAAGTACTAGGATATGAACATTAACTTTATCAAATCAATAGAAGATGAAAAGAATAAGAGTGTATAGCAAAACGAAGGAGCAAAGGCCAAAATGCACATATACATATATGTGTATAACGATGGAAGGAATGCTACTAGCTCAATGTTAGTTCAATTGGTTTGAAGAGACTGTTTCAAGGTGGAGTTATCAAGAGTGATCTTATGTGAGCATAGCACATTATATCCAAATCTATGTGGAGATGATTAAGTACTAGATTTTTGGGAGATTGCCTCTGATTTGTAAAAATCTTTGTTCTTGCATGGGAGAGGTGCAATGTTCAAATCTCACTCCATGTTGAAGTGAGTGTTTGTGCTTGAGGTTCATAGTTATACATCAAAATTGACAAGGACCGGATTTTTGAAGAATATAACTTCCGCACTTGATAAATAGACCAGCTTTCCACAGCGGGGTGTATGTATAAGTAGGATTTTAGAAATATCTCAACCTCACATATTGCTTTAAAATAATGCTATTTCTATTATGGTAATTTATTATTTAAAATTTTTTTTCCTCCACATGAGAGAGAACCTTAAACCATGAACTTCCTAAGAAAGTGGTTGAGCACAATTTCAACTAAGAAAGTGTTGAGCACAATTTTGACCACATCAGTGATCATACTAAGAAAGCGTTAAGCATGGTTTTGACGCATGTGAGTTCTAGTTTGAATGTCGCTTCAAAGATCAAGTCACATGGTTCATGCACATTTTTGGGCCAACTTGTGATCCGACAGTTTTGAGATAACATTATATTGATCTTTATTCTCACAATTTGGGTTGACAATATGGTCCCACATGGATTTTTTTTAAGAATGTAAACGATTGTAATTTCTTGAGAAATTTTGACTTTATAGATGCTCTTCACTTCTTTGTAAACTCTAAATGAATAATACATGTACCAACTACAAAATTGTACTGCAATGGTAATTCTAGCTTCCAACCATTTTAATTTTTTTTATAACTTGTATTTGTAGTGTGGGCTTTGCACTTTGTACTTGTCATACACATATCCTTGACATGGGTTGTAAAAGCATCTATCGTGCATTCATCTTACTTGACCCTCCCATGGATGACAACAAGGACCTTTCATTCATCCTAGTGACAAATCACTTGTGCTAGAGTCCCTTCCTTTATGTCACCTTGTCATAGTCTAGATGTGTGATTTTGGTCCTTCCACTTGTTGTCTAGTGTTATGGCAAGGTCCCTTTCCTTTGTCCCCTATCATATTTGGGCTTTGATCACTTGTTTGGTCTTGCTAGATCTTTTTAAGTTCTCCTTTTTGGACATGTTCTAGGTATCTAGATCGGTCTTGGGCTTTATGCCTTTGATTTTATCTCGAGTTAGTTAGAAGTGCCTCATTTTTGGTCTCCAATATCCCCAAATTCATTTGGTCATGCTTTTCAAGGGGTCTATTGGATTAAACTTTCCTTTATCCTCATTGGGCTTGGCACGTGGTGTGAGCCATTGGTTTTTCGTATTATATTGCACTTGTTTTCTATAACCCATGAATCATAGAGGAATCTTTCCTAGAATATTTATATTATGCTTGTGGAATTTCTAGTTCCTTGATCAAAACTTGCAATTCTAATTGTCCGTTGACTAGGGCACCATCTATCTCTCCCAATAGGATGTTCCCAAATCTCTCAAAGTTACTCCTTTCCTTCCTAATAAGTGTCTTTTCTCACTTTCTTGTATGTCGAAATTCTGTCATATTGACACCAATCTTCTGATCTAGTGCTCTTTCTCTCTTCTCTCTCATTCTTGGGCTACTTGGATATGTTGTCTCCATTAACCCTCCACTTGTGAGAGGCTTCCTCAATAGGCTCTCTTCATTGACTTGGTCTTCCTTGTTAGACCAATTGGTTACTCCGACGTTGTCTCTGGCTTCACCCTTTTCTCACATCTTGGTTAATCAACATCACCACCTCAAGGGAGGTTCCAACTTAACTTGTAAGTGAGGAAGGTACCTTCTCATTGAAGGCACTTGGGTCATCCTACTTGCATTTAGGGTTTATTCTTTTGTGTATGATTGATTGTTTATATTGATCATTCCATTTATTATATTTGGATATAGTAATTGTAACTTGTTTTGCAAGAGGATACCAACGTATTTAGGTACATTGAGTAGGTTTCTTTTCTCCCCTTGGTTGTTTGTTGTATGCTCCCTTTCCTTAGTCGAAATAGTTTCCATCTTGCTTGTTTAGCTAGTTCATTTTGTTAAAAACTTAGCTAAGGGCTCCAACTACCTTAGGGTTGTTAATAAAGTCTTGCCTTTTTTTGTTTTCTTTCTCACCAAAAGTAAAGTAGGTTAATTGGTTTAATGCTTGTTGCTTGTTGCATTTAAAATATAAAGGTTAAATAGCTCACATACTCTCTCCTTTGATTTCTCTTTCATTTTTTGCAATTAAATAATTAACTCAAATAAATTCAAAAGAGAATAGACAACCTTTACTTTCATTGTTTTAGTTCACTTGTTAATTGTTGATCCAAGAGGATCTAAAAGGCCAAAAATTCAAAGTCCTCGAATCTCAGCAAAATGGCACCAAGTCAAAGAGATTGTCGAGAGTTATCCAATGACACAAACGACACCTCAAACAGAATCCAGATGACAAAGATATGGCCAGTCAAAGTTCGATCAACCTAGTCAAGGTCAACATGGTGACATTAGCATCTGTACAGATGACGTCAACAGTGGACCGTGTGTTGATATTATGGTAGCTGCGGGAGGTATTTACCTCCACGTGTGAACCTGACAAGAATAGAAGACTCCGGGAAGCAAGAGAAACCCTAATGAGTTGGCTAATAACCCTAGAAGTCTTGTCGGCTCAAGAAGATAATTTATATTAGGTTATTAGCCTCCAAGAGAAGAAGTCGGCCAAAAATTATAATAATATATTGAACAGACACATATCCAGAAGGAGTAGTCGGCCCCAACAAATATGGCAGAACCAGTATAAATACAGGGCACAAGTTCTCATTTTGACATATCTCCAAACTGTAGTTCCCAGTTTGGTGCGCACTGCAGTTCCCAGTTTGGTGTGCACATGTGGAGGAGAGTTGCAGCTGCAGCTGCAGCAACAGCTAGTTTTCAGTATGAGCTTGGACTATCTCTTGGCTAGGGTTTGGACTATCTGATCAGCTTTTTGTGATGCGTTATCCTTGGGGAAAGGTGTGCTACCCTTTGTTTGGCCATCTAGCGTAGGGTTTTCTTCCGGAGTAATTCTCAGACAAGGTTAAGGTGCTTGGAGGGTGGCTTAGGCCTATGGTTGGGTGACGAGGGTATCGTCAATGGTAAAACGAGCACACCATCTTCTATATTCTAACACCGTGTAGGGGTGACATCAACATGCCGATGTGGCAACATGAGAGGATTCCATGTGGCATGTCGATTTAGCCTTTTGAATGGCCATATGGACCAATGGGAAGGTGACATGTGGCACCCCTAGGAGGTGCCATGTGGCACCTCTTGGGGTCGTCAAGTGGCACCTCTTGGGGCCGCCAAGTGGCAATATTACAACGTGACACATGGCCTCTTACGTAAGAAGGGGACTGGGTGACAACAACCAACCATAGGGTGCCACATGGCACCCCACAGAGGCCTAATAAGGGTTGGGAACCAAAAATTTCAAAAGAAAATTGAAACAGTCGTCAAGCCGGCCGACGCCAATTTCGACAATTGGACCTACTGACGACCAAACTTCCACGGATAACATTTATGGTGGGCCAACTGTATGAATTTTGTGTAAGGGTCAAATCCCAAGTTTGGCGCGAATCCTGTCGGAGGATTAAAACAAAGTTTTGTTATATATATATACAAGGGTTAAAACAACCATTTGATTTTTGTAACGAAATGGTTTAAAAGGGGGGTCTATGCGGTTTGACACCTTGACCTCCCACAACAACAAACTAATATTACACCTCCATTAACCGGTCGGGCCAACAACCCTTTTGTAAAGTCTGTCAACCCGTTAATTATTTAAACCAGTGCTTTTTCCAAGCAGGGGGTTCGCACCCAGTTCCGTACAAGCACACATTTTTATGCAAGGGAAGCATTATTACACATTGTAGTGGCACACAAAATGAGGTGAAGAGCCCAGGAGGGGCCTAGGAGTGACAATGTCAGAATTTGGCAAACTTATAGTCATTTTTGCACGATATCTTACCACGAATCCACTGGTGCAATCAGAATTTGCATCTGGGCAACGAATCTTCAAGGCCTTTTTTAGATTTGAGGTATAACCATGTATTTATGCCAATTTTTGCTAAGATAATATAAAAACTTCTCCACTTCGAAGTGGCCCCGGAGACATAATCCATTGTTGGGATGAACTTCGTTATCAAGCTTTGTGTTATTGTCTTATTCCTCATCATTTCTTCACATTTATGTCTTCTTTATTTATGTTGCACATAAGCTTTGTTTATGCTCTTTAATGAAATTCATGTAATAGTCATCGAATAAAAGATTGCAGATCAATTGTTTATTTCTTATTTAGGATGTAATCAAACTCGCCACTTAATTAATCGACCTACAACCCTAAATCACCTAAATCACATTCTACAACCCTAATTAATCTAGTAGCCTCCTTTCTCTTCTCTTTCCTCCCATGACTTTCTTATTTTTGCTAAAAAAAATGAGCGATGACTACACTTCCCTTCTGAGCTCCCATAGCTTGGGTGTTCTCATACTCGTGGTAGCAATATGGTGCCTCACTCTAACCATCATGCTACATTTTGGTGACTCTTTTGGGGAGTTCTTGTCAACCCTTCATTTTATCAAGAAAAAACTTCCCTCCTCCTTTGTTCCCTCTTTCATTCCTTTCTTTCTTTCTTTGATCCAATGTTGTCACCACACCGCATTTTAGTGCATACATTGAGGAGTTCTTGTCAATCCTTCCCTTTCTTAAGTGAAGGCTTCCCTCTTTTATTTTCCCCTTTCTCTTCCTTGTCCTTGGATATTGCTCCCGCTAACTTTCCTTGAAACATGTCAAACTTATCACATGTAACACACATGAGCATTGTTAAACATACCCTTAAAGCACTTATCCAAGAGTACATCCAACTAGCTTTCAAGGACAATCTCCTAGCCAAGGTTTTCATCCACCCTATACCTCGCATGCCACCTCAAAACTTAGGAAACCTTCCTTCCTATTTACACATGAACAAAGCTAGTCATAGTATGAAGGATTTCCAATCCCTCATTTCAACATGATACAAGTTGTTGGTTCTGGCCAAGAGTATCATGCAACTTTTCTTCTTCATTCAAGCTGCACTAATATCCATCCCATGTCAGTTCCTCCTAGCCAAGATAGTATCCAACCTCCATTTATTTTTCAAGTTTTCATCCAACAAACACAACGTGTAGGACATGTGGTGAGTTTCTATGTTTCATGAGAGAAATGACTAAACAAGCTACTCAACTTCAACAAACATTTAACAATGAACTTAGAAGCCTTAAACACCTCCTAAGATGCCAAAATCTTCCTCAACCCATGATTCAAATTTAACCACATGAAACCTCAACCAAGGTCATTGAAGACAAACTTGTTATCCAACCTTATGAGCATCCATCCTTACAATGTAAGTTGCATGATTCATACTCTCACATGGAAATTCGATATCCAACTTATCTAAATGGCACACATGGCCAACTTGAGCTCCCTAAGTTAGATAAGAGGTGAAATTATCATAAATAAAAAAACTCACACAATCACCAAATGTCATGCTCTTTAAATAAACAGTTTTAAGACTTCCTATCAACAATGGACCTGCTAAACATATCCAAGTTGAAGCATCTAAACATGACATGTCTTCATGGAAAAAATAAATTACAACTCATCATCTCTACCTCTCAACCTAAATTTGAAGCCTTTCAATCGTTTCCCCCGACCACTCTTTTGGTGATATGCCTCTTGATTCACCTGCACTTAGAATTATATGGTAGGATGTGTAAGCATCATACCTTTCCTTTCAAACATAGAAATAACCATGAGAAATGGTTAGCCACCAAGATTTCCCTTATGATTAACACTCCTTTGATTCCTTAGTCTCCTCTCGAGCCTCTTCCTTGGAACCTTCCTTCCATAGAGCCTCTCCTTTCAAAAGAGTTTCTTTATAACCTTCCTTTGTTGTCAAACCCAAGGCCTACTCCTCTTCTTCCTCCTTTGCTTGGACCATTTGTGACCTTGTCTTCTATTTTTTTGTCCCCTTAGCCTTTCTTCAACCTTCGCCTTTTTCTTATCTTTCTTATATGGTTTTCTCTTTTCCTCTTAGCTAATATTTTGTTAAGCCCTAGACAAAGCCCCAT
>ML784188.1:221357-250870 GCA_009831015.1 Picea engelmannii | reverse complement strand
TCTCATTTTGATACACTTCTTCTATTGTAAAAGGAGGTTCCCCCCTCCAAGAGTCTTATATTTCATTTTTATATCTATTTCTCATGGTGTGGATCTTCTTCTTTTCATATTTTCAGGGTATTTTGGTATTTGTTGCCTAAGATTTAGTATCAGAGACTACGATCCTAGTGTTTTGCTCCTTCAATCAAAACATCTAGGAATTTTCGCTATACATTTTTTCTAGGAAGTTTTAAACATCAATTTTTTTAGGAGAGAGGATAAATATTAGGTTACATGTGGTCAAAATTTGAAGTTTTGGTTTGTTATACTTTTGGTGATATAGCCTATGGAAGATACAATTTGTGACTAATCCTGAAATCAATTTTAAGCGAGTCATCTTGTAATTTTCTAAATATGTTTTTTCTAGGAAGTTTTAGATAGTGAAAATTTGAAGAGAGTGAGGATAAATATAAGAGTACACATGGTCAAAAATTCAGGTTCTAGTTCATTATACTTTAAGAGATAAAAACTATGGAAGGTAGGTGTTAAACATGGATAGAGATAAAAAAAATTACCAACAACACACAAAATACATGACACAATTTATTTTGGAAAATACAAACTAGGGAAGCTGACCAACATCTTGGCCCCAACCAAGTGAGCTTTCATCGTTCAACTCGACACATTACAATGGAGTATCACCATCCTTTTAAAAGCTTTCATTACATGTAATCCACATGATTGATACTACAGGTTACCAATACCATGTTCCTGAAACCACCATTGTTGGCCTAACAAACTTTGACTCTTTCACCAAGTTAAGTTTAACCTAACATTTCCCCCTTTAAACTTGACTTGGGGTTTCCCATAACCAAATATGGTCAAATTGGTCAAGTGAGTCTGCACTGCTCCTACCCCCATCAAAGTTTATGTACGTGGTATCTAAGAATCCAACATGCCCCCTTATCACTTAGGTCTATGTCTAGACTTTACCAATAATTTACTAGGGGTACACATGCTTAACCAAGTCTTAAAGTCATATTCCCATTTACATTAACATTTCAACTCCATTATTATAATTTTTTTTCATTGTTGGTATCTAGACACTTATGCCACCATTCTCTCACCTTCATAGATAGCTCTAGCTCCCACAATTGATCTCGATATCAGTTTGACATGCCCTCGCTGATCCAAAACCATTTCCGCTTAAACCTATATGCCATTCGCCTAAACGCCTCCATGGAAACCCTATATGCCATTCGCCTAAACGCCTCCATGGAAATCTTACCAGGCATAAAACCAAAGCTATCCTTCTCTAAATTAAGGCAGTCCAAGCAGTACCAATTCCTGGTTGGAATCACTTCCAGTAGAGACAATACAGATTCCATCTCTTGTCACACAGACTACAGTGCAGTATTCTTTTCTCCTGTAGACAACTCTGAAATTGCTTGCAAATTTTATCCAACTGTTGTTCCAAGTTTGAGTCCTCTTTCCAGCATCCTCCACAAACTCAAATCACATACGACCCCCGTGATGGCTTATCTTGTCTCGCAATTGGCTTTAAGAACCCGTTCCCTGGGCTTCATGTTTAACAAATCTGCATCATAAGGGATCTCGCTCCGAACCCTATTTCCATCATTCACATCCTTGAATTCTGCTAGGAGCTTGTCCCGCTTTTCTCTGCAACCCTCCGCCGCCAAAAGATGAGAAATCTCTGGCCATCTTCTTCTGGCAGGTGATCTCGATGTCTCGGCTCAACGACCTCCTGTTCTCCTCACGGCTTAGCTCTGATCCAATGAATTCTCCTCGCGATGAACAGACTCCCCACAATTTCTCCTCTGCGTAGTGGGCGCTCTCTTCTCGACTCGGTGAAGATCAATCCACCGAGCCTAAAATGACATTTACAGTTTCATCATGGGCCTAAATCATTTCGACACACTTGAGATATGAGACTCACCATACGTTTAGTCATATCCGAGGAGCCTAAATAGAAGAAACCGTCGTTGTATGCCAAACAAGATATCATGGCCATATTCTTCATCGAATTAGGGTTTGAATCCATTTCCCTCCTGCGCGGATTCTCTTCATGACACTTCTCCAATAGCAGGTCAGGTCTGAAGTTAGATCTAATCATTTGTCTTACAGCATAACACCATATACAAATTCATGCAACTACAAAAAAATCTCGAGTCTCAACGCATGCCTCTCTCTACATGGATCCCATCATCAAACCACCACTCTCATTAGTGAGTTCATGATAACCTAGCTATGATACCATGTTAAAACTGGAGAGATGTAAAAATAATTACCAACAACACACAAATCATGATACATAATTTATCATGGAAAAACCAAACATCTTGGCCTCGACCAAGTTAGCCTTCACCACTCAACTCAACACAATACAATGGAGTATCACCAACTTTTTAAAGGCTTTCATTACATGTAATCCATAGGTTCAATACCACGGGTCAACAATACCATGTGCCCGAAACCACTACTGTTGACCTAACAAACTTTGACTTTTCACCGAGTCAAATTTAATCTTTTTTTCCCGTAAAAAACCCACACTAATTATATTAATAATATAATTTTTCATACAAACCCTGATAATTTAATGTCTGTTTCCTATGAACAATAATCTACCTATCTCTATAAAAATAGGCGAATCAGATCGTCCATACAAAAAACCAGCACAATCAAACCAAACAAGAGAGCTCATCAAGAGCACTAAACATCCCATCACCTGTGACAAAACAATACAAAGAACCCATACTCGACGCATATTATAGTTAGAAAATGTCAAAATGTTGGACATTAACCTAATAATCATGTTTGTGACTAATCCTAAAATCTGTTTTGAAAGAGTCATATTGGAATTTTCACTATAAGTTTTCTTCATTGAAGTTTTAGACTCCAAAAGTTTGGTAATCCCGAGGAAACATAGTGAATTATATGTGGAAATTTTTTTCAGATTTTAAATCATTATACTTTATGAGATATATCTCGTGGAAGTTAGGGTTTTCGACTAATCTTGAAATTAGTCTTAAATAGGTCATTTGGGAATTTGTGTTATAACCATTTTTTCAGTGAAGTTTCATATTTTAATATTTTCAAGGGTTTAAGAAGACATATTAGAATGCTACATGATGTAATTTTAGACTCAAAATAGCTCTAATTTCAAAGACACTTCAGGAAAAATATTATCCATCCATACAATGTCCAAATTAGCATTTGAAAGGTATGTAACTTACATTTCACACAAATTTTCCATGGAAGGTCTATTTTTGGTGATTCAAAATTTGTGATAAAGAGGAAAAAGAGGAGAATTGTTATTTTTTTACATGGCTCCAAAGGATGCTTGAAAATTTGCTTCACCAACTAAACCTCCAGAGAGCTCATCCATGACTCAAGAAGAAAGATAATAAAATTTTCACCAAATTGAAGAGGCAGAAAAGAAGATGGATGAAAATAGCAAAAATATGGAAAATAAGATGGATTGAAATAGGAAACATATGGAAAATACTTTGGAAAATAAGATGGATGACAATTGGGAACGTATGGAACGAAGATGGAAGAACTGCAAAATTCCATGTCTGCCATGTTCTTACATATCCTAGATGAGAGACATCCTAAAGAAGATATCAAGATACAAGGAAATCATAAAAATGTAGAGGAAATAAAGATTGAATATCAGAATCATGATTATTCATTATTTCAAGATGCACATCATCAGGGGTTCAATGTAGCACCAAGGAACTATTTAATTCTCAAGATTGATATGAGGAAGTTTGATGGAAAATATACTATAACATGGAAGACACTTCAAAGTAAAAACAAATCATGTTAGTTTGAAGCAATTCTTGGAGAAACGATTATCTTCAGAAGAGCAACAAAAATGGGTTGTAAACATGCTAGGATATGACTTTGAAAGTATCTACAAAAAAAAAACAAATATGGTGGGAGATGTGATTTCAAGGAAAGAAGAAGAAACTAAGGGTTTAGTATGTGTTATTTCTATTCCACAATCTGATTGGGTGGGAGAAGCAAGGATAGAATGGAAGAAACATTAGAAGGTATGCAAGATCATTCAACAACTATAAGAGTACCCAAGTGCATTAGATAAATTTGTACGAAAGAATGATTTACTGTGGTGTCAAGATCACTTATATTTATGTAAGAATTCCAAATTGAAACAGAAGGTCCTTTTGGAATTGCACACATCTCCTATAGGAGGACATTCAAGGTTTTTGAAAACTTACCACGGGATCAAGAAGGATGTTTTTTGGAAAGGTCTTAAAAATGATGTTCAAAATTTTGTGGTTGAATGTGTGGTCTGCCAATAGAATAAGGGAGAGGCAATTGACACTCTGGGTCTAATACAACTATTAGCTATACCAAATCAACATTAGAAAGAAGTTTCAATGGATTTTATTACAGGTTTACCCAAATTTTAAGGAAATAATGTCATCATGGTAGTCACGAATTGATTGACAAAGTATGTGTAACACAATTGACCCCCTAAAATCTCTTAGGTTGGCAGGTTCTTCTAATTTTCTCTTTTATTTCCTCCAACCACCTCTATTTACTAGAAATATAAATACAAATCTAAGCTCAAAGTCTAGTTCCTCTCATCAAGAGCTTTCTAACGATTGTGAATATGATCTAATCCAAGTTCAAAATCAAAAGTTACGACCTTATAAAAATTTCAGGCCTTCTCCCACCATTCCCACATGGCACCCATGTGACTCTATGTCACTCGTTCCATTTGATGTGGATTGATGTGTCAAGACATGTATCCCTCTAACATGGCACATCTTGACTAATGGACGATGAGCACATTACCCAAACCGGTGATGAGACTTGGAGGCAGTTCCATGCCTAACTGGGCAGCGAGATCTGGGGGATCCCCCACCTCCAACTCAACCAAAATTATTCCTGGTTGTCGATTGGCCGATTTTTCGGTCCGTAGGACCATAACCAAACCAGGAACCTCACTCCACCAGGCACCGAGACCCCAAGCTTAACCAAGGTCCTTGCAATCCAATCTCCATGTTGTCTGATGGTATGGTTATTCGGGTGTAGCGACTCCCTCCTAAGCTTACCAATCAAATCAACAACCAATATTTCTCAACCTATAGATCCAATGGTTGATATTTATCCTTCACTCACAATCTCTTGAAGACCACAGGTCCATTCCTTAGTCTTCCCCCACTAGGGTGCTGACACATTTTCACCTCTTATAGAAAAACTAAATGACACATGGCCCAATTACATCATCTTTATGTCATCGACAAGTTCCCTAGGACCCTTTGGTTCACTCACAACCAAAGAAGATGGACCAGAACCCTTCCCAAAATCTTGCCCAACCAGGCATTGGGAGACTGGGGAAGGAACGTAACAGATCAAGTTTTGAGAGTTCTAGTGGCCTGAAGGTCCAATTAATCCTCTTCACACCTATCACAGGTAAGGTTAAGATGATAAAATCCTTCATTAGAATAAGAACCAATCGAGGTCTAGTGGTCTCATCGGGGGTTGATTACATCATAGGCCAAACACTTGGTTCTTCAACAGATGGTCAAGATCGATTATTCACCTTGTATCAATGGCTATTGTTTCACTCTAGGTTTAAACAATTATTTCAATGGGTTAAGGATTTATTTATGGACTTAACAGTCCAGCGGTCCTTCCAGACACCCAATTGAACATTTTATATCTTGCAAGTTTTTCGTTTCAAGGGGCAGGGAAAAACACAGGATTAGCGACCTCCTCTGGCCTTCCTTACAAAAGAATTATAGTTACTTCATTCAACAATTAAGGGAGGTTATACCACTCCATTTAACTCAAAAATTAACATTCATTAATTATTCTCAGACCATTCACATGAACACAATACAGTTTACAACCATTCATAAACATGCATGAGACATTTAATGTAAAACACTTATCTATTCAATAGTGTTTTCCATCCATCTAACTGACTGAGGGGACCTTCTCTTCCACCGAAGTGTAGGCTATGTTTCACTTTTCCTTTCTACAATATGCCACCCCTATGCCAAACCATGATACCACCAGGGGACTCTCTTAATTGACTACCAAGTCAAAGAATGGATCGGGAAGGTCGTGCTCCTTCACTCCACTAGCAACAAAGGAAGTTTCCCTCTTCCCACTAAGTTTAGGGCCTCCAAAATTTTATCATGAACCTTCCCAATTGGATATCCTTTGCACAAAGGGGTTCCTTATCTGCTACACAGTCCCTTGATGACCTCCCATTATAGGTGTCGGTTTCTTTCCAGTAAATACCAAGTCGCAACCCTTTGTTGCTCCAGTTTGGATATGGGTCTTCTCTATTCTAGGGTGACCATTCAAATCTTGGGAAAACTTTCTATATTCCTTAGGAAAAATTCTCTGTTTTTCTTTGATAGTCAGAGCTGCATGTGAGAATTTTGGTGCTCGGTCGCATCACCATCTACATTTTATTTTACTAAAGTCTACATGTCAACTCTAGGCATGAATTTTCCTCTATGGGTGTCCCCTGAGTGTGTTGCACATATCCCTCTTATTTTTTCCCTCTTCCTCCTTATTCCTTTTCTTGCGCTGGAAAATTATCTCTCTCTCTCCTCAGTATCCCCATTGGTTTTTGTCAGAAGTATGCTCCTAGGGGTAAGAACTCTTGAATTGAAGGGGTAACTTTGTTGCATAATTTTGGTTGACATTGTAGTTGACCCTTCACTCTTATGAGTACCAAATATGGAGGCCATTATAACTACTCCAACCACCAATATTCATACAATTAACAAGTTCCTTGTGGTCAAAGAAAATAGGGTACTATTGTGCACACCCCCCCCCCACAACAACCCATTTAAAAAAAATGGGTTCCCCCTATTCTATTTTTTTTTACAAGGTATCATATCTCTACTTGGTTGAAAAGGTGTTGGAATAGATATTTTGTCCCTCTTGATTATACGGTCCGTGAACTTTTCCTTTAATGGATATCCATAGATTGGATTCAAACGGTCACCTCCTTTGCTACACTAATCGATCCTCCTTCCTAGGAATTAGTCTTTCCTCCCACTTGTTGCAGGCACACAAAACCCGTCATCAACTTAATCATCTCAAGGAACTTCACATGTGATCATTTTTCTCCTAAGTATGAGTTGGGATCAAAATAAATCTTACATTGATTATATTCTGACATAAACCTTTTTGATTTCCAAATCAGAAAGGGTTCTGTCGGAATCATCTATGTTGTAGTATTTCCCCTCACTCATAAATTTCAACTCTGACTCATACACTCAATGGATTTTATTGCATATTTACCCAAATATTAAGGAAAGAATGTTGTCACCGTAGTCGTGGATCAATTGACAAAGTATATGTAACACACCTGACCCCTAAACTCTCTTAGGTTGGCGAGATCTTCTAATTTTCTCTTTTATTTCCTCCAACCACACCTCTTTACTAGACCTCTAAATACAAATCTAATCTCAAAGTCCAATCTCTCTCATCGAGATCTTTCCAATGATTGTGAATATGATATAATCCAAGTTCATAATCAAAAGTTATGGACTTATAAAAATTACAGGCCTTCTCCCACCATTCCCACATGGAACCCATGTGGCTCCACGTCACTCTTGCCATATGACGTGGATTGACATGTCAATACATGTATCCCTCTAACATGGCACATCTCAACCAATGGACAACGAGAACATTACTCAAACCAGTGATGGAACCTGGAGGCAGTTCCATGCCTCACCAGGCACTGGGATATTGGGGATCCCCCACCTCCAAATCAACCAAATCCTTCTTGGTTGTCGATTGACCAATTTTTCGGTCCCTAGGACCATAACCAAACCGGGAACCTCACTCCACCAAGCGCCAAGACCTCGAGCTTCACCAAGGTCCTTGCAATCCAATCTCCATGTCATCTGATGGTCTATTTATTCAGGTGTAGCGAATCCCTCCTGACCCTACCCATGAAATCAACAACCAATATTTCTCAACCTATAGATCCAATGGTTGATATTTATCCTTCACTCACGATATCCTGAAGACCATGGGTTGATTCCTCAGTCTACCTCCACTAGGGTGTTGACGCCTTTTCACCTCCTATAGGAAAACTAAATGACACCTAGCCCAATTGCATCATCCTGATGTCATCATCATGTTCCCTAGGATCCTTTGGTTCACTCACAAGGAAAGAAGATGGAACAAAACCCTTCCCAGAACCTTGCCCAACTAGGCACTCGGAGACCTAGGAAGGAACGTAACAGTTCAAGTTTTGTTGACCTGAAGGTTCAATTACTCCTCTTCATACCTATCATGGGTAAGGTTAAACTGAGAAAATCCTTTGGTAGAACAATAACCAACTAGGGTCTAGTGGTCTCATCGGGGGTCAATTACATCATAGGTCAAACACTTGGTTCTTCAGCAAAAGGCCAAGATTGATTCTCCACCCTGGATCAATGGATATTGTTTCACTCTAGGTTTAAACAAGGATTTTAATGGGTTAAGGATTTATTTTTGAACTTAACAATCCAACGGTCCTTCCAGACACCCAATTGAATATTTTATATCTTGCAAGATTTCCATTTCAAGGGGCATGGAAAAACATAGGATTAGCCACCTCCTCGGGTCTTCCTTACACAAGAATTACAATTACTTCATTTAACAATCAAGGGAGGTTATACCACTCTATTTAAGTTAGAACTTAACATCCATTAATTATGCTCAACCCATTAGGTTTAGAGGAGAGGATCGGGAAGTACCAGCTGAGTTTTTATTATATTTTCACGAGTGCATACTTAAGCTGAAATTTGTACATGAATATGTCTTGATTAAGTAGTTTAGATATTATTTGGATGGAACATCTCGTGATTGGTGTAGATCACTCCCGATTGCTTGAATTACTTCACTAAGACATTTTCATGTTGCATTTCATTTGTTTTGCAAAGATAAATTTGCAGTTGATTTACTTTATCAAGAATGTTGTTATGAATTTGATTTGTTGAGTAAAGGATCAATTAGTCTTCAAGAGTATGTTGCAGTAGAAGGCACTTTTCATTATGATCAAGAGATTGATGATCTTCAAAGTGATAGCCATGATGTAGATACTTTTGACATTGTATCAAATGTATCTATTGTTTTAAGTTGTCATGAAAATCGAATTATTTCCTATGAGTATTCAAATGATAAAGAGAATATATTTACTAAAGCACATACATATCTTATTAGCATCCAACTAGTATATGATAATGAAGAGGATAGGGAAGAATTGAAGCAGCGGTTGGAACTCTCTTTATCACCTATTGATGAGCAAAAAACTCCACGGATCAATGAGGAAATTTCTATCATTTCTATGCCTTCACTTGTAACAAACATCAAACAAGATATGAGTAGTTGTAAAGTATATGAGGACCATCATTTTATTCATGAATCAACCTTCACAGAGGAGCAAGATGGTTTTCTTAACCAACTAGAAATGTCTTTTCATAAGTTTCATGATCCTATGGATTTTTACATAGAGTTGTATTTTTCAAAGGTTTCTAATGATCTAGTTGTTGGTATGATTTTAGATCATAGTTGTAAGTATCCATTGCTTACTAACCTCTTGCTGCAAGCTTCATATCACTTGAAAATTATTTCGACCATTGCATGGAAGGAGTTATTTTCATCAGTTCGATACTCACATGGTTGCATTTGGAGTATGACTTCAATTAAGCAAATAAGCTCAACTAGATAGATTAGTGTAGGTTGATGTACATAAATAAGCTCACTCCATGAGAATGTGATTTTCAATTTAAATTTTTCTATAGTGTGAGTTCAATTTGCAGATTATGGCAATGTTTTTATTTTTCAATAAGGGGCAGAGATGTTTTCAGGAATACAATATGCAAAGATGGAATGGATAAGGCACTGAACTGCATGTTCTTGGCAACTCACAGGGATCATGCCATCCCATGTGGAGCCAGATGTTATCTAATGTAGGAGCATCTCCCGAGACAAGCGAGCCAGCGCAAAAGACAAAGGATAGTTGGGCACACGCCAGCCTGAAATTTTGAAATTTCCCTTGAAGTTGATGTGCCAAGCATAAATGAGATCATTTAATGAAGGCGCCTTGGTATAATGTAATCAGACCTTGAGCGCCTTGCTCTCATCTGAAGTAGACAAAGGCATTTATAGTAGTAAATGTAAGTAGGTAGAATTGAATACTAGATTAGACAGTTTTGGAAGAAAGGAGGGAAAAACGGATATAGACACCCTCATTGTGCATTGTAACATAATTTTGGATAGTTAGAAGAATTATGAGCATTGAGAAGAGAAGTAGAGAACTGTGTAGAAACACCCATGTACAATCATTTGGATTAATAGAAGAGTTTAATTCAAATTCATGGAGTTGTTTTTATTCTCTGTGTATGTATGTTGAATGATGTGCTCATGAGTATTTACTTCCTGTTATGCATTTGCTATTAGGCTATGTATATGATTTCATGTGTTGAGATTGAAGTCTGAGAGGAAGTAGAAGGAATGAGTTTCAATAATTTCACTATTTGAGCAAGGATTCCTGCAAGGAGTGCAGTTGAAGTCGTCCACAAGGAGTACGTTGACAGAAGGCTCAGATAGTTTAACTCTTGTTCTCATTCACCCAGAAGTGAATTCGGGTTATAGGGGCCGTGCAAGGAGTGCGTAGGCTAAGGAGAGTCTCAGTCGTGAAACTGAGTGAAGCATTGAAGGACTGCTGCTGCAGGTGCGCGCAGAGTCAAAGGAACTGAACACTTGGAAGTGTTTGAGAACTGTCACAAGGAGTGCGTGCAAAGAACCTATTTGAGGTTGAAAGGGTGAGAAAGCTCAGGAGGAATAAGGCTTTCAAATCCGTTGAGAAGAAGCACAGATTCTGTGCATAAAGTGATTGAATAGGCGTTGCAAAGTTACATGCAGAAGGACCAGTTTTCATAGAGAAAGACTGGGTTCGCTCATAGAAGATATCCAAGAGGGAGGTGGATGGTTAGGATCTTGCAAAAGAGATTGACAAAACCCGTCAACCGTTGGATCTACCAAAGGAGCAAAGGAGATTACGGTCGCGTTGGGTGTTAAGCTCCAGGAGTCGTGAGCCGTTGGATCTGGCAGAAGTTGCACGAAGGTTACCATCAGGATTCAAAGGATCGAAAATCCCGTGGTCGAATGTTTTTCGACATTTGAAACCCCGAAGTCCCGAGAAGATCGGAGCCATCCGACAGTTGGACACATGGCAGAGATCAAGGCATCAGGAGTTCGGGAAGTCAGAAGTTCTGTGAACAGAAGGTCGGGAAAGTTCATAGTGAAAACCCCAGCATAATCTGAATCGTCCGTTTGGGAGGACAGGTGTTAGGAATCCGAGGAGAGTTGGGATATCCGACGTCGGGAAATCGGAGTTCCTGAGGACAAGGAAGTTGAGACATTACAAGTCCTGAAACCCCAGAGAAATCGGGACCGTTCATCAGGAAAGGATGCGTGGAAGAAATCGGCGTCATCGGGGAAAGTCCCGACAATAAGTCATTCATCGGTGTTTGGGGCCATCGGGATATCGGGGATCCCGGTAAAAAAGTGTTTATGCACTTTGGTTTCGCGAACCGCGAAACCCCGACGAGGAGGAAGGAGTAACCGTGCAGCTAGCTGTCATCACGTCATAAAGGAGGGAGGCGTCGTAGTGGAAGCCAGTTGTCAGCCTAACGAAGAATCGGGAATCCCACAGGTAAGGGGTTTGCAACATTTGAAATCCCGTAGCCCCTACAGGGATAAGACCGTGGTCACGGGTTAATGGTCATATGGGCCAAGGCCTATAACCAGGAGGGCTATCGTGGAAAAGGCGCGTCGGGATTCGAGGAATCGCAAGTCCTGGGGACAATTGTGTTTTGACATCGGAAAGTCTGAAACTCCGATGAGGGATATGACTGCGGTCATATAAGGAGAGGTCACGTGGACCCAGGAGCTTAGCCTAGAGGGCTAACGAGAATTTAAGGAGCATCGGGAATTTGAAGTCAGAAACCTCGACGTAAGGGATATAAGGCTGGGGTCTTATAGAGAGTGGTCGCGTGGACTGAAGGCTTAGCCAGGTGGGGCTAAGGAAACAAAGGAGTGGATCGGAGATCGGGGATCGATGATCCAAGTTACCAGAATATCACTGGTGTCAAGATCCCAATAACGGGAACCCCGATCACAAAGAAAAGAGGGCAGTGTTGATTTCCCGATCGTTAAGGGAGGTCATTTGGAGAGTTGTTGTGGGTGTGGAAAATTCCCGATAGGGAATTAGAAGAGCTTTTCAGTTCTTCGGGCCGAGTAAGAAGAGAAGGTCCTGTGAGCGGATGTGACCGGGGGGGGGGCGCCTGTGTCAAGTGGTATCAGAGCACAAGAAGGAGTCTTTGCTTTCTATAGCAGAGAAAAAGGAGAATTCACCATGCCACCAAGGAGAAGAGATAGACAATCATCCGATCCAGGGGAGGAAAGGGAGACGCCCAGAGGTAGGGGTAGGCAAGTGCAGAATCTAGAAGTGGAAAGAGAACTGCATAACCTACGCTCTATGATTGTGGATATGGGGATAAGAGAAAGGCGAAAAGCTGATGCAGGATATATTAGTGAGTCTGAAAATGAAGATGATGTTGGAAAGGGAGAAGACGAAATCCCAGCGGAAGATGCAGCAAATGAACGCTTACTTAAAGCTGTTGCAAGAATGAGTACAAAGGTAAAAATGGACATTCTGGTTTATGAGAGAAATCTAGATGTAGAAGAGCTTCTAGACTGGATTAGAGCTTTGGACACCTATTTTGATTATGAAGATGTTGAAGAGGACAAGAAGGTCATGCATGTCATCACAAGATTAAAAGGACATGCAGCCTTGTGGTGGGATGAACTACAAGCTGACAGGCGTTGCCAAGGCAAGCAAAAAATTAAGAGCTGGGACAGGATGATTGCAAAGATGAAGGAAAAATTCATTCCCAGGGATTATCAAATTTCTTTGTTCAGGAGAATGCAGAACCTGAGACAGAAGTAGATGACAGTAAAGGAGTATACTGAGGAATTTTATAGGTTGAATATTAGGGCAGGTCATCGCGAAAGCAATGACGAAAAAGTGGCCAGGTATATGAATGGCCTGAGATATGATATTCAGGATGAAATGAGTATGGTAACCATCCGAACGGTGGAGGATTCCTACCAAATGGATTTGAAAGATGAAGAGAAGCTGAGCCGTAAACAAGGTCAGCGAGGGCGAGGTAGGAGTCATCCTAGAGGCAAAGCAGTTGCCCAGGAAAGAACCCAGAAGCCCAAGGACGACTAGAAAAAACCTCAAACTCGGACAGAGAGAGGTGGAAGCTCACAGTGAGGACGATATGCTGAGCAAAGAGAACAACATACTGAGCATAGAGGAGGATATGCTGATAATGATAGATTTCCTTGTACCAGAGGTAGAGGAAGAGGAAGAGGTGGAATAATTACATGCTTCACATGTGGAAAGAATGGGCACAGGTCGTTTGAGTGTCCGGAGAAAAAGAAAGAAACTGGGGAGACTCACATCGTCGAGGAACAGAGGTGAGATATTAAGGTAGAATACGCTGAAGGCGGAAGATCATTGGTGATGCGGAAGGTCCTTTTGACGCCAAAGAAGGAGATGGATAATTCAACGCAGAGGAATAGTCTTTTTAGGACTGCTTGCAAGACCAAGGCTTGGGCATGCAAGGTTATCGTGGATAGTGGAAGCACGGATAATCTCGTCTCAACCGAGATGGTAGAGAAGCTGGAGCTGGAGACGACTGATCACCCGAGTCCATACAAAGTTTCATGGCTACAGAAGGGACATCAGGTAAATGTCACTAAACAGTTCTTAGTTGACATTAAGATAGGAGGATATAATGATAAGATTTTATGTGATGTCATTCCTATGTATGTTTGTCATCTATTGTTGGGTAGACCATGGTAGTATGATAGAAATGTGAGTCATGATGGGAGGATGAACACATACACCCTGGAGAAGAATGGGAGAACCCACATGTTGCATCCAATTGAGGATAAAGAGGGGAAACCGGAAGTAAGCAACATAGTACTTCTCATGAGTGGGAAGGAACTTCTTACAGAAGTTAAGAAGAAGGAGGATCCACAATTCTTTGTGGTCAGAAAACCGAGAATTGTTTTGACTAGCACAAGAGTGGATGATTTGCCAGGAGAAGTTCAGGAACTGCTAGAAGAGTTCGCTGATATTGTAGTGGACAAATTACCTCGTTCGTTGCCACCGATGAGAAGTGTAAGTCATCACATTGATCTCATACCAGGAGCTAGTTTACCAAACAAAGCCTCATACAGTTTGACACCGCAGGAGAATGAAGAAGTTAAAAGACAGGTCCAGGAGTTGTTGGACAAAGGTTTGGTCAGGGAAAGCTTGAGTCCATGTGTTGTTCCAACAGTACTCAGTCCGAAGAAAGACGGAGGATGGAGGATGTGCACTGATTCAAGGGCGATTAACAAGATAACTATCAGGTACAGATTTCCATTGCCAAGGATGGATGATCTGATGGATTGCTTAAGTGGAGCAATTTTTTTTTCAAAGGTTGATTTGAAGAGTGGATATCACCAGATCTGTATGAGAAAAGGTGATGAATGGAAAACAAAATTCAAGACAAACGAAGGTTTGTATGAATGGCTTGTTATGCCATTTGGCTTAACAAATGCACCAAGTACCTTTATGAGGTTGATGAATGAAGTCCTGAGGGATTTCATCGGAAAATTTGTTATCATATATTTGGATGATATACTGATTTTCAGTAAGGTGAACGTTGAACATCTAAAGCATTTAGCCATTGTGATGAAGAGATTACAACAAGAGAATTTGCTGATAAATATGAAGAAGTCCTCATTCATGAAGACATAACTCATTTATTTGGGGTTTGTTATTTCGGCGAATGAGTTGAGGATGGATCCAGATAAGGTGGAGGTAATCAAGAATTGGCCATCACCAAGGAATGTATTTGAGGTGAGGAGTTTTCATGGACTGGCTAGTTTCTACCGGAAATTCATTAGGAATTTTAGTGGAATTAGCGCAGTAATGATGGATACAGTGAAGAAAAGACATAAATCTTTTCACTGGACTAATGAGGCTGAGAAGAGTTTCAATTTGTTGAAACGAAATATTACAGAACAACTAATTCTGGTGTTGCCGGATTTTCAAAAGACATTCCAGGTAAAATGTGATGCAAGAGGGTTTTCCATAGGAGCGGTCTTAATTCAGGAGGACAGACCAATTGCATATTTCAGCAAAAAGTTGAATGAGGCAAAAGAAAAATACTCCACGTATGATAAGGAATTTTATGCCATCATACAGGCATTGAAAAAATGGAGGCACTATTTGATTCCAAAGGAATTTATTTTATATAGTGACAACCATGCATTGCAGTTTGTGACTCAACAGGAGAAGTTGAATCAGAGGCATGTTAAATGGGTTGAATACATGCAAAATTTCACCTTATTTCTGGTACTGCTAACAAAGTTGTTGATGCTTTGAGAAGGAAGTGTTTGTTGTTACAGGAGTTCAAAGTCCGGATGTTAGGCTTTGATGATCAAAGAGACATGTATGCGGATGACCAGGATTTTACTTAAGCATATGAAGCAGCTGAGAATCCAGTTCTCAGAGACAGAAGTCCTTGGACAGACTATATGATCCAAGATGGATTATTGTTCAGAGGAAATCAGTTGTGTATTCCAAATTGCTCCATGAGGGAGAATCTGTTAAAGGAAAAGCATAGCGGAGGATTGGCCGGACACTTCGGTCATGATAAGACATTTGAAAAGCTGAGCGAGTCATACTTTTGGCCAGGGATGCGGTCAGAGGTCAAGCGGTTTGTAGATAGATGCAGGATTTGCCAGCATTCAAAAGGAAGGAAACAAAATGCGGGATTTTATCATCCATTGCCCATACCAGACAAGCCGTGGGAGGCGATAAGTATGGATTTTGTATTGGGGTTACCAAAGACACAAAGGGGTGTTGAATCCATCTTTGTGGTAGTGGATAGGTTTTCCAAGATGACACATTTTATCCCATGCCAGAAAACCAGTGATGCGACTCACATCACAAATCTGTTTTTCAAAGAAGTCGTTCGACTTCACGGCTTACCAAGGAGCATAGTTTCAGACAGAGACACAAAATTCTTAGGGAACTTTTGGAGAACATTATGGAAGAATCTGGGGACTAACTTGTTGTTTAGTTCAACTTATCATCCTCCGACGGATGGACAAACAGAAGTGGTGAACATAAGTCTGGGAGACTTGCTGAGAAGCTTGGTGACAGAGCACCACAACCAGTGGGATAGTATATTGCCACAGGCAGAGTTTTCTTACAATGAATTTGTTAACAGGAGCACATGGTAGAGTCCATTCCAGATTTTATATGGCACACAATCGAGAGGAGTTTCTGAATTGAGAGATTCGGAACAAACTTCTACTAGGAGCGCTAGTGCAAAAGAATTTTTTGAGGCAATGAAAGAACTTCACAACCAGGTGAAAGAGCGGTCGCTGAAATCAAGCCAAGAATATAAGCACAGAGTCGATCATCATAAAAGACAACTTCAGTTCAAGGTTGGTGATTTGGTTCTAGCACATCTGAGGAAGGAAAGGTTCCCGAGAGGGACGTATAATAAATTGAAGATGAAGAAAATCGGACCATGCAAGGTCTTGAAGAAAATGGGACATAATTCTTACGAGATTGAATTACCGGATGGGATCGGAATATCTCCGATATTCAATGTCTGGGATTTATACCCATACAAGCTTGAGGAAGCAGGAACAAGTGATGAACAGCCAAAGGTTCAGTGGCAGAAGCAGATGGCAGTTGCAAAGAAGCCGCGGATGGAACAGATACTGAATAAACGAGTGGGTAAGAAAACCAGAAGGAAAGAATATTTTGAATATTTGGTTAAGTGGAAGGGCCATCCAGTTGAAGATGACAGCTAGGAGACTGAAGCAGAGATTCTGAAGCATGGACATACCGTGCAGGAGCTCATGGGCAGGATCCCATGCAAATTTTCAATCAAGGGAGTATGATGCAGGAGCATCTCCCGAGACAAGCGAGCCAACACAGAAGACAAAGGATAGTTGGGCACACGCCAGCCCGAAATTTTGAAATTTCCCTTGAATTTGATGCGCCAAGCATAAATGAGATCATTTAATGAAGGCGCCTTGGTATAATGTAATCAAACCTTGAGCACCCCGCTCTTGTCTGAAGTAGACAGAGGCATTTATAGTAGTAAATGTAAGTAGGTAGAATTGAATACTAGATTAGACAGTTTTGGAAGAAAGGAGGGAAAAACGGATATAGACACCCTCATTGTGCATTGTAACATAATTATGGATAGTTAGAAGAATTCTGAGCATTGAGAAGAGAAGCAGAGAACTGTGTAGAAACACCCATGTATAGTCATTTGGATTAATAGAAGAGTTTAATTCAAATTCATGGAGTTGTTTTTATTCTCTATGTATGCATGTTGAATGCTGTGCTCATGAGTATTTACTTCCTGTTATGCATTTGCTATTAGGCTATGTATATGATTTCATGTGTTGAGATTGAAGTCTGAGAGGAAGTAGAAGGAATGAGTTTCAATAGTTTCACTATTTGAGCAAGGATTCCTGCAAGGAGTGCAGTTGAAGTCATCCGCAAGGAGTGCGTTGACAGAAGGCTCAGATAGTTTAACTCTTGTTCTCATTCACCCAGAAGTGAATTCGGGTTATAAGGGCCGTGCAAGGAGTGTGCAGGCTAAGGAGAGTCTCAGTCGTGAAACTGAGCGAAGCATTGAACGACTGATGCTGCAGGTGCGCACAGAGTCAAAGGAACTCAACACTTGGAAGTGTTTGAGAACTGCCGCAAGGAGTGCGTGCAAAGAACCTCTTTGAGGTTGAAAGGGTGAGAAATCTCAGGAGGAACAAGGCTTTCAAATCCACCAAGAAGAAGCGCAGAGTCTATGCATAAAGTGATTGAATAGGCGCTACAAAGTTACGTGAAAAAGGACCAGTTTTCATAGAGAAATACTGGGTTCTCTCATAGAAGATATCCAAGAGGGAGGTGGACGGTTAGGATCCTGCATAAGAGATTTTCAAAACCCGTCAACCATTGGATCTACCAAAGGAGAAAAGGAGGTTACGGTCATGTTGGGTGTTAAGATCCAGGAGTCGTGAGCCGTTGGATCTGGCAGAAGTTGCACAAGGGTTACCATCAGGATTCAAAGGATCGGAAATCCCGTGGTCAAATGTTTTTCAACATTTGAAACCCCGAAGTCCCGGGAAGATCGGAGCCATCCGACAGTTGGACACGTGGTGGAGATCAAGGCGTCAGGAGTTCGGGAAGTCAGAAGTTCTGTGAACAGAAGGTCGAGAAAGTTCATAGTGAAAACCCCAACATAATCTGAATCGTCTGTTTGGGAGGATAGGTGTCAGGAATTCGAGGAGAGTTGGGATATCCGGCGTCAGGAAATCGGAGTTCCCGAGGACAAGGAAGTTGAGACATTACAAGTCCCGAAACCCAGGAGAAATCGGGACCGTTCATCAGGAAAGGACGCGTGGAAGAAATTGGCGTCATCGGGGAAAGTCCCGACAAGAAGTCATTCATCGGTGTTTGGGGCCATCGGGATATCGGGGATCTCGGTGACAAAGTGTTTATTCACTTTGGTTTCACGAACCGCGAAACCCCGACGAGGAGGAAGGAGTAACCGTGCAGCCAACTGTCAGCACATCAGAAAGGAGGGAGGCATCGTAGTGGAAGCCAGTTGTCAGCCTAACGGAGAATCGAGAATCCCATAGGTAAGGGGTTTGCAACATTTGAAATCCCGTAGCCCCGATGGGGATAAGACCGTGGTCATGGGTTAACGGTCATATGGGACAAGGCCTATAGCCAGGAGGGCTATCGTGGAAAAGGCGCGTCGAGATTCGGGGAATCGCAAGTCCTGGGGACAATTGTATTTTGACATCGGAAAGTCCGAAACTCCGATGAGGGATATGACTGCAGTCATATAAGGAGAGGTCACGTGGACCCAGGAGCTTAGCCTAGAGGGCTAATGGGAATTTGAGGAGCATCGGGAATTTGAAATCAGAAACCCCGACATAAGGGATATAAGGCTAGGGTCTTATAGAGAGTGGTCGCATGGACTGAAGGCTTAGCCAGGTGGGGATAAGGCAACAAAGGAGCACATCGGGGATCGGTGATCCAAGTTACCAGAATATCACTGGTGTCAAGATCCCGATAACGGGAACCCCAATCACAAAGAAAAGAGGGCAGCGTTGATTTCCAAATCGTTAAGGGAGGTCAGTTGGAGAGTT
This sequence comes from Picea engelmannii, assembly GCA_009831015.1. NCBI lineage: Eukaryota > Viridiplantae > Streptophyta > Pinopsida > Pinales > Pinaceae > Picea > Picea engelmannii. The sequence continues at coordinate 231,562 of ML784188.1, read as the reverse complement.
GTTGTGGGTGTGGAAATTCCCAATAGGGAATTAGAAGAGCTTTTCAGTTCTTCGGGCCGAGTAAGAAGAGAAGGTCCTGTGAGCGGACGTGCCCGGGGGGGGGGGCTGCATCATTATCACATAGAATTGTAGGGTTAAAGAATCATGACACATAATATATTATTTTTTTCAGAGCTTGTATTTTAAACAAATTCTCAGGGATTATGTCATACCATCAACTAATATCCTCCTCGAAGTGTGCAAGCTATATGCGAACTGGCGTTGTGAACTAGTTAAGGAAGAAGGTTGGAGGTTAGGTAGTTTGCAGGCATCTGAGTGCAAATCTAAAATTACCAACATCAACCTCATAGCCATCATGTACTCCATGATATTTTTCGTCTTGCTTGGAGATCAGGAAGGGGTTGGCTACTTTATTTTCCTTTGGCAATGTGAACTGACTCAGGCACTACGAAATGCATTACAAAATTTTATGTAGCAGTTGTTGTTGCAGTTTTGATCATAAATCCAAAACGGTGGTGTGGGTTTCTCTAAAATTGTTACTGGAGGGAGATGATATCCTTATTGACTTGTTGACCAAATTTCAGCCTGACCCAGTTTGACATTTGAGAGAAACAATTAAAACACCAGTGCGTTGTGGAATGTGTTGTAAACTCTCTATTTTGCATAGCTGATTGGATATTCGCCTTGTTGGGAGGTTTCCATATGTCAAGGAAGGTTAAAATGGTATCCTAGGAGTTTGTTGGACATGAGGGACATGTGTTCCATCTCCAGATCAATAAGGATGACCTGTTTCAAAAGGCATTTATCATTATAGTCAAAATGCCCCCAAAATAGGAATTTGTTAGGCTTTTGTTGGAATCTTTTGTAACAAGACTCCTAAATGGAGGAGGATCCTATGTAAATATTTGGTTTCGAACTCCTTAGGGTAGATAGAGGTTATTCACTATAAATGAAAGAGTTTTTTATGAGAAAAGGGTTGGATTCATGAGCCAAGAGAGGAGAGAGATGGAGGAGCAGTTTTAGTTGCTCATTTATAAGCATGAGGGCCTGTTTGTAATGACATTTTCTGCCATTAAATATTCATGAGAGTTGTTATCAGATTGTCTTATTTGTTTTCCCACGTCTTTGTTATCTTCTTGCTTGAACATATTGTAGGTTTTGAGGATCATAGTTTCCATTGATCGATGGATTCATGAACAACACATGATCTGTTGTAGCTTGCCCATTAAATCATTGTTCATTGTTTAAGAAAATCTTTATCTATTGCAGAAATGATCCTTGTATAATGGATGTTCTTCCTTTTGTCACATTCATCATGCTTCTACTCATCATTATATATCTCTTTGTGTGATATACATTTTGATTTCCTTTGATCCATAGGATGTTATGACTCCATGCCCAATGGAATTCCTTTGTAGACATTTTGTTACCCTCTCCCTTTCTTTCCTAGTCTTGTTGATCCACCCATGCAAACCATTTAATCCATTTATATTCTGATGGGTACCGGGCTTGCACTTACAACAATCTAATTGTGACTCTCAGTGCTAACACATTCATGTGCCCAAGGAGAAAAGGATGAAGTTGGAGCCTTTTGGGAATAAGGGGACATTTGTTGGATACAATGAGACATCAATGATTTATAGAATCTACATTCCAGGACAATGCCAAATAGAGGTAAGTCAGGATGCCACATTTGATGAAAACACAACCTTCAATAGGTCAAGAGAGTATCACACAGAGATTGATAGTGAGGAGAGGGAGGCTCCAAAGGATGTGGGTTCAGGTCCCTCTGTTCTAGTTGATCACCCTTCAGACTATTATAAGAAGTTAGCATAGCCAACTAAACTAGAGGACCCACCTAGAGTCATTGTTCTAGAGACCAGGAAGATGTCATTATGGCTTCGTGATACAGTTCAAGATGTAGAGAGTCATGTAGCTTCCTATGGTACTTTTAGGAAAAGAAGACAATTTCATAAATTCTTGAGTTATATGGCATTGATGAGTCACATAATTGATTTTGAACCTTCCATTTATGAGGAGGCAACAGGCCAACAAGTTTGGAGAGATGCCATGATGGAGGAATATCAGTCCATCATGAAGAATTATGTGAGGGAGATTGTGTTGAGACCTACGGGGAAATCAATAGTGACTTCCAAGTGGATCTACAAGATCAAGCATGCAACATATGACATCATCAAAAAGTACAAAGCAAGTTTCATGGCAAGAGGGTTCTCCCATAAAGAGGGAGTGGACTATGAGGAGACATTTTCTCCAGTAACCAAGTACACTTCAATCAAGACCATTATTTCCATTGAAACAATCATGGAATATTGGAGATTACACCAGATGGATGTAAAGACTGCATTCCTCAATGGTTTGATTGAGGAGGAAGTGTACATCAAACAACCTCAGGGATTTGAGGTACATGGAGGGAGTCTCATATTTGTAGGTTGAAGAAGGCCTTGTACATACTCAAGAAAGAACCCAAGGCGTGGTACTCCAGGATTGATGGATAATTGATGAGCTTGGTCTTAACCAAGAGTGAAACAAATCCAAAACTTTACTACAAGGTTTTTTATGGTGATCCTTTGATCTTGGTGTTATATGTTGATGACTTGTTCCTTACGGGACCAAACCAACTCATGAATCGGTGCAAGAGGGAGTTGGCCTCCGAGTTCAAGATGAAGGATATCGACTTGATGCATTATTTCTTGAGATTAGAGGTGTGGCAGAAACTAGGTGAGATCTTCCTTGGACAAGGGAAGTAGACAATTGATATCTTGAGCATATTCGGTATGATGGACTACAAGTCCATGGCTACACCTATGATGACAAATATGAATAAGATGAGTGATTACGCTTCAGATTCAGATTTGGTAGATCCAACAATGTACAAGAAACTGATTCGATCCTTGATGTATTTGGTTAACACCAGGCCAAAAAATTGCTTTGCAGTGAACACCATGAGATAGTTCATGGTTGAATTGAGGCACTTCCATTGGGTTGTAGCAAAGCATGTGTTGAGGTACCTACATGGTACAGTTGGATATGGTATGAGATATGACTCAGGTGGTGAATTGAGGTTGCAGGGATATATTGATTCTGACTGGGCAAGGAGTGTAGTGGATAGAAATAGCACCTCAGGGTGCTACTTCAACTTAGGATCAGATATGATATCCTGGTTTAGCATGAAGAAAATTTTTGTAGCACTATGTACAACAAAAAAATAGTATATCATAGCGAGTGTCGCAATTCGCGAAGCAGTATGGATTCAGAAACTTCTTGTAATACTATTTTATTAAGAGCTAGATATGACCTTAATACACTATGATAATCAAAGTTGTGTCAAGCTTTCAAAAAATCCAATATTTCATGACAAGGCGAAGCACATTAAGATCAAATATCACTTCATTAGAGACATGGTACATAAGGGAGAAATAAATCTCCAGTACATATCCATAGATGATCAAAATGTGGACATTCTCACCAAGCCTTTGTCTAAGATAAAGTTTGTATACTTCAGAGACAAGCTTGGTGTGATGTAGAATGTCTTCCTCACTAAGAGGGAGTGTTGATGTTTCTCCAGTTAACAACATTGGGCAAACATTCTCCTAGATTGGTCATGTTGATTTGACCAAGGGAAATGACTCATTCACTTACAGAGCTTTGCTAGTGGTGAATGACCCAGACGTAGTCCTTCTCCTAATGAGGAATGAATAGACTCGAGGTGCTCTCACATTGCCTGCTCGAGGATGGAGTGATCTATATTAATTAGACGTGCTTGTGAGGAAATAATCATCAACATAAATATAATATATAAATAATATATATATATATGTGTGTGTGTGTGTGTGTGTGTGTGTGTGTCCATTAGTGAAAGGGCACTCCTCCCAAGTATATATATATATATATATATATATATATATATATATGGGCACTCAATTGTAATATATCATCTCATATAATATTTACTTATAATAACCTCTCATCAAGTTCACTAAGTCATATTGAGATTTTGAGTATATAATTATTCTATGATAACAATAGCATTTAAATTATAAGACAACAATTATAAAATATAAAAATTAGAAAATTCAACAATACCTGGGTGTTAGAGTAAGAGAAATTTCAACAACGTCTACCACTACACCTTTCATAATATGAAACACCACTTATGACATGTCCATACACTTCAAACCACAATGATAAGTTGGTAAATTGTGTTCTTTACATAAGATTAACGATGCACTTATATGTATGGAGGCACTTGTAACAATGCATCCATACATTGCATAGCACATCGACAGGTTTGGGTTATTTTTTAATAAAAATGATTAATAATGCATTTATAATATTGAAAAGCACCATAGGTGTTGCTTATAGATACTATAAAACACACCACAAAAATATAGGATTTGTTTTTTAATTATTTTATGTTTTACCAGTGTGCTCCATGTCAATTTATGCACCATGAGGTTTAACCATTCACTTTTCTCCACTCTAGCCTAAGCTTCTAGCCTAAGCTTTTGTAATATTTGGAAGCATAGATTGTGGTGCTTCTCTATAATAAAGACAAAAAATGTGGGATTTTTTGTTATTTTTTTACGATTTTCCAATGTTATCAAGGTCAATAGATGCATTGAATGACTTGAAATACATATATCCTAAATGGTGTGATTATAATATCGAGAAGCACCGACATGAAATGTTTAACCATACATTTTTTCTACAATAACTGGTGCCTTGGTAATACAAGAAGTATTGATGATGATGATTTTGCATATTATAAAGAATACTAAGTAAATGTGAGGGATTGTTTTATAATTTCTTGTTATAATGGTGCAATATGGGAAAATCAACACATCGCTAATGGTCCATTTTATATATATTTATAGGATGCACAACATTGTTCAATTGATTTAAACTATTTGAATGCACTACATGGAATTTTATAAAAAAAAAAATGAAAAATATGTAAATTTAAACTAAATTTTAAATTGTAATTCGTTAAAAATGTAAATGAAGTGGTAATAAATAATTTACCTACTCTTTTATCTACTAAGGAGGAATTGTTGTCATGTAGATAAAAAAATGAAATTATGGAACTATTTTGCAAAATTTGAAAATGAACTAAATCCATTGGTAAATTGAAGGAATTGAGAAATCTAACAACTCAACATCATTGATGGCAAGGCAGTTACACAAGGATGTTAAGCACTAGTTCTTGTGTGGTTGGAAACATTGAAAGGAATGTAAAAGTGAAATACAAAATTGGTATATATTTTTTAAACTTTTACCCTATATTGATGCGCTTAGCAAAAAGACCCATCAGTGCATTATTATGTTTTAGGTACATCATAGTTTCTTTTTATATAAAATTAACATCATTGTTCTTGATTGGGTAAGATGCCCCAATGAGGGTATTTCCAATTAAATGCATCAGTTTGATTTTTTAATTTAAAAATAAAAATTTAAAACTATATTTTATTACCAAATGTCATAACCTATGAAAGTGCACACATTATCATCGGCCATGGTGCACTTTTATGTTCCTGGTGCACTATTTGATTTTTTACAAACAAACATGGTGGTGCAACATGTATTTAGGTTCCCTATTGCATCTTTTCACAATTAAATGCATTAGTTAGTTTTTGAATTAAAAATAAATAAAAACCTATATTTTATTACCAAATGTCTTAGGTTACTTTCGTGCTCCCAAGTTATGATGCACCAATGTGCTACAATGTCCCTAGAACACCTTTTGAATCGTAACAAAATTGTAAACCTATGTGCCATTTATTAATACACATTGGTGCATGTTTTCCTAATTAAACACATTGTTTAGTTTTAGAGTTTTTTAGAACTAGAAACCTATATTGTTTTACTAAATATTTTAACCTAACTTAATGCATTGTGCATTGGAATGTCTCAGTTTGTTTGTATGTTTCAAAGACATCATATAGAGTTTGTTTAAAATTAAAATAAATCAAGGTTTTTTTATGGATTGGGTATAACAACATCTTGTGCATGCTATTATTTGACACATCGGTGCACCAAGTATGTGAACGCACCAATGCATTTGTAGAACCTAGGAGCACTAGAAAAAAACATGTCCATTAAAATGTTTGACAACCTACCTTTACTATAAACGAACAAGGGAGACATTTTGTTTAGAGGTTTTGCTAAGACATTTTCTAGAAGTGTTAGGATATTTAGACAATTAGGAGGTAGTTAAGATCAACTTGGTCTAATGTGTCTTTAGATAAGAGTTTGTTTCTTTAGTATGCATTAGTATGCATTTTTAGTTGTGTAATCCGATAGTTATGATATGTTCTAGAAATAGAATGATCTGACGACTCATATTCTCCTCAATCTTAATGTCTTTATTGATCATTGGATTAACACCCGATTGGTCCCTGATCTCTATTTAAAAAGCATGGAGGGTCATTTGTTGATGATTGATTATGAAAAAGTCTCTTGTAAAATATTTTTCTTTTGTATTAATATATTACCTCAAGTGGCCATGTTGGCTAGGATCGTGGACTATTTTCTTCTTAGAGAGTTTTAACCACATAAAAACATTGGTGTTATTATCTTTGATCCAGTTTTGTGAGCAATTTCTTAAGGTGTTTTTCCTATGTGGGAATACCCTGTTTTGTCGGACATGGTATAAAACCTGCTCTTGTTGTTGATCGAGATATTGAATCTTTGTTCATGCATTTATAAGTTCTACTATTTTTGTGTATTTTTGGGCTAAGTGGACTATTCCATTGCGTCTATAGAATTTCTCATAGTTAGAAATGACTTTTGTTTAACTCAAAAAGGTTTATATTTTCCCAAAATACAACCATTTTGTCAAATCTAGAGGTATAAAGTCAGAATACACTTTGGGACACAAAATTTTCCATCAATTTATATTTCTCATAGTGATGACTTGAGAAAACTTTGGCATGAGTGGTTTGGTCATCTAAACTATCTCTCATTCCAACAACTATGTAATAAAAATATGGTGATTGGTATTCCAATTGCTTTTCATAGAGATGGTGTTTGTGTTGGCTGTGTTTTTTACAAGCATCACCATGATAGTTTTGATAAACATGCATTTTCACATGTCTCGACCCCCTTGCCACTTGTTCATAGTGATTTATATGTTTCACTTCCTTCTCCTTGTTTCTATGTTTCTATGAGTTCAAGTACTTCTTAACTTTTTTCATGGATGGCTTCTCCAAAAAAAATTGGGTTTAGTTCTTAAAACTTAAGAGTGAAGTTTTTGACATTTTTTTGGCATACATGGTCTTTGTAGGAAAAAATATGGACACCAACTTCAAATTTAAAAAATAGATAATGGAGGTGAACATGAACAAAAAATTTACAACTTATTTCACTACACAGGGCATTCAAATGCAACATATTGTTCAATATGCACCACAACAAAATGGTGTTGTTGAGAGAAATAATTGCACATTAAAGGAAATGGAAAATTATATGATCCAATCTAAGGGTTTAAGTCTTCATGTTGGGTGGAAGCCTTCAATTGTGACAATTACATAGTAAACCACACTCACACAAAGGATTTAAAAAAAATAACATTAGAAGAAGAATGGACTAAAATTAAACCAAATGAAAGCCACTTTTGTGTATTTGGTAGTGAAGCATGGGCTCACATTCCTGATGAGAAAAGGAAAACATTACAACCTAAAAGCGAGAAGTTTATTTTTGTTGAAGATGTTGAAGATGTCAAAGGTTATAGACTTATTCAACCCCATTCCAATGAAATATTTGTTAGAAGAGATGTTAATTTTGATAAAAATATCTTGTCCTATGACCCCGATTCATTGTTTGTCCCGTCTTCATCCTGCAAGCCATCTTTGGAATTTGTGCCATTTTTTTTCTTATTCCAGTTTCTTCTTTAGATGATGACAACGAGGATGAAAATCAACATGTTCCTTCTCACCTTCCTCTATATGATTCCATTGAACATGAACCTACACCAACACCACCACTTCTTAGAGGGATACATTCAACATGAGAAATAGTTGGTGATCTTGTCAGTGATCCTACAGATTAACATAATACATGTTCATAGTTCCAATAAACCTTCTTTATTTTGGCTCAAGCTTAAGAGAATTATGATCTAGACACATTTGTAGAAACTTCTGGACATATAGATTGGGAGACAACAATGAATGAAGAATACCATTCCTTAATGGAGAACGATACTTGGGATCATGTACCTCTTCCAAAAGGAAAAAAAAACTTGTCGGATTTAAATGAGTATACAAAATTAAGTATGCATCATATGCAAGTGTTGAAAGACATAAGGCCCAATTAGTTTCCAAAATATTCTCTCAAGTTGAATGAATTGACTATAATGAAAACTTTTCCCACATAGCCAAAATGAATTGCAGTCACCTTGTTCTATCCCTTGGTGCCTCACATAGATGGGAGGTCCATAAAATAGATGTTAAATTTTCCTTCTTACATGGGGATCTCCAAGAAAAAATATACATGAAACAACCTCCTTTCTATGTTCAGAATGACTCCAACCTTGTTTTCCACCTTAAGAACTTGCTATATGGACTTAAGCAATCTCCTTAAGGTTGGTATGCTAAAATGGATAACTTTCTTCTTGACACCATATTTTATAGATGTCATTCTAACCCCAATGTCTATGTTATGAACCAATGCCTTGATAATGATAAAAAGTGAATAAATAATAGTCCACTTCGAGGGGGAAACTTCCTTTTACAATAAATTCAATGCACAAGACAAGATCAGATTATCCTAAGACTAGGTCTCCTTGGTGTGTGTGTGTGTGTGTGTGTGTGTATAGGAGACAAATGGTACAATTATAATGAAAGGGAAGAATGAAATGTTCTAGCCAAGCTACTAATATAACACTAGAAATGTAATAACTCAATATATAGGGCTTAAAAATGGGTTTTATGCTTAACATGGGGCTTTGTCTATATATTAATATGTCCTTTCCCTTCAAACAAGTGTTGTCTTTATCACTTGACTAACCGTAGGTGTGTCTACGTGAAGAACTCATCTTCCCATGTCACTGTTAATATTATGGTAGCTACGGGAGGTATTTACCTCCACGTGTGAACCTGACAAGAATAGAAGACTATGAGAAGCAAGAGAAACCCTAATGATTTGGATAATAACCCTAGAAGCCTTGTCGGCTCAAGAAGATAATTTATATTAGGTTATTAGCCTCCAAGAGAAGAAGTCGGCCATAAATAATAATAATATACTGAACAAACACTTATCCAGAAGGAGAAGTCGGCCCCAACAAAACTGACAGAACTATTATAAATACAGGGCACCAATTCTCATTTGTAGCATCTCAAAATTGCAGTTCTCAAAGAGGTGCACACTGCAGTTGTAGTCTTGTGCACAGGTTTGGAGGAGAGTTGTTGGTGCAACTGTAGCAGGAACAATTTTTCAGTATTGGCTTGAATATCTCTTGGCTAGGGTTTGGGACTATTTGATCAGTCTTTTGTGTTGCATTATCCTTGGAGAGAGGTGAACTACCCTTTGTTTGGATATCTAGCCTAGGGTTTGCTTCCAGAGGAATTCTCAGTCAAGGTTAAGGTGCTCGGAGGGAGGCTTCGACCTATGGTTGGGTGACGAAGGTATCATCAATGGTAAAACGAACACACCATCTTCTATATTATAACAGGTTATGGGCCCACTCCCCTTCAGTCAGCCTAAAATGCTGGAAGGAAACATAGCCGCTAGACATTGAGCTCATTGAGGAACCGTCACTAGGGTTACTAGCAGGAGCAGTTTCCAAAAGCACTACAACTAGGGTTACTAGCAGAAGCAGTTGCGAAAACCCTAAACCTCTTGTCGAGGAACCTTAAGTGATGAGATTGACCTAATATCCAGATAGATCGGTGCGCCCTAGCCCAACGCATCTCCTGGTACTCTCAGAAGGCCAAGGCGTGAAGTTTGGATTTCTGGTTAAATCTAGGGTTTGACCAAGTCAAGCAGCCATGACGAACTCTATGAATTTCGAGAACAAGTTAGATGGAGATTCTAACTTCAGAGCATGGAAGACAAGGATTGACCTCATCCTTGCTAAGAATAAATTACTGGATATTGTGAAAGGAAAGATCGTGAAGCCAGAGTTTGAAGAAGGAGAAGAGAAGGAACCATAGAGTGTTGCAGCTATGGAGAAGTTCAAAGATGTTGAC
>ML784188.1:196669-219328 GCA_009831015.1 Picea engelmannii | reverse complement strand
ATTCCTTAGGGTTTATACATTCTCTCCAGGGTGCACTTTAATTAGTGTAGGAGGAATGGCCCAGGGTGAGGAATGGTCCAAACATTTCTTAGGGTTTATACATTCTGTCCAGGGTGCACTTTAATTAGTGTAGGAAGAATGGCTTAGGGTGAGAAATGGTCTAGGCTCAAAAATCAGAAATAATCCTTCTTCCTTGTTTGTGAAGAATTGGGCAAATAGCCCATTACTGATGAGGGCAGATATTCTTTCAGATCTCACAAATGTGAGTGAAAGATTGGCCCAGAGGATTCAATTTATCTTTAGCAATATTTTTCTATGCAGGATGGCATCAAATGATTGTTATGGAGACTACCTGTCTCCAGATAGTAGAGATATACTACTGTGGTGTATATGTTCCACTGTTCATGAAGCAAATATTCTTTCAAAGCTCACAGATGTGAGTGAAAGATTGGCCTAGATAATTCAACCTATATCATAACATTGTTTCTGTGCAGATTGCTATCAGATGTTTGGTATGAAGATTATATGACAGTAGATGAAGACTATTGTGGCAGATATTCTTTCAGAGCTCACAGATGTGAGTGAAATATTGGCCCAGAAAAATCAGTTTATATCATAACATTGTTTCTATGCAGGATGTTATCAGATGACAGTAGATGAGGACTACTGTGGTGAATATGTTTCACTGTTCGCAACCATACGTTGTTGATCAAGTACTTGTGTGTTACTTGATGTGGTAGTGAACCACTGGATTGTAGTTATGTACTACTATGAATAGACACAGTTGTGCTCTATCCTTGTTCTAATTGCCTTGAAGACTATCAATAGTTTATTGGAGATAATGATCATTCAGATGGATGATGAACATAGATTTTCCAGACGGAAAACAGTTCAAAACTTTTACTCCTCTTGTATCACTCTATGGTAAGAGTGACTTATCCAACATCATATCTAATTACTCAAATGAAGTATGGTTTCGAGAGTTGATGCAGCTGATGGTGATGGTGATGGTGATGCTCATGATCTAGTCATGAAATAGTCCAAATGATTATATTGATGCTACCGGGTGAATGGTATGTTTTTGTGTTCAAGTCCATTACCTGTAAATACCTCTCTAGCTAGGAGGGAGTGTTAATATTATGGTAGCTGCGGGAGGTATTTACCTCCACGTGTGAACCTGACGAGAATAGAAGACTCCGGGAAGCAAGAGAAACCTTAATGAGTTGGCTAATAACCCTAGAATCATTTTCAGCTCAAGAAGATAATTTATATTAGGTTATTAGCCTCCAAGAGAAGAAGTTGGCCATAAATAATAATAATATACTGAACAGACACTTATCCAGAAGGAGAAGTTGGCCCCAACAAAACTAGTAGAACTACTATAAATACAGGGCGCCAGTTCTCATTTATAGCATCTCATAATTGCAGTTCCCAGAGAGGTGCACACTGCAGTTGCAGTCTTGTGCACAGGTTTGGAGGAGAGTTGCTGGTACAGTTGTAGCAACAACAAGTTTTCAGTATTGCCTTGAATATCTCTTGGCTAGGGTTTGGGACTATTTGATCAGTCTTTTGTTTTGCGTTATCCTTGGAGAGAGGTGTGCTACCCTTTGTTTGGCTATCTAGCCTAGGGTTTGCTTCCGGAGGAATTCTCAGTCAAGGTTAAGGTGCTCGGAGGGAGGCTTCGGCCTATGGTTGGGTGACGAAGGTATCGTCAATGATAAAACGAGCACACCATCTTCTATATTCTAACAATCACCTCTTCCATTGGTAGGTTCTTCCACTTGACATGGTATTCATTAATTGCTTGATTTTGTAGTTGCTTAATCCATGTTTCAAGGATTTTGTTTTGCTCTAGTATTATTTTTCCTTCTCCAATAATCTCTAGTAAAATAGTTTGGACTGAGATATTTTCATATATTATATTCTTTACGAAGGAAACATGGAAGACTGGATGTACACTTACTGGTTGCAAATGAGTAGCATGGGAATGATCTCAAGTAAGTGGAAGACACTTAGGCATCTCTCCAAATACCTTGGAATGATTGTTGATAACGTTTTGGAGATCCACCATTTTGTAACCATTGACCCCTAATACAACATCAACACCACCCATTTGGATTGCAATCATGGGAATACACAACAAATATTCCCCCATATTGAGCTTAAAATTACAGAACTTCACTGAACAATTTATGATACCTCCATATGCAATAATTACCTAAAACTCAGGTGCTATAAATACAAAGCAATTGAGAAATTTTGTTAATTTGTAATCGATGAAGTTATGGGTACTACCAGAATCAATCAACACTATTACCTTTTTCTTTTTGGTATATCCTTCTATCTTGAGGTTTTGTAGAGTATTGATGTCAACCAATGCATGACAATATATCATTGGAGTAGTCTCTTCTATATCTATATCTTGTGATGGTTCCAATTATTTATCTTCTTCATCTTCACTGTTTATTGGGAACACTTTCTTTTCATTGCATTTATGCCCCCTACTGTACTTTTTGTCGCAATTGAAGCATAGTCCATTTTCTCCTATTTCATCCATTTGCTAAGGTGACAACCTCGTTGGTTGAGTGAGGTAAGGAGAGGGAGCATGATGGTATCTATAGTTGGTAGTGACCACTCTTCTAGCAACCATATTTTTACTTTCATCTTTCCTCATATCGATCTTTAGAGCGAAGTAGTTTCTTGGTGCTGAATGGAATCCCTAATTATGTGGATCTTGGAGTGATGAGAGATCATGATAATGATATTCAATGTTTGTGATCTCCAAATGTGATAAAATACTCCCCAAATGTGATTAATTCTCAACACCATTGTTCTCCTTATTTTCAGGATTTCCTTGGATCTCCATATTCCTTTTTGGGATCCTATTTAAGATAATGGTTTCTATATACTTCATGGATTTTAATATTTCTTCCTTATTTTCATTCCATTCATGGACTTTTTTTTATTTCTTCCTTATTTTCATCCATCTTATTTTCCATTTCATCAATCTTCTTTTTCACTTCATCTTCCATTTAAAGGTTATGCCAATTGTAAGTTATGTACCTTTCAAACCCTAGTTTGGAGACTACCTAGATTGTTGACCTTTGTCTTGATATATCTTTGAAATTTGAATCCTTCTGAGTCTGAAATTTTGTCCTGTAGTACTCTGATATGACTTCTTAAACTCTTGAAAATTTCATATTCCACACCTTCACTGATAAAAGTTTATAGGAAAAATAGTAAGATGACTTATTTAAGATTAATTTTAGGATTAGTAAAAAATCCCAACTTCCATAAGATATATCTTATAAATTATAATGATTCAAAATTTGAAACTTTTTGCACATGTAATTTGTTGTCTCCTCAAGATTCTCAAAATTTTAGATTCTGAAACTTCACCAAAAGTTTTTTATAGCGAAAATAAAAATATGACTCATTTGAGACTAATTTTAGGACTAGCCACAAACCTTAACTTCCACATAATATATATATGAAACTGTAACAAACTAGAATCTAAAATTTTGAAGACTTTTTCTTCTCTATCTTTCCTTAGCCTCCTCAAACATTTTCTTTCTGAAACTTTCTAGAAAAAAAGTTATAGCAAAAATACCAATATGTCTTGATTGAAGAAACAAAACCCTGTGATAGTATGCTTTGAAACCAAATGTTATGAACCAATTCCTTGATGATGATAAAAAACCAATGAATAACAATGAAATCTGAGGGGGAAACCTCCTTTCACAATACATTCAATGTACAAGATAAGATAATATTATCCTAAGGCTAGGTCTCCTTGGTATATATATAGGAGACAAAGGGTACAATTATAATGAAAGGGTACAATGAAAGGTTCTAGCCAACCTACTAATATAACACTAGAAATGTAATAACTCAATATCTAGGGATTAATAAGGGGTTTTATGATTAACAGGGGGCTTTGTCTAGGGCTGAAAATTCTATACCAAGAAATTAGGAATCCACCTCATAACAATTTTTGTTTATGTTGATGACCTTATCTTCACTGGTAGTGACCCTAAACTCTTAATCCATGTTAATTCCATCATTAAGAACAAATTTGAAATGAAAGACATAGGTTATTTGCATTATTTTCTTGGCCTCCAAGTATGGAAAAACAAGGAAGGGATTTCCATTTCCCAGTCTAAGTATGTATGCGACCTTCTTTGTCACTTTCACATGGAATATTGTTAACCAACCCCATCTCCCTTCAAGTCTAGATTCAAACTCAATACCACATGTAATACTCTTGAAGTTGATGACACTTTGTAACATTAATTACTTGGTGGCCTCTTGTATTTGACTCATACCCATCATCATATTTCCTTCAATGTTGGTCTTGTTTCCTGGTATATGAAAAAGCCCCATGAGAGCCATTGGAGAGTAAAAAAAAGGTTACTTTGGTATGTTTGAGATACAATTCATATTGGGATACACTACAGTTTAAGGGAGACTCGTTTGTTGGTTGGTTTCATTAATTTCGATTAGGATGGTAACTTTGATGATTCAAAGTCTACAACGGGTTATTTTTTCAGTATTGGTTCCAAACCTTTCACTTGGGATTTCTTCAACATAAGAAGAGTATTGAGCAATGGTTAATGCAAGTCAAGAAGCCTTGTGGCTTCAACAAATCCTTTCATAGGTTGGATTCCAGCAACAATATATGAGCACCCTTTGGTGTGACAATTAGAGTGTCATCAAGCTCATTAATGATCTGGGTCAACATTAGCACAACAAACATATTGAGATACAAATGCACTTCATAAAAAATGTCATTCATGATCAAGTTTTTGAAGTGTTCTTTTTCCCTATAGAATATCAAGTTGCAAACTTTTTCACAAAGTCTCTTATGGAAGTGAAGTTTTCCAAACTTTGATCTATGTTAGGAGTTCATGAAGTTGTCATTGAGGGGGGATATACTCTAATGCCTCCTTCCTTCTTCTATAGTGTAACTTTAGTAAATCCTTCAATCCTATCCCAAGTTGTTCTTAAGGGGGGTATGTTAGGATATTTAGACACTTAGAAGTTAGTTCAGATCAACTTGGTCTAATGTGCCTTTGGGTAGAAGTGTGTTTCTTTAGTATGAGTTAGTATGCATTTGTAGTTGTGTAATCTGACAATCATGATATATTATAGAAACAGAGTGATCCGATGGCTCATGTTCTCCTCAATGTTAAGGACTATATTGATTCTTATCCTAGAACCCGATTGGTCCATGATCTCAATTTAAAGAGCATGGAGGGTCATTTGTTGATGATCAATTGTGAGAAGCTCTCTTGTAAAGTATTTTTCTTTTGCATTAATATATTTCCTCAAGTGGCCATGTTGGTTGGGCCCGTGAACTGTTTTTCTCTTAGAGGTTTTTAACCACGTAAAAACATTGGCATTATTATATTTTATTTGGTTGTGTGATCGGTTGCATAAGGTGTCCATCATGTGTGGGAATACGATGTTTTGTCAAACAATAAGGTGTTTTCATCGCAGTTTCTTGCTTATTTGAATGTATGTTTCCAGGAAGAGGATGGTCTTGGCTATGACCAGAAGGGGAATTGGATTTCTTGTAGATACTACCTAAGTTGAAACCAACTTCTAGTCCTATAGTAATATCTAAAACTACATCTAATAGGCTAAGATCCCACCTTTCTTGAATGTAAGGACACAAACTAATGGTCCAAGACTTAGAGGCCTTTAGTATGAGTGAAAATGTGTCCCCTTACAAATTACTAATAAATCATTTGAAGTACCATTGTTTTTTTTAAATAGCAATGATGGGTCAACCCACTTTTATAAATAATAACCAATAATAATTATCCTCGATATCAATTAACAATCAAATTATTATATATTTAACTACCTTAAAAAAAAAATACAAACCTCAACATATATCTTCTTCAAATATATTTACTAATTTATGTGAAACAATATATTTACCAAACCTCAAACATATCATAGTTACCAATATGAATAATGCTAACCATCAAATCTAAGGATGACTAATTTGTCAAAGTACAAAACAAAACTAAGTAGCAAGTTATTTGATATCTTCAAATAATATCAACTTGATATTGGTGAATTAGTTGCAATTCTGTGTAACCATTAGCGATATGTTTCGAAGGCACATGGTACCCAAATGGAAAAACTTGAAGGAAAAACGACAGGGTTAGAGAGCGTGCTCAAGGAACTGGAAATTGATCTTACTAGGGCTAGAAAAGGGAAGCCACCACTCTGTAGTGATGCACAAGAGAAGCCTTATAATAGAAACTTGAGTCCAGAAACGCTGGAGAAGAAAATTGCAGATACAAGTTTGAAGATTGAGAAAATGAAGGTAAACATGAGGATAAGAGATGATCTGAAAACCCGTATAGAAAAACTGTAAATTGATTCATACAGAAAAATTGTAAATTGATGAAGTTGAAATTTTAAAAAGTTTTAGTTTCAATGATTTGGCTCTTTTCCGGGAACATTTTATGTTTAATTTTATTTAAAATCTTGTTAAAAATTGTTGGATTTGCGGATTTGAGTAGCAAAGACTATAACCCAAATACTTTAAGAGTTTTTTCAGCATGTTAAATCCATTTCTACATTAAAAATGAAATTTAAATAACAGAAATTTCCAATTTCCTTTAATATCACTAATTCCAAAAAAAAAAAAAAAAAACCCTAAAACATTTAGACAATTTCTTAAAATTTAAATAAATATTACATATCAATAAAACATACAAACAAAATAAAACAAAAACAAATTATACATAATAAAAAATATTATTCCATATAACTAAGTTTATTAAAATTTAAATGAATATTACATACCCATAAAACATACAAACAAAATTAAACAAAATCCAAACATGTATAATAAAAATATTATTCCATATAACTAAATATAAAGTTTATTAATAAAAAACATAATTCCATATAACTAAATATAAAGTTTATTAATAAATACAAAATTAATGAAGAAATTAATTAAAAAATATTATTCCATATAATTAAATATAAAGTTTATTAATAAATACAAAATTAATGAAGAAATTAATTAAAAAATATTATTCCATATAACTAAATATAAAGTTTATTAATAAAAAACATAATTCCATATAACTAAATATAAAGTTTATTAATAAATACAAAATTAATGAAGAAATTAATTAAAAAATATTATTTCATATAACTAAATATAAAGTTTATTAATAAATACAAAATTAATGAAGAAATTAATTAAAAAATATTATTCCATATAACTAAATATAATGTTTATTAAAATTTAAATGAATATTACATACCATAAAACATACAAACAAAATTAAACAAAATCCAAACATGTATAATAAAAATATTATTCCATATAACTAAATATAAAGTTTATTAATAAAAAACATAATTCCATAGAACTAAATATAAAGTTTATTAATAAATACAAAATTAATGAAGAAATTTTAAAATTTATTTAAGATTTAAAAGAGTTGTGCATATCTATATCTATAAATAAGTAAATGAAATTAAAGAGAATATAGTATATGACATAATTGTTTTTTTTTAAATGTCAACAACATATCTAAAATGTATTTTTCATTATTTTAAATATTTTAAAATCTTATAAATAATTGGAAAAAATATTTAATTAAATTAAAATAAATAAATATTTTAAATTCAAAATAAATAAATAAATTCATTTTAAAAATTTTAAGATAAATTTTAATTTCAAAATAGTTAAAATTTTGAATGAGGATTATGGATTGGTGAGATGAGAGAGAAAAACAAGTGGTTTTCAATCTCATTTCTACAACATAACTTTGAAAATTTTCTTCTTCTTCAAATGTTGTCCCATGTCTCTCATTTATATAATTCCAAGCTCCATGAAGAAGTAGCTCATGTGTGAAGGATCCTCATTTGAAATGGAGATCCCAATGCTTGATGGAGACTTTGGGAGGCCAAATTACTCCTCATGAATGAGATGGAGCTTAAATTTGCTTGACATTAGCCTCAAGGTGCTTGAGATAGGTATTTCTTCTTGATTGCATTAAAGAAGTTTGGTTTACATGTGTGAGTAGACTCATGTGACTTTCGAAGGAAAAGACACACAAGTTGCACATGTGTTAATGAAGGAAAAGTTGCACAAGTTGCATGAGTGTTAGTGAAGGAAATCCACACAAGTGTATGAAAACCCACTTTTATAATGTTTTCCAAACTATTTTGAAGTGATACAAAGAAACCATGAGGTAGCCTTGTTATGTTGTGTTCTTGTTCATTGATGATGTTTTCAAACAAGCCCAAATGTCATGTGTAAGAAAAACTTGACATGTGAGGTTAAGAGCTACCGTATAGCAAAAATGCATCATTGTTTTCTATCCTACTGATCCAGATTATTTTTGGCACAAAATGAGAGCGGAGATATAATAAAGAAATGTACAACGATATATCAACAATATAACAGAGATATATCAAAGATATAACCATAAACATAGAGATAGAGTAATACACAGTTTCTATTAATGAGTGAAATGTACAAAATTGTAGAAATATAGAGTGAAAGACTCGCTGAAATGGTGGCAACTTATCTTTGAGAAGAGATGTGACGGCTACACTCATTCGCAAGAAGATGATAGTTACAATGAGGCTCCAAAGGCCTTTTTAACATAAAAAAAATAAAAAAACCCTTACCCCGGAAGATGAAAAGCCAACAAGTTTGTGGACCCCGTTTTGGGTAGTTTGGTGTATCAACTTCTCGGGGGCATAACTTTGGCATACGATCTCCATTTGGGGTGCACGATAGCTTGTTGGAAAGGTATTGCCAAGGAGCTTCATTTCACATGCTCAATAATTATTTTAGCAATCATTAAGGTGCCTGATCATGAAAAAAATTCTTTTAGGTCCTTAAAATGGCCCTGGAAGTTTAGGACCTGAAAAACTGCTAAAAATAGTAAATTGCCAAAGAACTGTTTTGACTCAATTGGAATATGTGGGTGGACACCGAAATCCACCTGGATCAATCCTCCCTCCTTAGGAAACAATGGTCTCCATTGCATTGAGTTCTCGGGGGAGAGGGGGAAGCGTTTGTTGAATCTGAACCTTGGTGAGTCGCTTGTCTTGCTGGAGAAGTTGTGTTTTCTGGATTGTGGAAGGTTGTTGAGAACCTGATGTTAAAATGGTTGGAACTTTTTAACCTGCCTGGATACATGATATGACTGTATGCAGAAGGAATATTTGCGCTTTGATGCAATCTAGTCGACCTGCTTCTGCTGGATATAAGGTGTTTGGACTGAGGCTGCAGTAGTTACAGTGTCATTTTGTTCACCTTTTGAACATATTATGAAGAGGTTGAATGTTGTAGTATGAGATATTACCTTGTGGCACTGTTTAGGTGGGATAGTAGTCAGAACTACCTTTGGTATCCTGTAGAGATGACCCCTAGAGTAAAAATGACACTACGAGAACGAGACTCATAATTAACATGGTGCTTCCACATAAATGGTTGGCCCAAAAGAACATCATAGACATCCAGCGGGGAAACATCACATAATACCTCATCCTTGAAGGGCTTAGTGTCGTATGAAAAAGGGCACTAATGGCTGACACAAATACCTTGCCCCTGGCGAAGCCACTCGATGTTGTATGGTTGCGGGTGTGGTTTTGTCGATAATCCAACTGTTTGATGACCTATGGTGAGATGAGGTTCTTCTATCTTTTTCTATCAACAATAAAATGCAGCGGGGTCCTCTTCACCCACATTTGTGAATGAAAAAGGTGCTCCCCCTCTTTAGGATCTGTTGGTTCTTATGGTTGAATTGTTATGGTCGCAACAATAGCAGTGGGGTTTGTGTCGATGATTTGTCTTCTCCCATTATTTTATGAATCATATTCCAAATCAAGGTTCGACTCCCTTTCTTCGATCTCGGCCACCAATGATTTTTTTGAGAGACATTCATCGGTGTTTTTCTAGGGGATTTTGTGGAAATCACACCACTTTCCAATGTCCTTCGTCTTTCTGTTACCCTTTTTTTCCTGTGGCTTAGACTGGTTTTCTAAAGGCTGGTTGTTAGGGTCGTCTTTACCATACTTTGGTTGTTGCGTATTTGCAGATCCAAAGTCTTGTTTGTTCTGGTGCCTAAATTTTTGCTCGACTTTGATATCATATCGATAGGCAGCTCCCAGTGATGAGATGTCCAGAAAATTCATTTCAGTTTGGATGTACCTATGCAAAGCCCCGCATTATTTCAGAACCAAATGTCGCTCGAAGTCTTTGATACCCAGCTTGGTGCGCAAGGTAAGGAAATTATTTGTGAACTACGACATTGTTTTTCACCTCTCTTGTCACAGTGTGGTCCATCTCATGTACCGATCATCATAGTTACCAAAAAGGTAATATTGTTCCTTGACTGCATCCACAAAAATATCCTAAGTGGGCTCGACCCCATATATTCCAGAGTTCTCCGTGGAAATTTTCTCCTAGTAAGTTTCCCACCAATGTTTGACATGGGGGAGAGCCTTAAGTAGTGTGAAGGTGATCCTTTCCCTGTCAGACAATTTGTGAATAAAGAAATAACCTTCTAGCATATTTAACCATTTTTCTAGGGCATATGTATCTATCCGACCTTCAAATACGAGAATATAAAAATTAACATGTACCTTGAAAGGAGAGGTGCCTCCAAAATGCCTGCTTGATGAAGATGTCCATGTTGTTATCGACAAGCATTGAAGGATGTAGAAAAAATTCTCCATCATTTCGTTCCTCTGTCGCATGAGAGCTTGCTCAAGATACAAATTAATAGAATTGTATGCTATGTCGTTTTTCTTTTCTTCCTCCATGGAGGGTTTCTTAGGCGTTCGAGAGAAATTTTCCTCAAGAGAGACAAGATCGAGACCCAACTTGCTATACTCAGACCTCGTCGGGGACATGCACAGAAAAAATGATCAAGAACAACCTTCTCTGATACCACTGATCCAGATTATTTTTGGTACAAAATGAGAGCGAAGATATAATAAAGAGATGTACAGAGATATATCAATAATATAACAGAGATATATCATAGATATAACCATAAACACAAAGATACAGTAATACACAATTTTTATTAATGAGCAAAATGTACAAAACTGCAGAAATATAGAGTGAAAGACTTGGTGGAATGGTGGCAATTTATCTCTAAGAAGAGATGTGATGACTATGATCATTCACAAGAAGATGATCATTACAATGAGGCTCCAAAGGCCTTTTTAACATAAAGAAAATAAAAAATTCTAACTTCGAAAGATGAAAAGCCAACAGGTTTGTGGACCCCGTTTTGGCTAGTTTGGTGTATCAACTTCCTGGGGGTGTAACTTTGGCATATGATATTCGTTTGGGGTGCACAATAGCTCATTGGAAAGGTATTGAGTTGGTTGCAGTTGTATTTAATACTGCCAATAGCTTCCTGAAATTTAACAGTTTGTTGGATTTTTGTCTGTCTGTCTATTGCCACATATCTCCAAGGCACATAATCCAATGGATGGAGCAAGTTGCGAAATCCTAGAGATATTTTTTATGTATTTGACTATTTGATGACAGTAACTCTTGGAGAAGAGGAGAGTAGCTATTGTGAGACTCATTTCTTTACTTTCAACTGTAAAAGTTTCCATATTGTATGTAACCAGACTTAACAATATTGAATAGTTAATGATCAGTTTATTCTCCTATTGTCATATATATGTGTTTCAATCTTACTTTGATGCTAGCTATTGATGAAGGATTCATCCTAGTACTTTTTTCCTTAATGTGGTGAATGATTTATTGTTTTTTAATTGATGCAAGTGTTATCAAAGTACTCTCTTGTTGATTAGGAGGTTCCTACTTGATGAGATTTCTACTGTATGTGTTTCAAAATTACCTGATGTAACCTAATGGATGTATTTTACATTTTCTACTAAGCCTGTATGTGTTTCTAAATATTGGTCTGAGACTATTCAAGCCTTGCTTGCTGATGTATATTTTGTGGAGGTTTTGTGTTGATATTTTAAACTGAGTTTCTCACCCATTCACTACATATTGAACTAAACTCTTATCGTTTTACAAAACTACAAGTTTTCTGATGGGTATTAGGCTCACACCTATAGCATTCTAGGTGAGACTTCTAGTACTAACACGACCCAAACAAACTTTTCCTTTAATCCACCTTTGGTCACTTGGGTTAGGGCCCAAGTGATATGAGAGAACCCCAACACAAACCTACGGTAGAAGTTAGCAGGGCCCAAGAAGCTATGAATCTTGGTCAGTGTCTTCGATTTGACCAATTATGAATGTCTTGGATTTTATCTAGATCCACATACACACCCTTCTAATCCACAATGTATCCCAAATATTAGATTCTCTACATGTCTAATGAACACTTCTCCAAGTTGGAATATAACTTTTGTTGTCAGAAGGTGCCCAAGACTTGTTTAATGTGCTTTAAATGTTCCTCCTAGGTTTTTATAAATATGAGGATGTCATCTAGATATACGACCACAAAGGAGTTTACGAATGGAAAAAATATATCATCCATTATCCACATGAATGTGGTCGGGGGATTAGTCAAGTCGAAAGGCATGAACAGACACTTGAAGAGACCTTATTTAAACTTGAAAGATGTCTTCCATACATCATTTTTCTCAATCAACACCTGGTGGTAGCATAATTTCAGATCAATCTTATTGAAAAATTTGGCACCGTTGAGATGGACAAGAAGATCATAAATTTGGGGGATTAGTTACCAGTTCTTGATTGTGATCTTCTTTAAGGCTCTATAATCAATGCAAAGTCTCCATGTCCCATCCTTCTTTTGTACCAGAACAATTGGGCTCCCACAAGGTAAGGAGGTTGGTCTAATGTGGCCATTCATAATTAGTTCTTGGATCTAGCATTTGATTTATTCATTCTCCATAACAAAATGTTTGTATACAGGGTCTTTAGGTAGAGGAGAACCAGGTGTCAAATCAATTGAGTGCTTTACCTGACAGTGCAAAGGCACCTCAATAGATGAGGAAAATATGTCTTTGTGCTCTTATATTATCTTGTCCACCTATTGTTGTTGTGTAAATATACCTCATGTAAATATTTTGGTGGTTGTAGTGACCTTTCGTTCACCTTCCGACTAGACCATAAAGAGGAAAAATATCCCAGTCTAAGAGACCACCTTTTCACACTGCCTCATGGAGATCAAAGAGACCGTAGTAGTTGGGAATACCTTTGTTACCCTGTGGATTTGACCTCCCAAATTAATAATGAAACTACGGGGAATAGATTCATAGATAACATGTTTCTTCCACATATATGGTTGTCTTAAAAAAACATCACAAAATTCAAAAAGGGAAACATCACACAATTCCTCGTCTTTGAAGGTTTTGATGTTGTAGTACAAGCAACATTACTAGCTGACGTAGATGTATCATCCCTGGCTGAGCCAACAGATGGTGTATGGCCAAGGATCCAACATCATTGTTTAGGTTCAAATTCTTGATGACCTTTGTTGAGATCAAGTTCTTCTGGCTACCGTTGTCAACAATGAAATGGAGGGGGGTCCACTTTACCCACATATGTGAGGCACTCTGTTACACATTATTTTCATCATCCCTATGACCATTAATGATGTAAACCTATCTGTTTCCTTCGGAGGGGTCAATGGCCTAAGTTCCTGAAGAAGGAAGGGATAAGAACTTTTCCTAAGAAAAGAAGTTGCATTTTCCTTTGTAAAAACCCTATAAAAAGGAAGTTCGCAGGCTGCATTATAGCTAGGGTACGAGAATGTATGATCCTCATAGGTTGCATCATATCTAGGTCACAAGGAGTTCGCAGTATTCTCTATAGGTAGGGTGCGAGAATGCTTACACATGGGAAAAACGAGCGTTTTCTCGAATATTCTAGAAGGAGAAACTTCCATGGTGAGGTGGCATACGAATGGTTTGGATCTTACTCACTTTCATGATTTAGTGGGATCATCCTAACCTCCTCACCTTATCCTCTTCAGCTTATAAAAGGAGAGGAGCTCTCATGGAGAAATTTAGTAGTTTTTGGCTTGGGATTGTTAGCTTGGTTAGAGTGGCTTTGAGATTTTCTTTGTCAAGATAGATTGTGAGCAGCTATCAGATCCATGGTCTTAGAATCCTTGGAGAAAGAAGTGTGTGGGGAACGAAGGACAGTTGGAAGGGACCTTACAACATCAAGGCCATGGTTGTAATCTCTCTTTCACATTTAATATGATACAGTAATATGATTCTTTCCTATAAAGCTTGTTGTGTTTTATTGTATGATTCCTTGATCACATACATAGGCTTATATTGAGTTGAGGCTATTACTATCACTTTGGTTGGTTGCGTTCTTTTGCAAGATCATCATTGTATGAGTCTTGGAATGGAGCTAGGATGGAGATGGTGAGAGGAAGTGGCGTTTAAACAGTATGTCGCCTATCCCTCTTTAGTTAGTAAATTCAATATTTAAAACTTAAGGAAAGAGTCATGTTCTGGTGTGTTTGTTCTAGATCTAGGTGGATCTAGGGAGATAAATTAGTGTTCGCACCTACCGATTTATCCGATAACACACTCCCCTTCTTCAAGATCCTCCAGTTCATCTGGATAGACTTTTGTAGTAGCAATGGTGACACTAGGTTTTGCGTCAATGATCCATTTTCCCTTATCTGGTTCCGAATAAGAGTTTAATTTGGCATTTGAATTTAAGGATTTCATCTCATCCAACAATGATTGTTTGGAGTGACATTCATTAGTGTTGTGCCAAGGGATTTTGTGGAACTCACACCACTTTCTACTGTCCTTATTTAACTTCCTGCTAACTTATTTTCTTGTGGATTGGATTGGTTGTCCTGGGGCTAGCCATCCTTGCTTTGTCCTTTTCTCTAGGATTTAGGCCACCTTTACCGTGATTCTATTACAATGGGTTTGTAGAACTGAAATCTCACTTATTCTTTTTATTGAACTTTTACTCGCTCTTGAAAGCATATCAGTCAATGGCTCCCTGTGATGCCCTGTTTCCCCCAGTTTGTAAATATAACTATAAATGGCCAAAAGAATATGGAAAACTTTATATGTGTGAATATTCATTCGATGGACCTTTGTTTGAAAGGTAAATGAATGTGAACCTAATTATTTACTAAAAAAGTGGACAAGTGTTGCATGACTAATGGAAGGAGGGTGTACTTATAAAGACCACGAGTGACATACGAAGAGAGGGTGAAGGGGACTAGGAATGGTTGCGTTAACCTTCACCAAACCGATGCTTACTAGATTTAATTGTTCAGGACCAGAAACATCCTCTGACCCATAAATGAATTACAATCAGGCTGGTGGGTGGGAAGACCTCCTCAGGAGTTAATGAGGGATGGGGTGTGTAAGCACTTATCCATGAGGCTTCCATACTTGATCGTTGACTTGGAATTTGGGCCACATGTGACCCTTCTGAAAGAGGCGAGAAGGGAAGGTGTGGTGAGGGCGGGGAGAGGAACACGCCTGTGAAGAGTGCAGAGACAGGAAGTGAATCTCAGGGATTCAAGGAAGAATGGAAAATCTAAGCGTTCTGGACACGGAAAATGGCAGAGAAGTTTATGATACAAGCTGATAAACGAGGCTAGTCCTCCTTGCTTGGTATCATGTAAAACATTGCCAGGATCTTGCAGGAAGAGGAGAGTAACCTCTGTCCCTGCTGTGGCTGAGAGAGAAGAAAAGGCCGTGTTGCAGAGCATCGTGGTCTAGCTTGGGGGTGGCTAGTGGTAAGTCCATTTGGAGTGACTGAGCCTATGGTTGGGTGGAAATGGGCACCCCTTCTAGTAATCGCTTCACCTTGTCTGATTTTTATAAGTCTTCTCTCGTCTTTAATTGTTGAGATGGAATGATAAATGATTTCTTGGTCATTAAACATCTATATATGTATGCATGTATGAACATATCTATGTTAAATGGCTATATTATGTGTATGCTTCCATGTCCTTGGGAACTCACACTTCCACTGATAAGTTGTATGCCCAGCTTCACTCCGGAGGCTTCCCGGGCATAAGTCGTAAAATGGTCGAGATAGGATATATTGTGTAGACCTGAAACCATCAATCTGAAGAGAATACTTCACCTTGACCCCTTTTCCGTGTGAATTTACAGACCCAAGTCCCTAACCCGTTCGGGGTGAGAACTTAGGAAAATAGTGATATGCAAATATCGAAAGGGAAAGGTTTTCCTTGTTCGAAGGATGGATGGACGAGACCTGTCCAGAAGGATCCAAGGGATGTCATGGTCGTTGGCTATGGCAAAGAATGAGGGGATTACCCCCTCTAGCTTCTCGGATCCATGAGTTCGGAGTTCTCATATCAGGAAGATTATGGGTTGGTGCGACCAAAACCTCTGAAACCCAAAGTCGCGAAGTAACGTGGACCATTGATCTATGGATTCTTTTGGGACCCACCTCAACCATTGTATCTGTGAGTTCAGAGTTCACGCACAGGGAGAGAATAAATTTTGTTCGTCGGATCTATGCGCGGAGGACCATAGCCGGGAGATCCATAGGAAAGTGCATGAGGTCTATACCTTTGAAAGTGCACAGAGGAGTGAACTTGTGTGAAGTCTTGAAGTCTTGAAGTTAATCAGAACCGTCCATCATCAGAGGACATGTGGAAATATATCCAAGAGTTTGAGGATTCAGACCTCAAAATATTTGCAAGGAGCAGAGGCGAATACTTAAGGAGCTAGGAGCCACGACAATCCTAGTCATCCATCGGGAAAGGACACATGGCGAGAGATCAACATTTCACTGACTCGCAACTCAGGAATTCAGAGATAGGAGTCGTGAGAACTCACGAAGTATGAGTTCATGATTTGATCGCAATCGTCGATCAAAGGGAGGCTCTGGACCGTTGATTGTCCAAGGAGATATCGGGGATCCAGAGAAGGAGAGTGAGAGACCCTCCAAATTCGTGAAACACGAAGTCCTGATTCGTGAAGAGTTGATCTAAGACGTTGGGTCGTGGGAGATTTTGGACCATTGATCTGACATTGGGAGTTCAGATTTCGGGATTCCAAGGAAAGGAGATGGATTAATTTCCACCTTTGTGATACGCGAAGTCCTGAAGCGCTTGAGGGTTGGGTCCTGTTATAGCAATATTTGCCTCACCATTGCTATCTTGCACAGAGGGCCTTTTTCCATTTCCCTATGAATACTTATCAACCCCATTTTTGATAAATCCAAAGCCAAAAATATACATTTTTCCACATATACGCTCCCCAACTTCTTTGCAAGATGCGTATATGCTTGCTGCTCCACTACAACTCGCGTATATTGGGATTTGTGCCAGAAAATACAAAATGAGGTCGGGTTTCCATGTCACGACAAAAGATCTCTGATCTTTGGCCTTCCATATACTAGAAACATTCTGAATCAACCCTTCAGTTTCATTCCAGAGGCTATAAGAGCACAATTTCGAGCTATGGAAAAAAGAGGAGAAAACATTCAACTTTGAGAAAAAAGTTACTCTGGAGAAATTACTTCATATTGAGTCTGCATCCCTTTGTCCCTCAAGTCTGAACACAGTGTTCAACCCCCAAACTCTTTCCTTATTGTCGAGAGGACCTCATTACCTCTTTGCTATGAGCTTTCCTTTGGTGGAGGATTGAAGTGGTGGAGACCCAGTTGGAAGGAACTTGGTTTCTTGGTTTCGAACCGTGCCGACACGGAAGTCTGTAATGTTGATACTTCTATTGATCAATTATTAATAGAAATACTCATTTCCTGACCTATCGATATATTGCAAATATATGATTATTATCCATGGGCATGTTTGTAATGTTTATTAACGAATTGTGCTATCTAATGTGCTAACTCTTTTTATATATTGTCACTATATACTTGCATCGCTTGTTTGTTGAGAACTTCTTGTAGGTGTAAAGCTTTGGGTCAAAGTCCTCAACGGTGGAACATAATCAAACGATTAGATCGAGGTAGGCTTCTTCCTCGTATTGCACATTAGTTTATATAGCACATGTTGGAATTGAGTTGATTTCTACAGTCATACTTATCTGTTGTGGTTTACCCTTGGCCATAGAGAGTTTTTCCCTTGTAAACGAATTGGCGACTCCACTAGGGATAGATCTTCCTTCTAAGGGTTGAAGTATTTTTTCTTCTTACACTGCTCTTTTTCCTTTGTGTTTCTTGTCGTATCACAGTTGGACAGAGTCTGTTCACTCTGGGTTTGAGTTTTTCAGCATTTTACCCTTGCCTAGAATTTTTTAAAATGATATATGCCCTTTTTTCCCTGACAACCGCGTATACACGACTGATGTCCCACTACAAGAGGCGTATATACACCCTTTTCTCTTGAACAGTCGTGTATACCACTTCCCCTTGCTTGCTTGCTTGCTTGGTTTAGTGACTGTTGGGTAGGTTTTGAGGATCACTGAACCTTCTTAGGTCTTTGTGGTGCGTGTTGAGATTATCTGGGATGACAGGAAACCTGTTTGGAGTTGAATTTTTGGGCGACGTCTTTCTCTTTGTTTCCATTTTTTATTTGTCCTTGGTAGTTGAGATGTTTGCTTAACTGCTTGGTATTCTGCTCGAGTGATTTCTTTTATATACAATAGAAGTTATATATCAAGTCTCTTATCAGTCCATGCATTTTCTTTTTAATACATTGAAAATACAAAAAAATAGGTATTTTGCATTGGTTGGTATTTTTGTCTTGGAACCTTTATCATTAGCTTAGCACATTTAGTGAAAGATTGCATTTTACTTCTGAGTTGCAGAGTTAAAATTGAAGATTGCACTGTTTTTATTTAGCATATCATTCACTGAAAAGTTAAAGTTAGGCTTTGCATTATATCTATTTTTATTTTCATACAGAGTCATAACACCATGAGTTTCATTTCCATATCTTTTTAAGTAATCACGACCAATAAAATTTACTCTTTAAACTAAAATTGATTAGTAACGATTTTATTGTTTAGGGTGCACAAAATAGCCTAGGATTTAGTGCCTTGGAATAGGATTTTGTGAGTAAACTTCTCCAAGGAAATTAAATCAACATATGTGTCTGAGACAGGGAGTTGAGAAATCCATTGTATAATTGGTAATATTAGGAGGCTCTGCTCACACCGAAGTTAAGCACGAAGTCGCACGAAGTTTTTTGAAGGGATAACCCCTGGATACTCACCTAGCATCAGAGATATTTCTGTGGATTTATTCGTATTTGGGGATCTTGCTAGTATCCATACCTCTATGAGAGGCAGTACTTTCAAGGTTTCGGGCTTTGCTACCTTGCCCATATGGTGATCCGGACTTACGACTGCTCACCTGTGCATCGGTTATAAAATGGTTTATTAGTTGCTTGACTTAGGTATCTCATGGGTTACTTGCAGGGGTTATTTTGCTTGTACCCTGAGTCAGATAGAGTTCAGACAACAAACAACCTTTATGGAGGATTGCCTCTCTGAGGGAATTTGACCAACTGGTTGTTAATCCTACGAGGGCCCTTATAATTGATTCTATTACCTCCAATATTTAGCAGGGAGTCTCAGGTCCCTCTTGGACGAGACATACTTTCTTTAGCGAGGGAGGCCACTCAGCCACTTTAGCCCATTTACATGCATGTTGGCCGTTTGACCTTTTGGTATGCTCTTTGATTACTAGTTGGCCTTAAGAGTCTATACTGATTTTTCATTATCATGGATAGTGGAGTTCCTTTTTCTCCCTCATTTACTACTACCACCCCCATGATGTCCACTCATTTCATGGGGACAGATCCTTCCACTTCACATTATGGTATGCAAAATTATAATACTCAGTCAATGCCTTAGGTCTCTAATCATTTTTCTCATGGTATGTATGATATGTCTTCGCACTTTCCATCCTCTGTCTCACCTCATGCAAATACAAGTTTTGGGTTTGGGGGCATGATGCGTCCTTCTTATCCCTCTCTGTTTGGTGGGAGTCATATCCTTCAAACACCTCTTACGGTATGAGGTTGGAATCTTCCTCCATACAAGTCCACTATGCGAGAGGTAAATGCCCAATTAAGAAATCATTCTACTTATTACACTCCATCCACCTATCCTTCTTCCACTATGCCGGTTCCTACAAACACTTTTCCCATGGCGGACCTCCATCTATCCTCTAGTGTTTTATCCAGGGGAAGTTATTTTTATAGTATGGGCAACCCCCCTCATGAAGTTCCTTCGCCTGGGGGAAACATATATCCTCACATGAGTAACCCTTGTCATGTCACTTTCTCTTCACAAGAAACTTCCTCAATGTCGATTCTCTTACAAACCTTTATGAATAAGTATGGAGGAGGATACTATCCTGCTGGATAGGGACAGGGTGTAAACCAGGATCCTTCCTGGACTGCAATTTCTCAATACCAATCTTTCCTTGGACCTTGGACTCAAATGTCGCAATTCACCACCGCCACAAGTCCAGTCACTGCGTGTCATACTGGCATTATATTACAACCTCTGTGAGTCATGTTGAAGACCTGCAACCAACCACTGCAAGTCATGCTGGGGGCACAAGTCCAGTCACTGTGTGTCATACTGGCATTATATCACCAACCTCTGCTAGTCATGTTGGAGATTGGTCGACAATATCTGTGAGTCATGTTGAAGACCTACAACCAACCGCTACAAGTCATGTTGGGGGCACGAGTCTAGTCATTGCTAGTCACACTACACATCCATCTCCAAACTTTGCTAATCATGTTGGGAATTCATCACCAACCTATGCTAGTCATGTTGGGGATTCATCACCAACCTCTGCTAGTCATGTTGGGGATTCATCACCAAACTATGCTAGTCATGTTGGATATTTTCTATTAGCCTCTGCAAGTCATGTTGGGAGCATGTCACTAGCCACTGCAAGTCATGTTGGGAGCATTCATATGATTGAGAAGCCTAGACGTCTCAGACATAAGCCTAGATTCCTTTGTAGGACTTGCGAAGGAAGTCGCCTTACTCATTTATGTCCTGTTACTGTTGGGATACCAGAAGTGTGGGGCTCACCTAAGGGCCATTCGGGTTCTGAGGCATCTATGGTTTCACAACACTCCGTTCCTTCTTTGGTTGACACAACAATCATGTCGATGCAATCTTTGGCTGACACCTCTTTTCCTTTAGGGTTTGATGCATCCTTTGACCTTGTTGTCTCATATCCCGTTCAAACTGTGGTCATGTCTATGAAATCTTCAACCGACACCTCTCTTATGTTCGAGGGTGATGTGTCTCTTGACCTTGCTGTCTCACATATTATTCAACCAACGGTCATGTCGATGCAATCTTTGACTGAACACAATTCTGTTTTTTGGGGTGATACACTTCTTGACCTTGTTGTCTCGCATCCTATTCAACCAATGGTTGAGGAAGTGGTCATATTGATGCAATATTTGATCAACCCCACTCTTCTCTTGGAGAGTGATAAGTCTAAGGGAGCGGTCACACCAATGCAATTTTTGGTCGATCCCTCTCTTTTGGTTCTGGTTCTATACCTTCTATGCCATGTCCTTAGCATTTCTATTACTTCACCTTCTGAACAAGAGAGAGTTTTACTCTTCCCAAGTTCTCTCCCTCCAAGTATTAATGAGGTTCCCTTTGATTGGGATGGTCTTGTGGGGTATCCAATGCCTTCGCATATGTCTTTTCCAGGAAGAGACATTATCCTATATATCACAGAGACGATAACCTCCGTTAGGATTTCTCCCTCCTTGACTTGGAGACCTTTGGGTCTTCCCAAGCTTGTGTTGGTTCTTCGTAAGGTACCGACATTCCACAGAAGGTCCGCATGGGAGCCTTGGCCTCCCCTGTGGATTTTCGCCTAGAATCTTCCCAACGAGTCTTAGTTAAGCTCTTTTCCAACTCATTATTAAAAATTGAAAAGATCGTCGAGTGATTTGTCCTTTTCACACTCGTTAAAATTGGATTTGAAAGATCATGAGTCTTAGTTAAGATCTTTTCCGACTCGCTATCAAAAATGGAAAATATCGTCGAGTGAACTTGTCTTTTTCACACTCGTAAATTGGATTTGAAAAGACGTCTATTTGGCACAAGTTTACACCTTTTTCACACCAAGTAGACTAAAAGATATAAAAAAAGGACATTTTTTGGCATTAAATTGTGATTGCATCTCATGCCCTTACTTGCAGTATTGAGCCTTTATCCAGTTCTCGCTTTGCATTATAAACCATGGCCCAAGCAATTTGCATCCTCAACCAAGCAGAGCCTTGTTTATATCCTTCGCAATTTGACACCCTATACCCTGTTGGGAACATCACCCCAAGTGTCCATCTCCTGCATGCATTTCCTTGCATTGATCATAGGTACGTTCCACTGCTTTAACTAGTTTTTCTTACTTGTGACACTTGTTCCCTCCTCTGTATCATAGCATTCACTTGTTATGAAAAAAAAAAAACTACGGGCGGGAAGGGAGTACTGTTGATACTGAGAGGGGGGTGAATCAGTATCAAGTACAATTTAAAAACATTTTTCAACTTATACTTAAACCATTCAATTATATTCAATGAGCAATGAACAATAGTATAAAAGCTACACCAATACACCACAATACACCATGCACAATATATGAGAAATAATCAATAGTTTTTGTTCAAGGGAAGTAATGACTTCAAAAGGTAGCTACAGCTTCCAAATGTAAAGGGA
>ML784188.1:155224-184551 GCA_009831015.1 Picea engelmannii | reverse complement strand
ATGGACAAGTGTTGCATGACTAATGGAAGGGGGGTGTACTTAGAAAGACCATGAGTGTTATATGAAGAGAGGGTGAAGGGGACCATGAATGGTTGCATTAACCTTCACCAAACTGGTGCTTACTGGATTTAATTGCTCAGGACCAGAACCGTCCTCTGACCCATAAATGAATTACAGTTAGGCTGGTGGGTGGGAAGAGATCCTCAGGAGTTAATGAGGGATGGGTGTGTAAGCACTCATCTGTAAGGCTTCCATACTTGACCGCTAACTAGGAATTCAAGCCACACGTGACCCTACTGAAAGAGGTGAGAAGGGAAGGTGTGGTGAGGGGGGGAGAGGAACATGCCTGCAAAGAGTGTAGAGACGAGAAGTGAATATCCAGGATTCAAGGAATAATGGAAAAAAAAGAGTTATAGACACAGGAAATGGTAGAGAAGGTTATGATACAAGCTGATAAACGAGGCTAATCCTCCTTGCTTGGTATCGTGTAAACCATTGCCAGGATCCCGCGGGAAGAGGAGAGTAACATGTGTCCCTATTGTGGCTGAGCAAGAAGAAATGATTGCGTTGCAGAGCATCGTGGTCTAGCTCAGGGGTGGCTAGTGGTAAATCCATTTGGAGTGACTGAGCCTACGGTTGGGTGGAAACGTGCACTTCTTCTAGTAGTCACTTCACCTTGTCTGATTCTGATAAGTCTTCTCTCATCTTTAATTGTTGAGTTGGAATGATGAATGATTTCTTGGTTATTACACACACACACACACATGAACATCTCTACGTGAAATGGCTATGTTATGTGTATGCTTACATCTCTTTGGGAAATCACACTTCCCACTGATAAACTGTATGCCCAACTTCACTCTGGGGGATTCTCGGGCATAATTCGTAAAATGGTTGAGATAGGAGATATCGTGTAGACCTGAAACCATCCATCTAAAGAGAATACTTCTCCTTGATCCCCTTTCCATGTGAATTTCCAGACCCAAGTCCCTAACCTGTTCGGGGTGAGAACTCAAGAAAATAGTGATATGAAAATGCCGAAAGGGAAAGGTTTTCCTTGACTGGAGGATGGAAGGACGAGACTCGTCCAGAAGGAGCCAAGGGCTTTCATGGCCATTGGCCATGGAAAAGAATGCAGTAATTAACCCCTCTAGCTTCTTGGATCCACGAGTTCGTATTTCGCATATTGGGAAGATTATGGATTGGTGCGACCAAAACCTATGAAACTCGAAGTCGCGAAGTAACATGGACTGTTGATATATTGATTCCTTTGGGACCCACCTCGATCATTGTATCTGTGAGTTCGGAGTTTGCGCATAGGGAGAGAAAAAATATCGTTCGTCGAATCTATGCGCAGAGGACCATAGCCAGGAGATCCATAGGAAAGTGAACATAGGAGTGAAATTTTGTGAAGTCTCGAAGTCCCGAAGTTAATCGAAACCATCCATCGTCGGAGGACAGGTGGTAGAAGATCCGAGAGTTCGAGGATTTGAACCTCGAAATATTTTCAAGGAGCAGAGGTGAACACCCAAGGAGTTGGGAGCTGCGACAATCCTAGTCATCCATCAGGAAAGGACATGTGGCGAGAGATCATAATTTCACTGACTCACAACTCGGGAAGTCATAGATATGATTCATGAGAACTTGTGAAGTCTGAGTTTGCGATTTGATCACAGTCGTCGATCAAAGGGAGGGTGTGGAACGTTGATTGTCCAAGGAGATATTGGGGATCGGGAGAAGGAGAGTGAGAGACCCTCCAACTTCACGAAACGTGAAGTCCCGATTCATGAAGAGTTGATCTAATCCATTGGGTCGCAAGAGATTGTGTACCATTGATATGACATCGGGAGTTCAAATCTTGGGATTTCGAGGAAAGGAGATGGATTAATTTCCACCATCGTGATACACGAAGTCCTGAAGTGCTTGAGGGTTGGGCCCCGAGTCATAATGAGGGGTCACATGGATGGAGGTTAAGGAACGGAGCTAGCATTGGGTTGGGCTCTTAGTTCAGGAGTCGGGTGAGTCAAGGTTGGCTCGTATGTGAATACCCGGTGACAGAAGTCACGAAGTGCCCTTTTGTTAGGCTTGTGGTCACGGGTAGTGATCACGTGGAGGAGGCTTGTGCTTGGTGTTTGTTCACATGGGATAACAAAAGAGAAAATTTAGAGGCTTTACACTATAGAAGCTCCCTTTAAGGGTGGGGGTGTTACACTCCCAATGAGGAGATGTCCAAGAACTCCATATATGTTTAGATGTACCTATGTAAGCCTCTATGATACTTTAGGACCAGGTTCCACTCTGAGTCTTTAATACCCATCTTTGTGCATAGGTATGGGAGATGTTGGTGTACTCTAGCACCGTATGGTCTCTCTCCTAATGCATATTTGTCCATATTGTTTACTGGTCATCATAGTTTCCAACAGTGTATTATTGTTCCTTGAGGGCATCTACAAAATATGCCCAAGTTGATCCTAGCCCAAAAATTGTAGACTCATCTTCGACAAGTTTCTCACAGTTAGTCTCCCACTAATATCTGACATGGGGAAGGAATTTAAGGAGCATGAAGGTGATATTTTCACTATTGGAAAATTTTTGGACCGAGAAATAACCCTCTAGAAGACTTAACCATTTTTCCAAATTGTTGGCACCTATCTGACATTCAAATAAAGGAATATCAAAGTTAACTTGTACGTTAAAGGGTGTATCACCTTCAAAGTGACTGTTGGTTAAAGGTTCCTTTGTTGTTGGTGGTGACCATTGTGGATCTAGGCGAATTTATCCATCATCGTGTTCCTCTATCATGCGAGGACTTCCTCAAGAAACAATTTGATAGGATCTCCTACTACATCATCTCCCTTTTCTTCTTCCATTGGAGGATGCTTGGGTCAGTGGGAGTGTTACTCCCCAACCTCAACCAATTCGAGACCCAAATCTCATTATCTTGACCTCATAGAGAACATTCACATAGAAACAACAAAGATCATATCTATCCAATACAAATAATCCAAATTATATTGAAAACAACATGAAGGAAGAGCTATAATAGAGATATAACAAGGGAATACACAAATATACTACAAGGAACACAATAATACAATAAAACTCAGATTCTATTAATGATGATCTGGAATACAAAATATTGTAAAATCCAAATCASAAAAGCTAGCTAGAATGGTGGTATCTTATCAATAATGGTTTTGTGAGTATGTTTTTAAGGCAATTTATGTTTTTTTACCGCTACATGTAGAAAAATAGAATCCAATGTTTTTGGACAATTGTGATTTTTTTTCATAAAAATGGAAATATATAGTTATGATAATATGATAAATGATCAAATACACCATCTCCCTTTTGAAACACTCAATTTGGATTTAAAGTGAGCTCGGGGCATGTATTTTTGTGCATTTTTTTTGCCATTTCAATGCATTGTTTTTTTTATAATGGAGAAATTGATTTGCTTATATATCGCAAAGTGTGCATAAGATTGCCATGAAATTTGGACCATAAATGTATCAAGGTAGGAGGAATAAATATTGTAAATTTCAGCTCAAACAAATTTACATTTTGTGATAAATTAGCCACCGTAAACTACAACCATTTTGGTAATTTCTAGAGATTTAGGCATCTGTTTACTGTTATTTTTTGTGGATAGAAGCATAAGAGTAATACCAGAAAATAAAAAAAAAATCAGAAGAATCTGGTTGACAAATAATGAGAAAATGGATGACCAATTTTTCTACAAGAATCATGTAATTAGCTTGCACTCTGGTAACCCTCTTCAATTATTGGCATATCGGCATGTATTCAAGAGGAAATTCCCCATATGGGTTTTGTTTCTA
Source organism: Picea engelmannii (assembly GCA_009831015.1). Classification (NCBI taxonomy): domain Eukaryota; kingdom Viridiplantae; phylum Streptophyta; class Pinopsida; order Pinales; family Pinaceae; genus Picea; species Picea engelmannii. The sequence continues at coordinate 180,712 of ML784188.1, read as the reverse complement.
GAGGCACCAAGGTGGTTTAGTGTTGATCAGACTAGCTCCAAGCTACATGATGACAATTTTATTTCATGGTCAAAATCAAAGTCAACAACATGTTACCTAATGAATTTGGTTCAAGATTGATTTGTCTTGAAATGGTTCAGATTATCAGCAGTGATTGGTTGTTGTTTAAGGGGGGAGATTCTTTGTTGTAGTAGAAATTAGGTTAATCCTAAAAGGTAATTGTTGTCACACAAGAACCAACACTTGCAAAACTTGTGGTTGTCACACAAGAACCAACCATAGGTAACACAACAAACACTCGGATATTTTTCAAAGAAAGAAGACTCCATCACACAGTTCAAAAGAATCAAATGCAAGGTTGAATGAGGACATGCAACATGTTCAATTGGGGGGAGATGTTGAGTCACCAAATTTCCATCCTTTTTACCATTATTTCACGTCATTTTTCTTGACTTTCAATCATTTATTGTTTCTCGTAACCTTGTATTAAGTCCATTTTCATGCTTTAAGTGGGATTAGGTTCAAGATATTTTCCAATGCATGTATTTTAGTATTTTAAGTGAATTTATGATTAAATATTATAAAATTAACATGTTCTCACTGAACCTTGAAAGTTGGGTTAGTTTGGTGATAATTACAGGTCAATTTGAAGATTCCAACAATGCCAAATTTTACCACTTAGCCTCAAATTCTAATTGCATCCTCAACCTTTGAAGATTTGAGAAGATTTAGGAATAATCACTATAAGGATATTTGATGGAGAATAATCATGGAAGTTTTGATAAGATTTCTTATTAAATGTCTTAGAGATTTGTCAGAGGATTTGTAGAGATAATTATCTTCTAACTATTAGAAAATTGGTTGTAATGACATGAGAGAAAAATGGATCTATATTTATTAGTTGTTTATCTTATTCTCAAAGAAAATTGTGTGTAAATAAGAGTGTCTTCTCCATTCCAAAGAGAGGACTCTTGGAGCATATGCCCAACTTATGATGAAATGAATAAAACATCTTGAGAATTTCTTCCATATAGATTGTAAGTTTATAGTTTCATTATGTTTTATTATTTGATATAGTTTATGACGTTGTAGAGTAGTTTGCTACCTTGTTCTTGGGAGAATTGAACTCACTCCAAATGGATCATGGTAGTACTTTCCTTTATGAAAATATGGTGTGTTTTATGTTTGCATTTGATTTCATTTATCTTCTTAATATTCACTCATTGGATTCTCTATATACCAAATGGAGAATTGTTGTAGAAAAAGTTCAATTTGAACACAACTTGATTTACAACCATGGGGGATATAGAATAAGAAATATTCAATGATGGATGAAGTGTGGTGTGTTTCATTTATCTTCATTAATATTTCTTTAGATTTATGTTGTGTGGATTATTGCAGAGGTTAGATCTTCCACTTAAGGCCATAGTTCATGAGTGAAACTCCGCTTTCGAATCCCTTGAACACTTGACTATTAGAGTAGGTGAATGATTGGGATTGGTTCCCTTTCACAAGCCTTGCTACTATTTGGATTAGTGCAGAAACACAACCCAATGATCACCATGTTTCATAGATTTCCTTTATGAATGTTTTTTATATAGGATAGGATAGGCTTCAATCCTGCATATAGTTTTCTTGCATCTCTAAGTTTACGTACTCTTGGTTGATAATTTAATGTTCAAGAATTATACATATAATTTGGTTGACATATTTGGCATCGTTGTTAGGGAGGTGCTAAAGGGATTAGAGAATAGGTAGGTTGTTTTCTATTTAATGCGTAATTTAATTGTAATTGCAACTTGGGGGAGGAGAGGTGGTAAGACACAAAGGTGACCTTACTTCAAAATTTCTGAAAGGGTTCTAGCCAGACGCATTCACTTTAGTGAGTTTCTCTTAAGCCTCATTGTTTCCCTTTTCGCAAATAAGCGTGTTTCCTTTTATGCAAGTGAATTTAATTAGCATTGTATAAATTGAATTAGATAGATTTCTTGATAAATCATTTCAATCTTTTCACTCGTGGTGCAGTAAGAACCACTCCGGCCACTAACACTTTGGCAGGAATATCTAAATGGAGAAGGGATGTATTTGGAGGAGGATTTCAAGTAAGGATAGGATATTTCCAAAAGACAATCCAATGTAATTCATCTGATTTGTGAGAAACATTATTGTCTGAATTTGCATAATAGAGTGATGATTTGTTACAAGTTCATAAACATACCATCATTTTTCTAAAAGTTGTGTTTAATATTTATAAGATGGGTATTGGATGTTTTTGGGGGATAAACTCATAAAATGATCATAGACACACTCACCAAGAATCCCACATACCTAGATCATATTTTAGGAGAAAAATGGTCCTTTTTTTGTAGCAAATTGACATTGGAAACCTTTTAAAAACAAAGTTGGGTCAGTCAAGATTTGAGGGACTAAAATTGAGACTCTTTAAAACTTGTTTCTAAGGGATATATACCTTGGAGTGTAGTTTCTAAAAATATTTGAATTACTCAAATTGGGTTTCAAACTACAATATTATGACCAAAAACATTGACTAGATGTAGAGTAGACAACTCAGAAACATAGTTAGGACAATCGCTTTTTGGATACCTAAATGGATATATATTTAAAAACCATTTATATGTTGTATTATCCTATGAATATATTTTACAACGCAATTTGAATTACTTAATTTCGATATCATACAAGAAATTTATGTCCAAAATAGTATCTATCTATCATAAATCTGCATTCCTCAAACTTTATTTCCTAAGTTGTCCCTTTGCATCTTTGACCTAGAAATTATTATTGTCTTAAAAAAATGTTTCTATTGGAGATACCTACATGAATATAATTTAATATTCAGGTGGAATCTCTTCAATCCAATATTTAATGAAAATGTTATGATTAAAATATCGATTGTTGGTCTATGGGGGAATTAGAAAACAACTTTGTTATGCAGGTTGTTCCTAAGAAGATTTGACATATCTAGAGGAATTTTAATTTTATTTTTCTAATGGATATATCCCTATGAATCCACTTTTAATTGGATTTTGAATCACCTAAATCGGATATCAAACAAAGAAGTTATCACCGAAATATCGTCGGGAGGTCTAGGTTGGCCACCACTCCTCAGCATGTAAAAAGTGCATTTTGTTTTATTCCTCTTCCTTGGATTTGTTTCATAAGCACTACTTGTCAAATTTTTTTCTTATGTTTTGGATGAAGAGAACCTGCGCACCTCTCTTCTTATATAATCTCATGTTTTATTGTAGGAAAGTGCTAATTTTTTGCAGGTCTCAAGAGGATCAAGAAGACCAATCTATGAACAAGTGATTTTCAAGACCAATTTCTTTTTTTAGCAAGGTATGTCATCTAGACATCTAAATCAAATAAAATACAACATTATGAGATGTTGAAATCAAAGATAAGTCAAATAAAGTATTCCAGAAGCCCAGTATGTCACAATATGTTCATTTATTTTCCTCCTCTCGAACTTCACAATCCATGCATGTTGAAGTCCAAACTTCCATTTGCTTATGTAGTGAACCTTAAACTTCTCATATTACCACTACTACCAAATCATGACTTCAACCCATGTTTCCATCACAAGCTTACCATGTTATCATGTTCCATACACTCCTAACCCATGAATAAAGTCTCTGAGATCACTTGCATGTTGAGTTGCCTCAATGTCCTTTTCCTTTCTCCAAATAAAACTTGTTTGATAGTGAAAATATCTCAGTATGGTTCTTCAAATCATTTTGTTCTATACTCAAGTTGGATGATGTGGGATTTCTTAAGGCCCCCCTTCTAACAAATCTTATCCCATCTACTTCAACACATTATATGGGATCAAGGTTAGAGGTATTTTATAGTGCCCTGGATCTTGTATACATCAATGGTAGGTTTCCCTGACAACAGCAGGAATACATCAATGTCGCTTGACTGTCAAATTCTATTGGGGACTCAACTTCAACACATCAATTTGTACCTATCATAAAGCACTAAGATACCTTGACGCTCATTTTCATTATTGGTGAGTCATCTCACATTGGTTAACAACATTCAATAATGGTTGATAATCCAACGAATTCTCTTTATGTTCAACTTCAACAAAATGTATTCACATAGATATATTTGTACATGATCGGTTATGAATGTAGAGTATATGGTTTTATATCACTAACAAACACTTGTAGCAGTCAATTAAGATTCAACTCCAGAGTTCAACACTTCTATATTAATTCCAACAATAAGAAGGTACTAAGGTTCCAATTTCAGATCTTATCCTTTGTTCCTCCCGCCAAGAGAAAGAAAGAAACATGATTTAGATCATATTATTTCACTTCAAATCCATCCTCTATTAGTTGTAGTCGGAAGATTCTTTCATTATCACAAGATCTCTCAGATGCATAACCCATGGAATTCTCAGGTAGGTGCAAGTATATTGTTTTCTAATCTTTAATCAATAATTCCTTGAATTCTAGAATGGATGTATTTGAAAAATTCATATGCCAATATGATCTTTGTCCTTCCATATTTGCCAATTTTTTCCGAGGATGAAAAACATATTTAGTTGGGGGGATACATTCATACATTTTGATCCCATATGTTCGTACCATATTTTGATCCCATATCACATACTGTGTACCCTCATATGATGGTGATCAACTTTTTTCTCCCATCTAACTATTGTTGGTCTTGTAAATATCCTCATTGATTTCCTGAAACCCCTCATTAGGTTGCATATGAGCACAATTCCAAATAAAAATACACCACTTGAATGTTGTTCTAGATAATAAACACATGATTTGGTTCCTATCAGATCACAACAAACTCAAATTGGTTGCTTTATGGCAGAAATTCAAACCAAAAGTCAAACTTGGAAATTTTTAAACAATCAAATTTGCTCTGAGGGCACTTTTTGTACACTATTTATAGACAACTGCAGCCAAATCAAGAAAAACCAAGACAAGGGTTTTGTGCAGAACATAAAAAATTGAGCAATGATAGATCGAAATTTCCATAAATACACAATGATGCTTTTGTGAGCACGTTTTTAAGGTAGTTTTATGTTTTTTTATTGATGTGTGAAGAAAAATTAGAATCCAATATTTTTTCACAGCAACAACCTTTTTTCATCAAAATAGAAATCTAAAGTTATGATAATATGAGAAATGATGAAATAGACCATATCCCTTTTGAAGCACTCAATTTGGCTTTAAAATGAACCCATAGCACGTATTTTTGTGCATTTTTGAATGCATTGTTTTTTTTTAATGTAGTAACTTATTTGTTTGTATGTATGTTGCAAACCGTGCATCGGATTGCCATGAAATTTTGAGCAGAAATGTATCAAGGTTCGAGGAATAAACACAATAAATTTAAGCTCAAACAAATTTATATTTCGAAATAAATTAGCCACCACAACCTACAACCATTTTGGTTATTTCTCGAGATTCATGCATCTGTTTATTGTGATTTTTGGTGGATAGAAGCATAAGGGTAACACCAACAAACCCAAAAAAAAACAAAATAATCCAATTGAAAATTTATGAGCAAATGGATGACCAAATTTGCTATAGGAAATCATATAATTAACTTATAATCCAGTAACCCTCTTCAATTATTGGCATACCAACATGTCTTCAAGAGAAAATCTGTCATATGGGTTTTGTTTCTAGGGGCACCAAGGTGATTTAGTGTTGATCAGACTAGCTCTAGGCTACGTGATGACAACAATATTTCATGGTCAAACTCAAAGTAAATCGCATGTTACCTAATGAATTTGGTTCAAGATTGATTTGTCTTGAAATGGTTTAGATTATCGGTGGTGATTGGTTGTTGTTAGATGGGGAAGATTCTTTGTTGCAACAAAAGAGAGGTTAATCCTAAAAGGTAAGTGTTGTCACACAAGAACCAACACTTTCAAAACTTTTGGTTGTCACACAAGAACCAACCACAGGTAACTTAGCGAACACTCAGATACTTTTCAGAGAAAGAAGACCCATCACATAGTTTAGAAGAATGCAAGGTTGCATGAGGACATGCAACATGTTCAGTTGGGGGGAGATGTTGAGTCACCAAATTTCTATCATTTTTACCATTATTTCACATCATTTTCCTTGACATTTAATTATTTCCAGCTTCCTGTAACCTTGTATTAAGTCCATTTTCATGCTTTATGTGGGATTAGGTTCAAGATATTTTCCAATGCATTTATTTTAGTATTTTAAGTGAATTTATGATTAAATATTAAAAAATTATCATGTTCTCACTTAACCTTGAAAGTTGGGTTAGTTTGGTGATAATTATAGGTCAAATTGAAGATTCCAACAATGCCAAATTTTACCACTTAGCCTCAAATTCGAATTTCATCCTCAACCTTTAAAGATTTGAGGAAGATTTGGGGATAATCACTCAAAGCATATTTGATGGAAAAGAGTCATGGAAGTTTTGACAAGATTTCTTATTAAATATCTTAGAGATTTGTGAGAGGATTTGTGGAGATAATTATCTTCTAATTATTAGCAAACTGGTTGTAACTACATGAGAGACAAGGGGATCTATATTTATTAGTTGTTTATCTTATTCTCAAAGAAATTTATGTATAAATAAGAGTTCCTTATCCATTCCAAAGAGAGGACTATTTGAGCGTATGTCCAACTTATGATGGAGTGAATAAAACATCTTGAGAATTTATTCCATATGGATTGTAAGTTTATAGTTTCATTGTCCATTGGATGTAGCTTGGGTGGTTGGGAGGAATGGTTGTTACCCTCCCCACTCAATTTCAATTCCTTGTAAGTGGCATGGCATGCCCTTAAATGGGTCTATATGATGATCTTGTTGTTGAGCCCCCAATATTTCAAAAATGCTCGGTCTCCCCATGTTCTCTCATGGATTTTGGGGGGGTCCATGGACGTGTGAGTATCGGTCTTCGGTGCCGTGAACCACATGTAAAAAAAAAAAAAAATCAGTTTCATTGGGTTTCATGATTTGATAAAGTTTATGTTGTTTTAGAGTAGTTTGCTACCTTGTTCTTGGGAGAATTGATCTCACTCCAAATGGATCATGGTAGTTTTTTCCTTTTGTGCAAGTATGGTGTGTTTTATGTTTGCATTTGATTTCATTTCTCTTTTTAATATTCCTTCATTGGATTCTCTATACAAATGGAGCACTATTGTATAAAAGTTCAATTTGAATACAACCTTATTTACAATCACGGTGGATATACAATAAGAAATATTCAATGATGGATGAAGTGTGGTGTGTTTCATTTATGTATTGGATTCCATTTATCTTCATTAATATTTCTTTAGATTTATTTTGTGTGGATCATTATAGAGGTTAGATCTTCCACTAAAGGCCATAGTTCATGAGTGAAAATTTTCTTTCGAATCCATTGAACACCTGAACATTAGAGTAGGTGAAAGATTGGGATCAATGCCCTTGGAGAACCCTTGCTACTAGTTGGCCCAGTGCAAAAAGACACCCCAATGATTACCATGTTTCATAGATTTCCTTTCTGAATGATTTTTAGATAGGATAGGATATGCTCTAATCATGCATATATTTTGCTTGCAATTCTAAGTTTACGGACTCCTGGTTGATAATTTAATGTTCATAAATTATACATATAATTCGGCTGACATATGACACCATTGGAGGGGAAGTTTTTGTAGAGGAAAGGCTATCTACTAATGGAGAAGTATTGGCATTATCACTAGGTATCCCATGTATATTTTAAATTAATTATATAGCCTATTCATTGATGGGATTCTTATGCCTACCAACAAATGGGCATAAGAATCATTATATTTAAACTCTATGACATCCTTACTATACTAGGGATTTGAACACATGACCAAACTTCCATTGCACTAAGGATAATAGGTGACCCTTTGTCACATCCTTACATTGTAGGTTGAAATACCACCATGGAGCTATGGGTTGGAGACCTTAGCAAAGGAGAGTTGGAGCTATGAATTCATTTTTCACCTTGTAAATAATGAATGCAATGATATTCTAATAGTGCAATTCAAAATATCTCTAAGGAGACTCAATGTGGCTTGTTCACCCAACCATTCTAACCTCTCTACAATTTCATTTTGACTTGGATATATATTACTCTTCATCTATAATTTTTCTTGAAGACATTCTACAAAATATGATAACTTGATGGAAGACTCTAAATTCCTCATACCAAAATACATTTCACATAAACTAAGATAACAAAAAGAGTGGTTCAATGTTTGTGGGTTAGTGGGATACAGAGTTAGAGGGTTAGTCTATGTATATTTCTTCTAGATAGAGAGTTAGTCTTTGCATTTCTATATATGTTGTTGTTATATGTGTGTATTCTCAATGCTCATGCCAAATTATGGATATATTTTATTCCATAGATTTTATATAATTAACCAACTAGTATTGTATCATTGTAACCAATCTATAGATCATGTGGATTCGAATGGTGATTCCTCAAATAATGATGTTAGACATAGGGAAAGAGGGGAGGGACATCAAGGGTGGAGGGACATCAAAGAATAAAATTTAAAATATTTGCAATCAATCAACAAAAATATGTATATAACCTATGAAGGGTTGCATTTATAATTCTAATTGTTACTTAGTATGTTTTATGTTGTAGAAAATCTTGATAAAAAGAACTTGTAGATTTTATAAAAGTATAACCAAAAAAGAGAGACCATACATATATATGGAGTACTTGAATTCAAGTTGTGGGGAGAAAGTTATAGGGATCTTAGTTGTAGTAGATTTGAGAATGTTAGTTGTGGTAGGAGTTATCTTTCATTTTATAGTGAAAATTAGAGTATAATTGAATCCAATACAACATTTTTTATGGTACTTACTCATTCTATGATGTGCATATTAATGTTTGAGCGCAGTGCATAGAGATGAGGATGAACATAGATGAAGATTTGTGTCAGAAAAGGATAGATGATATGCACTTCTATATAGAAATATACAAGTTGTTAATAAAGGAGAGGTTTGGAAGTTTGGTAGTGGCACAATTTTCCATAATTTTTCACATTGTCACAAGGGAGTGGTCAAAACAATACCATAAACATTGATCTAAAATAAGTAGTTCTAGTAACCAAAGAGCACTAAAAAATCTACATAGAAGGTTATAAAATGTATAATTTAGTGATAACTAGGCTCTTTATAGATTCTTTGAGACTATCAGGAGGAGAAGAAACCATATCAAGTGAAATATGTTCAAATTAGTCTTATATGCTCCCTCATATTTCTAGTCCTTCACTTGTTATATTTAATTGTGTATCATCATTGAATTTTATACGTGACTTCATTTTATGTGGTTTTAAACAAATTTAGTAACACATTGTAATGCTCAATGAGGAAGAAAAAGTCGACATAAAACAAAAACCATATAATATTGATAAAATTGTATTTAAAAAAAATCCTAAAGATTTCTTGGAGGCCAAGAGGATTGTTGATGTTCTAAGGAACAAGGAGTGGACCTTGAGACACCATAGAAAAAGGATAGAAAGGTAATAAATAGTATATGATTGTAGTTATTCATTTTGATATGCTTGCAATTATTTATTTTGATATATGTTTTTAACTTGTTATGTTTCTCTAATGTAATCTTTTAGTATCATTGACCTGCTTTTGTGGTCATTTGTCAGACATTGATAAACTTAATTGTTCTTATCTTATCTAATGTAGAGTACAAGCCCAAATAAATGCAAATAAATTATCAATTACAAATTATTTGCGTCAAGTTGGGAGGTCATCAATTAGAGGGCACTTTCTAAGTTTATCTATATAATCTCATTTATTATGTTAATATATTAGCTTAAATATATGTCATTATTAAATATGGATTTCTATTATTGCATACAACTAAACAACTATAGTCATGAGCTCACTAACAAAGAATTAAAGTATGCTCTAAGGAAAGGTTATGAAAGAATGGTGGACGAATTGAAGTCGATGCCCTAGGTAATTAATTATTGATTATGTGAACTTATCTTTTCACTTATATATAGTTGGAATTATGTATTCATTGATTGAAATATATTTTATTTTTCCAAATTGATGATAATGAGGGTGACTTGAAGGAATCAGAGGGTATTAACAACTACTTAACCTTTGTGTTTTTTTATTATATCTTTAAATGTTAGCATTTTATTTTATTTTATTGAACTTGTGTTTATTTTATTATGTTTTTATAGAGTGATGAAGAGGAGGGTCCAGAAGATTAGGAGGCAATTACCAACAATTCAGTCAACTTCTAACTTCAAATTCATTACATTTCCTTATAGGTGTACATAATTTTTCATGCAATATTGTATATAAAGTTAACATTTCCCTAGGGTGGCAGTGTACCACTTGTTTATAGGTAGAAAACATTACATGGTTATCAATTATTTAATTTAAAATTTTATCAACACATTTCCATATACATGATTTTTTTCTTCCATGGAATGAAATTGATTGACTGTTAGTGTGGTAGAATTTCATAATTGTGTTTATAGATACATGGTTTTTTTCTATCATGGTGTGAAATTTATTGAATGTTGGTCGAGTATTTTGTTTATGTATACATGGTTTTTCCTCTCATGATTAGTAAATTATAAGATAGACTTGTGATAATCATCAATCTCATCAATATTTAAATATTATAAAAATAATAATTAATATTAAATTAATAATAATAGATAATAATTTAAAATAGTAATAATTATTAATAATTAAATCAATTAATCAAAATTAATAATTGTAACACCCTTGTTTCCCCCAGCTTGTAATTATTCATGAATAATGATTTCCATGCCATGGTATGAAAATAATGTAAATGTTTTATTGTTTAAATTGTAACTGCCAACTAGCTTACTATGGGATGAATTCTTAAAGTATTGGCCATGATACCACTAGAGGAAAGAGTGAGGAGGCCTAGAGAGGGGGCACATTATGTTGAAATAACCCAAACCCCCTTGTTGAGATATTATTTTTTGAAAATATTTAGACTATTTCCTTCTACCCGATTCCAAGGAAAAAATCAGTTAATGAGCAGGGGTGGTAGTTGAAAAACCAACCACCCCCATGAATATAGATATGGTAAATATGGCTAGGACAACGAAATGTGTGGGGAATGCGAGCATAAAAAGAGGGGAGTCTAAGGGGGGAAAATGGGATGAAATTCTCAGAATAAGGAGCTTGGGGATTTCAAGACTGGTCTGGGAGTCGAGGTCCCCAATATGAATAGATAGGCCATGATATGGACATTGGGAGGGTGTCTGATAAACCTCGACAGGGCCCTGGCTAAGGGAGATGAGGAAAACCCTTATCGTATTTTCTCAAGAATCCGAGGAAGAATTCCCTGGTGGTATCATGGCTTAGCACAGGGGTTTCCAAACTGTAGAGAGTTGTTGATGTTGATCCTTGTTGACATTTGAATCCGTTAGGACCAAAATGACAACCTCACGAGGATGTAAATCCCCCTGCATTTTTATAGAGGTGGTAATCCTCTTTACTTTAAGATTTTCTTGGAATTCTAGATATTCAAAATATGGGACTTGACAGAAATATGGTGTGATAATCAAAGAAATATAAATATTGTAAGAAAGATAAATGGAAAATTTTTTCTTTTCTTTTTTAAAGAAAGTTCCTGAGAATGGACCAGGAACCACACACTTCACACATTTAAAGAAAATAAACAAAAATTCCTCACATCCATCATAGTTTAAAATAAATATTTCTTATCACATAAAAATAAAAAGAAGATGATCTGCATGCATAAGAGAACTTTAACAGAGTGGACACATGGGAAGCTCAAATAAAGATAATGATGGATCAATCTCAAATACTTTATACTCAAAACTCAGAGTTACAAAGCATAGTCAAAACTGATCCCGAAATAGCTCTCTTGAAATTTATAAAAAATATATAGTATGATACATATTCTTCGAAATTTAAAATGTGTTTATCTTAAAGACTGGGATTGGGGCTCCCGTGGACCATAAATAAAACATACAAAAGAATGAAGCTTTTAGAAGAAATATGGTGGGCAGTAAAAGAACAACAAGACCTGGTAAGAAGAAAAAAGAGGTTATCAATCTTTGGTTAAACCTTTCTATTCAAAGAAGCGAAGTAACTGGGTGAAGGATTTGATAAATAAAGAAATATGTGATTAGTATAAACTTACTATGATGGTCTCTCGTGTCTTCACTTTCTTGTTGGTGTCCTTTTATTGTCTTCATTAATGGTTACAAGAACCGTCTAGAATGTTTCTTGCCCCTCGTTACTCAATTTGTCAATAGTTTTCTTGAACCATTCTTCAATATAAATTTTCATTAGTGCCACGTTGGTTTCATGACGGATTTTGATGTTGACCAACTCTCCTTCTAACTCTCTTAGATCAAGGGAAATGCCATGTAATGCTTCTTCAATGTCCTGATTTTTCATGGAGTAGTCCACTAGACAATTGTTTATGTCGTCCTCATCATATTCAAGTATACTATATAACTTTTCAACTGACAACCCTTTAAAAATCTCAACATGTTCTTCAAATTGTTTCTTTGTGAGGAATATCGAATTGAGAATTAGTTTGGGGTACTGTAATTTGTTAGTACTCACGGCTAAGTCTATTTCCATAAGCCTCTTGAATGATTCTTCCCTCTTTGATATATTTTGGTTTCATGCTTGAACAATATTATTCAAGTTTTTTATCTTCTCTTTCCAGCACGTGTTCAACTGTTTTATCTAGCTTGGGGAGGGCAGATCCTACTCTCTTCTTCTTAGTTTTTTCATGTTGGAAACCTATTTCCAAGGGGTAGCACAACATCAAGGTAAAAAAAAAAATCATTTTTCAGTTCGGCTTGCAAATACCTGTGGAAGGCATGCGCCCTCGATCCAAAAGAATCAATTTTTTTTGAAGTTTCTCAAGCCTCTATGATCAATGCCATTATTTTCTTAATATTTATCTCCACATAGATCCTGGATAATGTAAGTAAGATTGATGATCCTTTTAATTTAGTAGCTAGTGTGGTGGGTCCAATGATTTTCAAAGGAATGGAAAGAAGTGGAAGAGGCATTAAGGCATCTTCCATTTCCTTGATCATTTCTTTCAATTTCGTGTTTTTTGCTTCAAGACCACCAATGGTGACATCCATAGCATCCCCAGTTGGTCTATGAATTCTAGAAATATGGGAAGGCCACATATCTCTTAGGTCAACCTCTAAACAATATTTTCCTTTCTTATTCTTCACATCACCTTTCTCAATAATCAATTTCTCAGATTCCTTGTCAAATACAACGCTCTGAAAAGTAAATGACTCTTCCTCATTGAAGGTCTCATTCTCAATAATTTCCAATGTTGAATTTTGATGGGATGTGTTCCCTGGTTGATACATTGCGGGAAACATATTCTCGATATCCACCTGAAGCTCCATGTCTTCAAGGGATAATCTATTGATGTCACTTTCTATGCGGTGGTATTCTTCCTCTTGCACAACATTTTTCCTCTTTTTTCTCAGAGGAAGCTTGTGCGAGCTCTCAATTTTTCTCGATGGAGGATTCTTTTCTCCTCCGTCGCTAGAACTAGTGTTGGTAACTTTCCTGGTTGGGTGGGCCGTCGGAGCATTGCTCCAAGATGTGGTAGTATTAGGAGTGATAGTTGGGGATTGGGCGCTCTTCTCTCTAGGACCCTTTCCTTTCATCTTGTAAAATTTATTAGTACTAAGTATTTTCTCCAAGTCACCAACATTGTGAGCAGGATTGCCTAAGTTATTATATTCTTCTTCACTCAAAACAGTGTGAATAAATGAATTTTTGAATCCTACTACTAGCATATGTTCCACAAAAATTTCGTTAGGGTCAAACCCTTTTATCTTTTCAGAATATTTCAGATTTAGACTGTGGAAGTGGTTTTCAAATTCATCGTTTTGTTTATATTCCTAAAAATAAAGTCCCCAATTTTCCAAGGCAGGGGTATGAATTGCTTTTTTTGTTTCTCAAGAAAAAAGTGCCACCAGAAATTATACTGCCTTGTGACTTCCGTAATAAAAATTTTATCAGATACATGGCATGGAAGAAATGAGGGATTTTCCTTAGAACCAAAAATCCTGATAACATTGTGATTTTCCATTTGCTCCAACGTCCTCTTTTTAGCCAGGAATTTACTTGCCTGGTCAGATATTCCGGGGGTATCTCTTCCAAACAATAATCCTTTAAAAACCGACACAAAGTCATTGAAAAATTCATAGAAATAAAAAGAAGCTTTGTGCCTCCACAATGCTTGGTACCAGAAGATAACTGGATCAAGTTCACAGTTCACCTTCTTACAGATAGACAATTTTGGAAAATGACAACAGTATTCTATTGCAAACACCAAATAAGAAGCCATAAAAAAATTCTTGTCTTTTTTGTATTGTGACAATTGTGAGGAGATTTCAATGGAAATTAGTTTTCCCCAATTGTAAATAGCTTTTTTTTTTACTGTAAAATATAAGATATAAACAATCATACGGGAAATGTTGGCAGTGCTTTCTTGGCCTGTCACCCTGGTGAACAACCAAGCAATTTCCTGAAAGGGTTTTTTGAACAAGTTGACCTGCAACCCGATAATGTCTTCAGGAATAGTCACAGGATTATCCAAGAACTCTGGAAATAGGTCCATGCTTTTTCAATAAATCCTTGCAATCCTCTCCTTTGAAAGTAAGTGTTGGCTCAGGGAGCTTCAACATTTTACGGAACACTTGAGGTGAAAGAGAGATGGGAGAATGTTCTTGAAGTTGAATAATATGTTGAATCGGTATGTATTTCTCAACACACCATGCAACCGATTCCTTGCAGTCGAAATCATCAGGGACACACCCAGTACGAGCAATTTTGGATGTCCAGATCACTTCCTTTTGAGTAGAATGGGATGAATAGTAAGAATATGCTCTAGACCACTAAAAGTTCTGGTTCTCATGTCCAAAAATATTCAAAGTATCACCACAGAACTGATATTGAGTTACTGCGGCCATAAGTTGATGAGTGTTCCTTTAATCCAGATAATATTTGTAATGAGTTCTTGAGAGAGATAACAATAATATAATCTTCTTCAAATCATGCTTTAATGCAGTTTAATGAGAAATCTCCTCGAGCCCTTCGCTTATTAATGATGATCTTTACGGAACCTACATGATGAGTTAGTAGCATTAAACCAGATGAGTTAGTAGCATTAAACCATTCTTAAATGCATATTGGGAAAAAGCATGAGGATGGCGGGGACGAAAAAGAGCAATTAGGATTTGGGAATTTTTGTGAATCCTCCAAACTAGGAACCCATGAACCCGCAGTTGTGAAAGTTTGAAAATAGGCTAAGTGTTGTAATGCAGTCGGTCAGACTCAATACAGGAGAGATGAGATACTTAGGATCTCGGTAAGTCTAATGGTCATAATGTAGATCATGGATCTTTTGGTGCAAAATGGATATAGCGGAACTTGGAATATGAAAGCTTGAACCCGTGAACCCACGATTGTAGAAATGGTTAAGTATAGAATAATATGGCAGTTGGTCGGAATCATGATATGGGAGTATGGATGGAGATGAATATCCATGAGTCCGCGAACCCGCCATTTTGAAAAATGACTAAATATAGTAACTAAAAAGGGAAAAGAGAAGGGAGAAAAGAAAATGGGAAGTGAGGGTAGGTATAGAAGAGGGAAAATAAATGGAAAAAATAATTTGGGAAAATATAAAGGCGGGGGATTTCGAAAGCGGGAAATGATCTCAACAAGCCTATGGTTGGGTGGAAAGGAGAACACCCACATCTAGTTGTTTGGTTAATTTTTTCCATGAACAGATAAGTAAAAATCATATTCTTGGTATTGAATAAGGTGAATAGACTGGTGTCTATGAATGAATATTTGGTGAAATGGAAATATCTTCCAATAGAAGATGCAACTTGGATGAGTTTTGCAGAGATCCAGAAACATGGAAAACAAGTTGAAGACCTCATGGACAAGAGTCCATGAATATTTTCTTCCTTCAGAATCTGATGTAGGAACATCAACCATGTTAATTTTGAAATTTACCCAAGGGTCACAAACCATTTACCAAGGGAGTTGGTTCCCTAATTTTTTTTCATGTTTTTATTTGTAATAATTACGAAGTGTCTCTAGAAGATATCTCCATTCGGTTTGTTTTGGTAGGTGTTAATTTGTTTCAAAATCATAGGAACGGATTTTTAGTTTAAGGATTTGTTGAGATATCTTGGGGTTTGTTGGTTTGAGTAGCTACCAGAGAGATTCCAAATATATTTTTAATGAATAGTGAAATAGGGGGGGAAATTGTGTGAGAGTGTGTGTGCAGTCCTTCAAATGTCTTAATGAAAAATCATTGTTCGTGGAATCGTGGTTCCTGTGTATTTTTGTAATTTCCTTAACTTTACATTTAACTTGTTTAGATAGATTGGCGAAGTGTTTGTGGTTGTAGGGAACTTGTTCAGACCCTGGCTATAAATTGGAACCAGATCGAGGCTACCGAAGTGAAGAATCAACCTTAATTACATTTCAGGGGTCGATACAGTCAAGTTTGGTGATTGTAGAATCCATTCTATAGTCTAGGTGAATCGACGACAAAGATCTGATCGGGGTGACCCTTTTCAAAATCAATGATTGTGATTAGATCATCAGGACCGTCATATAGGGACATCAAAATATGTTAAAGAGTTGTGCCAACAAAAACAATCATAGTGTAATATTCCTAATACAAAATAGTATGCATAAAATAAATAATTAGCTAGAAATGGAAGATAAACAATGATATAACCATAACTATACCACAATAATACCAGAATAATACAGGAATAACACCAGAAAGAGCACTTTGATTACAGAGAGCAATTTTCACTTGCCTCTTCAAGGGGGAAAACTCCAGCAGAGCAAAGATCTATTACAATAATATCCAAGACAAAACTTCTCATACTCTCTACTCCTATTTATACTAAATATGTCTATCCAAAAGAAAAATCTAGAGGAAGATCCTTCTAGAAGCGGAAGCTTCTATTGGGTATTCTTACATTTGACTTATTCTTCCTTATTTCTAGGCCTTATTAATATTGACCTTTATTACATGGAAATATATTATTATACCTACGTGAGGGGTTAGGTCCCTAACGTGTCCTCCCCCTTAAAAACAACCTTCTCCTCAAGGCTTGAGATGAGGAAATTGTTGCAGAATGGTAGTTGGTTCCCAAGTGGCATCGGCTGGACTTGTATCTTTCCACTACACCAACAATTCCTGGATGGTGCATTGATGCAGACAACGCTCACGTTGGTCCAAAAATGATTGTGGATGTAGCCAAATGGAGCCTTCTTCATCCAACTCATGAAGGTTGGTTTGAGTTTGGCACTTAGTTCCAATCACCTTCTTTAAGCAGGAAACATGAAAAATAGGATGGAGCTTAGAATGACTAGGCAAAGCTAACTAATAGGCCACCTATCCCACACGCTTAATAATGGTATAAGGACCATAAAATTTGGGTGCCATTTTATGACAATGGTCATCCTTGAGAGAATTTGTCTTATAAGGTTGCAGTCAAAGAAACACCTGATCGCCTTCTGCAAATTGACATTCAGAGTGACCTTGATCTGCTTGTTTCTTCATGTAATCCTGGGCCATGACCAAATTCTCTTTGATTGTATGGAGAATAGACTCTTGAATTGTAAGCGTTTGGTCAACCGCTTGGACCTTCGAGACACTTGGAAAGTATGAGAGAAATGAAGGTGGATGTTTTCCATATACCGCTTCAAAAGGAGTCATGCGGGTAGTTGTATGGTAAGAAGTGTTGTACCACCATTCAACTAGTGGTAACCATTGAGCCCACTGATTTTTCCTTTCCGATGCAAAACACCTCAAATATGTTTCCAAACAATTTTTGACAACTTCAGTTTGACCATCAGTCTGGGGATGATAAGTTATGCTAAGATGCGATTGGGTGCCTTGTAGCTTGAATAGTTCTTGTCAAAAATTGTTGGTGAAAGTTGGGTCGTGATCAGAAACAATAGAATGAGGCATGCCATGAAGCTTGAAGAACTGGTCCATGAAAATTTGAGCCACCGTGGAGGTTGTAAATGGGTGTTGAAGAGAAAAGAAATGAGCATACTTGGAAAGATGAACAACTACCACCACGATGATTGATTAATTTTCCGATTTAGGTAATCCTACAATAAAATCCATAGAGATATCCCTCCAAATAGTAGGTGGAATTAGAAGTGGTTGTAGTGTGCCAAGAGCTTTGACTATTCTGCCCTTGTTGCATTAACAAACATCAATTTTTTCCACAAAATTGTGAACATCATGTTTCATACCATCCCATAAGAAATAACGTTTGATCCAGTCATACATTTTGGTAAACCCTGAGTGCCCAGCGGTGGGTGTAGCATGAAGCTCGGAAAGTACCATGGATTTAAATTTTGGTTGTTTACTTAAATGAATCTCATCATTGAGCCAAGAGTACCCTGTGGAAACTGGAGAATTGGCATGCAATTGTTGTATCAGATGTGAACTTTTGGGATCGTGTAGCCATTCCTAGCAAACAACTTGGAGCCAATCTGGTACAATGAAGGAGAGAGAACAAAGGGACCCTTGATCTTCATATTTTCTAGAAAGTGCATCAACAGCCACATTGTCTTTTCCTTTCTTGTAAATTCTCATAATTGTATCCAAAGAGATTAGTCACCCATTTTTTTTTTCTTTGGGGAGGAAAGGCTTTGTTCTAGAAAATACTTGAGGCTTTGATGATCTATCTTAATTTGGAAGTGTTTCCCCAATAGATAAGGGTGCCAAAGATCCATGACATGCAGAATAGCCAACATTTCCTTTTTATATATTGATTTGCCCAAATTTCGCTATGACATTTGTTTGTTGGTAAAGGCCAAAGGCCAACCCTCTTGCATAAGGACTACTCCAATTCCTTTCTCGGAAGCATCACATTCCAGGACAAAGGTCTTTGTGAAATTAGGAAGGGCTAGGACTGGAGTGGTGCACATGTCCATCTTCAAGCTTTGAAAATCATTAGCAGCTACTGGAGTCCAAGTGAAAGAATTCTTTTTAAGGAGAGCAATGAGAGGTGCCACAATCTTTCCATAATTCTTAACAAACTTGCAATAATAACCTGTTAAATCCAGAAATCCATGAATTTTTTTGGGAGTCTTTGGGTAAGGCCAATTTTGCATAGCTTCAATATTTTTAGGATCCACCTTGACACCGGACTTGCTAACAAGATGACCCAAGTACTCAATCTTTGAGGCACCAAAAGCACATTTAGATTGTTTTAGGAAAATTTGGTGCTGAGGGAGTAGATGGAGAACTCAATCCACATGAGCAAGATGGGTTGTCCAAGTTTTACTATAGATGAGGATATCATCAAAGAAAACTAAGACAAAATTATGAAGAAAATGACAAAAGACATGATTCATGAGGCTTTGGAAAGTGGAGGGAGCATGACACAAGCCAAAGGGCATGACCAAAAACTCATAGTGGCCCTCATGAGTTCTAAATGTAGTCTTAGGATTGTCTTCCTCATTCATATGTATCTGGTGTTATCTAGAACGAAGATCAAGTTTAGTAAAGAATTGGGTGCCACTCAATTCATCCAAGAGGTCATCAATAACAAGAATGGGAAATTTGTCTTTAATGGTTAGTTTGTTGAGGGCACGAAATTCATGACACATGCACCAAGAACCTTCTTTATTAAGGACCATGACCACATGAGAAGAGTAGTGGCTCGTACTAGGGCGGATAACACATGTATGGAGCAATTCTTGAACAATTTTCTTAATTTCATTTTTTTGGTAAAAGAGATGACAATAGGGACAGATATTGGGAGGAAGGATTATGGGGACAAGGGTAATGGAATGATCATGAAAACCATGGGAAGGAGGGAGTCCCTAGGGAGTGGAAAAAACCACTTGATGTTTATAGAGGATGGATTGGAGGTCCTGTGACACAGAGGGTGTCTCAATGGCTTGAATGGCATAGAGTTGTGCAATAATGAAAGAATGACCTTTTTTGAGCATCTTTTCCATGCGATGGGAACTGAAGATCTCTGGGGAACCGACGGTGATGCCTTGGAACTTATATTGTTGGCCCTCCTAGTCGAATTTCATGGTTAATTCCTTAAACTCCATGAGAATGGGACCCAAATTCCTTAGCCATTATGCACCCAACACAATGTCACAATCACCCATGTTGATAGAAAACATATGAGATTTCATGTGGTACTGACCAATTTGGAGACACACTTTTTCACAATGCCCTCCACATTTCATGGACCCGCCATTGGCAATCATGATTGAAAATTATTGACGGGACGGATATGGTAATTAGTTTCTTGGGCAATTCAACGATGAATAAAATTATGGGTGCTTCCACTATCAACAAGAATGATGACCTTCCTATGCTTAATGTAACCAATTAGCTTGAGGGTTTGGGGAGTAGAGAAGCCAGTGAGAGCATTTAGGGAAATGATTGGTTCTACTTTGGGAGGGTCTAAGGGAGGGGTCATGCCAGTGGGTTCAGGTGACATGGCCACAAGGGGAGCCTCAACATCATCTTCCGAAACATCTTCTGAGATGTCGATAAAAATATTTGTTTCCTTACACTTCAAGATCGTCAATGGTGTCCACTTCAAAACCACCAGCATTGTAATTGTTCCACAACAGAAAACCTCTGATGATGAAATTCTTATCCTAAGGTTGAGTGCTTGTTCGCATGGGATTAAGGACTTTAAAACAAATGGAGAAAAGGCGCACAAGTGAACGTTTTCATTGGTGCGTGAAAATAACAGTTTTGGGCTTTATCAAAGAAGGATCTGAGGCTAAAGAAGGAGTTTGTGGGAAGTTGTGTTCGAAGCTATCAACAGGGTTTGTTTGAGAACTTTGTCTCGAGGTAATATTACCAGGTAGGTCCATAGAACTTAGACTGCTAGCTTCCTCAAATACAAGGAAATTTAATGTGGAAGAATAAGGTTGATTCCCCTGCCTCCATTGCATTCAATCCAAAATGTCCCAATATCTACATTTTAAAATTTTCATTAAAAAAACCAAACACGGTATATCTAATTATTTTTATTATCCTCTTTTTATTATTCATTGTTTATCGTTTACACACATTTCATTTAAAAAAAAAAACAAAAAATTAAATAATATATCTTACATTCCCTTTCAACATTGTTATCTTCATGTAATGAATACCTTATTTAAAACCTTTGTATGATCTTTTTAACTACAAAATTTCCTAACATACAATATTAAATAGAATCTTAGGAGGCAGTATATGTAGCTTTGTTGCACTTTTTTTGGATATAGTCTAACTATATTTCAATTTCAAATGCATATATTATATTATAAGACAGTTAAGTAGGAAACCACTTTCAATTCTTTCGAATAAAATATATTTGGCCTCTCTTCGATTATGAGCTATTATTCCTTTTTGCTAAATTATTTGATTTAATTTAAGATCACATGATTGACACCATGATATCATTTTCAAATGAGATTCCTTATCAATAATCTTTTGAACTTTTAGGATTAGTCTTTCCAAGCTTGTTCTAATTCAAATCCCTATCTACGCAAAGATTCTAATTTCAAAAGATTGTGATTTGATTGCTCAAATCCTGGAGCCTATTCAAACCATTAACAAAGAATGTGGATGAAGTCAAGGTGTGTCCCTATTTAAAATTTTATTACAATCATTTTATGCATGGACTAAATTTTAGAGCTAAAATTATAAATGTTGCACAAACTATAATTTGAAACCACAATTGATTTGAATGATGTGGATCTTTTAGAAAACATTGCTTTTTGTGCTAACATTACTAATTTATATGTTGTTCTAATGGGTGATATGTTAAACAACACATGTATTCCAATAGAGGATGAACACCTTCAATAACCAGTCATACAACCAGATCAAAGATCAACACACCGATGTTTTGACGTGGTAAAACCCCTACAGGGAAACATCTACGACCCCAACCAACGCAGCCACTTGGAGTAGTTTATTAATGCAAAAGAAAAATATTACAGAGAGGCTTTACAAGAGATTTCTCACAATCAATCATCGGCAAATGACCCTCTATGCTCTTTAAATAGAGATCATGGACCAATCGGGTGTTAATCCATGGATCAATGGCCATTAAGATCAAGGAGAATATGAACCATCGGATCACTCTATGTCAGGAACATATCATGACCATTGGATTTCCTAACTACAATTGAATACTAATGCATACTAAATAAACACACTAAGAAACAAACTTTTACCTAACGATAGATTAGACTAAGTAGATCTTAACTAACTCCTAAGTGTCTAAATATCCTAACATCCCCCCTTAAGAACAACTTGGGATAGGATTGAAGGATTTACAATAGTGACACAATAGGAGAAGGAAGGAGGAATTAGAGCCTATCCCCCCTTAATGACAACTTCTTGAACTCCTAACATAGATCGAAGTTTGGAAAACTTTGCTTCTGTAAGAGACTTTGTGAAAATGTCTGCAACTTGATCTTCTGTAGGGAAAAAGAGCACTTCAATAACTTTATCATGAATGAGCTTTCAGATGAAGTGCATGTGTAGCTCGATGTTATTGTTTCACTGATATTCAATTGGGTCTTTGGTGAGCTTGATGGCACTCTAATTGTCACACCAAAGGCTGCTTGGATGTTGCTGCTGGAATCCAAACTCTGAAAGGATTTGTCGAAGACACAAGGCTTCCTGACTGGAATTTACCATTGCTCGGTACTCTGCTTCTGCTGAAGAAAGTGCAATAGATTTTTGTTTCTTACAGGCCCAAGTGATAGGTCCAAAACCAAGGCTGAAAACGTAACCTACAGTAGACTTTCGATCATCAGGGTCATCGATCCAAGGAAGTCCTCCCTGAACTACAATGTATCCTAAACTGAATTGTACCATAGACATAGCGAAGTATCCTTTTAGTTGTTTTCCAGAGGCTTTCATGGGGTGCTTGCATATATCGAGCAACAAGACCAACAACAAAGGAAATATTAGGAGGGGTATGAGTCAAATATAAGAGGCTACCAACTAACTGACGGTATAAGGTTGCATCAACTTTGGGAGAAGTACAGGTGGCAACAATCTTGACTCTAGACTGGAAGGGAGAAGAGGTTGGTTTAAAATAATCCATGTGAAAGCGACGAAGAAGGTCACAAGAATACTTAGATTGGGAAAGAAAAATTCCTTCATTTTTTTGCAAAACTTGGAGGCTAGGGAAATAGTGCAAAAATCCTAGGTCTATCATTTCAAATTTCTTCTTAAGGCTAGTTTTCACATGGTTTAAAAGTTTTGAGTCACTACCAGTAAGGATAAGGTCATCAACATAAAGGACAAGGATTATGAAATGGATTCCTACTTTCTTGGTATAGACATTAAGATCATAATGGCATCTAGAGAATCCAATGGCAATAAGAAATCTTTCCATTTTGGCATACCAATCTCGGGGAGCTTGCTTGAGACCATAAAGTGATTTATTAAGGCCATAAACAAGTCTAGAGTCATTCTAGACATAGCCAGGAGGTTGTTCCATGTAGATTTATTCATGCAAATATTCGTGCAAGAAGGCGGATTTAACATCCATTTGGTGGACCTCCCATTTATGTGAGGCAACAAGGGCAAGAACAAGTTGTATGGAATTCATTTTGGCTACAGGGTAAAAGGTTTCATTATAGTCAATTCCTTCAACTTGGGAAAATCCTTTTGCAACTAATTGAGCCTTGTGTCTCTCAAAACTTCCATCTGATGCATACTTAGTTATGTAGACCCATTTACATCTAAAAAGTTTTCTTAATTTTGGAAGAGGTACAAGATCCCAAGTTTCGTTGGCCATTAAAGAACGATAATCTTCATTCATTGATGTATCCCAATATGGATGACATGAAGCTTCTACAAATGTCTCTGGATCATGAGTTTCTGAAACTTAATCCAAAAGAGAAGAGGCTCGCTGGAACTATGAATGTGTCTGACGTTGATCTGAAGGATCACCGACAAGATCACCAGTTGCTTCTCGTTTTGAACATGCCCATCTAGGAAGTTTTGGAGATGGTGTTGGTTCAGGTTCAAAGGACTCATCTGGAGGAAGGTGAGCAGGCAGAGGTGGATTTTCATCATCATTGTCATCATCTGAAGAAGAAATTAGAATAGGAATAGAAGAAGGAACAAACGCCGAAGATGGCTCGCAGGACGAAGAAGGCACAAATGTCGAAGATGGGTCGCAGGTCGAAGAAGGCACAATCACTGAATTAGGCTCACAGGCCAAGATATTTTCATCAAATTTAACATCTCTTCTAATAATAATTTCATTACAATGTGGTTGAAGAAGTATATAACCTTTGACATCTTCATAATAACCAACAAATATACACTTCTCAATTTTAGGCTACAATGCTTTCCTTTTCTCATCAGGGATGTGAGCCCATGCTATACTGCCAAATACACAAAAGTGACTTACATCTTGTTTAATTTTAGTCCAAGATTTTTCCGGTGTTATATTTTTAAGAGACTTTGTGGGAGTGGGATTTACTAGTTGATTGCTTCCACCCAATACTTTGGACTTAATCCCTTAAATTGGATCATACAATTAGCCATTTATTTTAATGTGTGGTTCTTTCTCTCAACAACACCATTTTGTTGTGGTGTATATGGAACAATGTGTTTCATTTGGATGCCCTGTGTAGTGTAGTGACTGTTACACGTCAAAATTACTCAGCTGGATAAGTGTCGCATGTTCCTCTCAATTTTCGTAAGTGCCACATATTCCTTACAACTTTCGCAAGTGTCGCAAGTTGGTCACAAGTGTCGCAAACGATGTTCGAGCATACTACCATGCCGACGACACTAAGGAGACACTTAGAACATCTCATATGATTGATTTGAAGAAGGAGAATTGGTTTACTGAAGTCAAATAACTCTTAACACCTGAAGAGAGCTCTGAAACAAAGGTTTTGAGGGGGAGCGATCCCCTATATCAGCCCTAGGAGCATTGGCGCTCCCCTACAATGCTTAAGGGAGCATTATAACACTTCCATGCCCCCTCTGAAGGAGATCTACTCATCTTAAAGGCGTTGGCACTCCCCTAAAGCTTACCAGGGAGCGCTACAATGCTCTGATGCCCCTTCTAAGGGAGCGCTGCCTAATATGAGGCAGTAGTTGGCCCATTGAGGAGAATAAGGGGAGGATCTTTCGAGATTAGGAGGCAGTTGTGTTCGAATTCTTGGTTTCATCAAGAGATCCTTGATCTAAGGAGGAAGTTCCCAACTTGTTCCAAAGATAAATCAAGAGGTTAAGCTCCTCTTAACCTATATAAGAAGGCTCTATGATGGTGGAAAAGGAGAAGAACTGCTGGTATGAAACTTATGATCTTGGAGGAAACACACAGTCAGCCAAAGGAGAGTGATCAGTGAAGCTGTTGTTATCCAGGTTGTGGATCTTTCAGG
>ML784188.1:112105-139767 GCA_009831015.1 Picea engelmannii | reverse complement strand
AGTATCTCATTAAATGGAGGAAACTACCGGTTGAAGATTCCACTTGGGAAGATGAGTCTTTTATATAGAAGCATCCAGAGTTACTCAAGCGTTGCGGACAACACTTGTCTCAAGGGGAGGGGCATGTTAAGCCCTAAATAGTGGCTCATTACCCCTTAATTGGGGCATATTACATTATTAATGTTATGTTATTTATGTCGGCTTTAGTCCATTAGTTGTAATTATACCTCCTAGTCTCCTATATATACCAAGTAGACATTTTCATTTGGAATCATCTTGTAATTGAACATTTATGTGGGCATAAGGAGGTTTCCCCCTCGAAGAGGCTTATTATCTTAATTTCTCTCTTTTTCAAGGTGTTGAGTACTTATTCTGAGGTTTTTCTATGCTATATTGATATTTGGTTCCTAACATCTCAGCCCAGAAATGTATGGAAATGAAAGGGAAACTCGACTTCACGATCTCGATCTACAATAGGAGCGGGTCTTCAAACAAGCTCTGATACCATGTTCAACAACACATGTATTCCAATAGAGGAGGAACACCTTCAGTAACCACTCACACAACCAGATCAAAGATCAACACACCAATTTTTTTACATGGTAAAACCCCTATGGGGAAACATCCACGACCCCAGCCAACACGACCACTTGGAGTAGTTTATTAATGCAAAAGAAAAATATTGCAAAGATATTTTACAAGAGAGTTTCTCACAATTGATCATCGGCAAATGACCCTCCATGCTCTTTAAATAGAGATCATGGACCAATCGGGTGTTAAGCCATGGATCAATGGTCATTAAGATCGAGAATAATATGAATCGTCGAATCACTCTATGTCAGGAACATATCATGACCGTCGGATTTCCTAACTACAAATGCATACTAATGCATACTAAAGAAACACACTAAGAAACACACTTTTACCTAACGACACATTAGACCAAGTAGATCTTAACTAGCTCCTAAGTGTCTAAATATCCTAACATGAGATATAAGACTATCATAATGCCTCCTAAGAGGAACAAGATAATATCATAGAAAAATATTAAGAACAACAAAGAAGAGAGCACATTATTGGAGATAAAGCGCAAGAAATCCAAGAGGCTAATTTGTTCAAACACTTCCAATTATGCAATATTGTTTATTCACCCTCAATGGGGTGAGTTGTTTCAAACTTTTAGAGAATAAAATGATCCCCCTCTACTCATACCAATTTCTCAAGCTAATGATGAGGAGAAGGATACAAAATCATACCCTAATATTCTAAAGTCACACTTGCAAAATGTGGCCACTGGATCTACAATTTTTCCTTGTGTTGAAATGATTACTTGGATATTTGATCATATTAACTTGGAAAATAGAATAATTGTCTTGATCGGGCCCAATGCATTACATATTTCTAGCCCAACAATTCAGAGATGTATAAGAAATTTGCAAAACCAAAATTATAGTTGACCATAGATTGGGTGAAAGTGTTTGGGATGCCAAAAAAATATTACAAAGTAATGCACAGGTAGTGGAATGAAGTGAATTAAAATATCAAAATACTAGAATTTATCCATTCATCAACCTAAGAGAACCTTACATTTATGTTATGGCACTGTTGAGAAATTTTTATGGGGAGAAAGATGTTACTTTCTTCAAATAATCCTAGGCACCTCTCGTGTATACTATTGTATGGGATGGATCAATGTTTAATTGGGTAGATATTATTTCTTACACCTTAATGTAAGGATTGGCTAGAGTTAGATTTGAAGGTCTAGGTTCCCCTCTTGCATTTTTCATGTCTTTATACCTTCTAGACATCATATGTGCTAATAATCCTTTCCCAAGGATGGGGTGGGATTATATCATATCATACTCCTAGGATTTGTGGGAACACAAAAACATGAAATAGTATGGAATAATGTATGATCACTTCTTTGCTCCACTGTATGAATTGATTTTCTACAAACTAGCATCAAGATTGTTTGAGGATGCTATGGAGGTTTTAAGCACAATATAATATCAGTACGTGAATGAGGATAGCACCTACATTAGGATCTATGGGGAAACCAAAGCTCTTCATATATTCCCTAGGTTTGTGCTAGACATACTAGGGATTAGAGAGGTGGCTTATCATACCATTCTTCATGGTTTCATTGCTTTGTTAATAAAGGATCAAAAGAATTTGTGTCTAACTTATTCAATGTATATCAAATTGTATGAGATAAATAATTCTACCTTTGCAAGAGAAAAGGATGAAGCAATTCTATATTTTAAATTTCTTAATGGAATATTTAGAAGGCATGATCTTAAAAGGTGATTATTTATCGTGCAACACATATGGAAATCACTTGGTCATATACTTACAAAGAATGGGAGGAGAAAGAAGTGGAGAAAAGAGAGTTTTCTTTGAAGAGTTGCAAAATAGAATGAGAAAACATGGTCAAACAAAATAAGAAAAGAGGAAACCTAATGTTGGGATAGCCAGAAAAAATAAAATAAATAAATGATTCTAAAGATCAAGCTGCAAAAAATAAAAGGAAAAGGAAAATGCAAAAGAAAAGAAAATACTATAATAAGAGGCTAAGAGTAAAAATGAGAAGAAATCTAAGGCAAAAGATGAATCCAAAGCTAAGTCTAAATTTTATATAGATCAAAAGAAAAAATAAGTTGAGCAAGAAGAAGCAAGGAGACTAAAAGTTGAAGAAGAGAAGAAAAAGAAAACCAACGTAAATGCTAAAGCTAAAAGAAAAAGAATTAGAATGAACAAAGAAATGAGGAGGAAGAAGACAAATGGAGTGTTGACACAATAGGGGTAGAACCAATGGAAGAAATGCATACCCATAAATGTTTTTCCATGATGTATTCAACCATACTAATCACGGGAGGAGATATGCATGTCCATATGCCCATTGATGAGGTAGCAAATTTAGAGATGTTTTCTTTCAATGGGAAAAAGAAGCAAATAATGAAGAGAAATTTTTGTGTGGATTAAGACTTAGTAATGTCTACATAAACCATTGTGCCAAACACCAAAAAAGTATATCTTGTGGTCGTAGCCCCTATTAGAGTGGATTGTTCCTAGGCTATTGTATTAAGTGTTAGTGATATATGGCCAAAGAGATTAAAAATTACAAATCACAAGAAAAATATTTAGACAATTAAGTGGATTACTATAGATCAAATCAACACAATCTCATAGAATTTATTAAATATGCACTTGAGATTTAGGATGAGATAAAAACATTACAGAGAGATTTCTACAAATGATCTCAACACATATAGAGGTAATGTCAAGATGTGCTCCCTCTTTACAACCAAATACAAGTATGGAAGATAAATCATCAAATAATATAGATTCAATTTTATTTTGAAAAGAAGTGGCAAGTTGATCTTGATGAGACTCCTCATATTCCTCATATAAATGAAAGGAAAATCCTTAGCATTCACATTGGC
Source organism: Picea engelmannii (assembly GCA_009831015.1). Lineage (NCBI taxonomy): Eukaryota > Viridiplantae > Streptophyta > Pinopsida > Pinales > Pinaceae > Picea > Picea engelmannii. The sequence continues at coordinate 136,324 of ML784188.1, read as the reverse complement.
CTCAAATGTTGTAAGGGTTCTTTCCAAAATTCCTAGAGTAACATTCAAGTAGAGATAGTTGATCATGTGACACTATGGCGAGTGACTAAAAGACTTGTAGATACATGCAACCTTCCAAACCCTGGTCTGAGCGACATTTTATATCCATAAGGGGAGGTTGCACAAGCTTTAGAAGATGGAATTCAACAAGAAATACATGTCATCAAATATATCCCTCATGTAAATAAAGCACAAATAAAATATTATATAGATATTTGATCCAAGAAATAATTTCTATAAAATCATGTTTTCCAAATCTAGAGAATAATGAAGGAAAGGTGCAGTGAAATATTGCATTATTCAAAACTCTAGTATAACAACATCATTTTCCACAAGACAATAATATTCAAAAGACTTTTGAATCTTGGAGAGATTATCTGAAAGCTACGTAAAAGAAAAAAGAAAAACAAGCCTACATGAGTTAGGTAGAGAGTATGAAGGGTTAGGAAGTTGAAACAGTTCAATTTATGATATTCTAACTTTGTATAAGTAGGATGAAAGTTAGTAACAAAGTGTGTTTTACTTAGTAATGTAAACCATTTTATTGTTAATTGAGAAGCTTGTTTACCAACTTTTTTGGAGAATCAATTCTAGTGTACGCATGGGAAAATAATATTCTTTGTTGCTCACATGCTTTGGAATCAATGTAAGATTGGATGTTACAGTTGTAGACATGTATCATGTGGTTATATCTTTGTCTTACATATGCTTATCAATGGTGCTAACAAATGGATATGAAATCGTAGATTTTTTGTAGGTAGTAGACTTACCTATGTTTACAATTAGTTATCTAAAGTTTCTACAAGTGATAATTCAACAAACTAATTTCAATTTATTATTTGTTTTCATTTCAAATTCATATCTTTTGAAATTGTTTTATTAATTCCTAACTAGGAAATTTTAATATATGATAACTTAGATTAAAATAGTTGTAGGATTAAATAATTAAATATTTTAAAATAATAACGACAACTAGGCCAGAATCTTAAGGGTTTTCCACTCCAAAGGAAGAAAGGTCTAATTGGGCCCTTCCCCTAGGTAAACATGTGTAGTTGGATGAGGGAATTTTCCTCCATCAACAAAAGGAAACCTTATTCCCCTCGTTGTTGATAGGAAGACATATATTCATGCCCTAATGAATTCATTTACAAGACCTTATTAACAATTGTTGAGGATCAAAATTTTCTATTGATTCTATCGAAACCCTTTTTGCAAATCCTTAACCTCTACCCTCTTCCTCTTCCTCCATACACATACCCATCGTTGCTTGGTAATTTCTACTTGTTATATGTGTATATATATATTTTATTTTATTTTATTTTTCCTCAGAAAAAAAAGCGTAAATTTATTCATCCGTAGAGATTAAATTTACATTCTACAGGTCCTTCAAGCACTCCTCATCCATATAGGAGGATGAAAATAACTGTAAATATGTCTAGATTGACATGCAAAAAGAAAAAATAAATACACATTGGTTGTAAATACAACATGAAATACATTGTCGATCCATTGTCCATGGTGTACTTCAAAATAAGAGAAAATGTAGAAAACTATGTATGATGAGGGCAAAAAATGGTAGCATACAACAACTTCTAGATTTGAAGTATATAATAACATGAAACCATCAGCTGATCAAATCCTATAGAGTAACCCCAAAAAGATCCAATTTTTCATATTTCAGCAACTAGATGGACTTCTAAAAAAGGTCGATGATAATGTTCATGTGCTTCTTTGTCCTTTGTTTATGTAATGTTCCAATGCCCAAAGGGAATCAGAGTACCAACTTTTGAGAGTTAGTCAGCATCAAAGTTACATTCCCAATAGACATGCTTTATACAATAAGAATAAAATGAGTCCAAAAATATTAGCACTTCTTCAAGAAGGGGAAGAAAAAGTGTGTTATGACATTGTTGTGCTTTCCGAATCCATTTTATAACAGTCATAGAGTCTCCAAATATTTCTATGGTTCAAACCCATTTTTCCCCAGCAAAGAGAAGTAAAAGCTTGAGATCCATCAACTCGACATATTTGTTTGTTACAGGTCCTAAACTCATTTTTAATTTGAAATAATGTTGATCAGATAGGAAAATAAATGCCCCCCCCCCCCCTCCACAAAGTTGATTATGATTCTGGGAGGCTCCATCAAAAAAGGACCATGGCTTTGAAGTATATACTTGTTCTGACTGTATGATATGCATTGTTGGAAAATCCTTTTCCTGAGGGAAGTGGTATAGAATGCTTAGGGCTTGAGAAGTAATAATTTTAGGGAGTAAGGTCTTATCCTTGAAAATAACAGAAATCTGAGCCAACCAAGTCCCCCATCAAGAAATTAGTGGAAGATATTTGATTCTTCTATTGGTTTCAACTTGTATCCAATCTTTCCAAGCCTATTCAATAGAGGGAACCTCCCAAAAAACGTTCTAGTGTAGAGAAAGAAACAATTATTTATAAATTTGACAAGTAAAAGGGTAGGAGAGGAGAAGATGCTAGACATATTCATTATCTGATTTGCAGAGAGGGCACCAACCCAAGCCTAAAAGTTGTCTAGTATTTTTCATGTTGTCCCAAGTTGGCACTTTGTTATTAAGTGGGCACCACATAAAAATTCTTTCCTTTAGAGAGCACTTCACTTTCCAGAGACCTTTCCACCACCAGTTAGGCTCCCTCTAGTGCAACTCCAGATTAAGGTAAATGTAACACAATTTTGGAGTATATACCCCATGTGGTGAGTGCTTCTAGACTTATTCGTCCTCTCTATCAGTGATTCTTATATGTGAATACTGAATAGCACGATTGTAAATATCCCACAAATGTGAGGAATTCCCTACCAGCCCCATTTTCTCAACACTTTTCCATGCCTGGTGCCATATAGAATTCCTGCTAGGATCAACAATCTAATGAAGGAAATAAAAACCTTGATCATGGATGAGAGAGAGTAAATCAATGGGTAATATGTGAGAAACACCATTTCCAGGACATGGGTAAACACCAATACGAACATGAGGACCTTTTCCTATCTGCCATGCGAGGTCATCCCCAATTATTGGAAAAGATTTTAGGACTGCTTTCCAAATGATAGAGTAGTTTTTTCTAATTTTTTACTGGATTGCAGATCCACTCCACTAAGGATTCAGGAAAAATATATTTATGCTCTACCACCTTATTCCAGAGGCTGGAAGATGATAAAATTTTCCACCCTACTTTGGCCACTAGGGCCTTAGAAAATATGAAAATATTCTTCAACTCCCCACCCCCAATATCTTTTGGATGTGTCAGTCTATCCCATTTTTCCTAGGGAGTGGTATATTGTTCACAGGACCCTGACCAATTAAAATTAAAGAAGATCATGTTTTCCTTTTCAAGAACCCATTTTGGAATCCATACAAGAGACATCTAGTAAACTGGAATATCTTATAGAACATATTTAACCAAAAATATTCTCCCTACCCTGGAGAGCCATCGAAAACTCCATCCATTAAGTCTGTTTTCCAATTTAGCAAGTAACCATAGCCAATCTGATTTTCGGTGGAAATTTGTATTGAGGTAGAAACCTAAATATTTGATGCCTTCATTAAAATCCAATACATAGCAAGGAAATAAAAATTTGTAGATAACCAAGTCAGTGTCCTCCGGGCCTATGGAAAACAAAGTAGAGTTTTGGTGGTTAATCAACATTCATATGGCATTCTGAAAAGGAGACGGTATTTTCACTAGTTTTTCTACATCACGAGGAATACCATTACAGAAAATCAATATATCGTCTACAAAGAGAAGATGTGTTATTCTCATGGTAGGGGTAATCATAATTCCTTGGAATTCCCCATTTTTGACCACTTGATCTAAAGCGTTAGTCAATACCTCAGCCACCAACAGAAACAGAAGAGGAGATAGGGGACAACATTGTCTAAGCCCCTGTTCTGAACAGAAGAAAGGTGAAGCAACTCAATTTATCGGTATTGCAAAAGAGACCGATGCAATTCATTCCATAACCCATTTTACGAAAGGGAATTCAAAACCTAGGTGGGTAAGGAGAATCCTTAAGTAAGACCATCTAACCTAGTCATAATATTTTGATAAGTCAATCTTTAGAATAGCCCCTTTTGATTTATTGATATTTAAATTATGACGTCCCTCCTGCGCTACCCTAATAGCTTCATGAATTTGATGCCCTCCAAAAAGCAAAATTATTCCTTTGATATTGAATCCAAGAGAATGACTTTGATTCTCTTTGCAATAATATTTGCTATAATTTTATATCTACAATTGCATAAAGAGATAGGTCAAAAATCATCAAAGGATTAAGTCTCATCAGATTTTGGAATGAGAGAAATAAATGTTGAGTTCAAAGGAACATGTATGCGCCCAACTAGACAATATTCCTCTACTACAACCAACAAATCCTTTCCAAAACGATCAAAGAAACCTGAGTAAAATTCCACTGTCTATCCATCTGGGCCCGCGATTTTGTATTTTTGGAAGCTATGAAGGACTTCTTTTAGTTCTTCCTCAGTAACTTATGCAAACACTTCCCTATTACCAGCTTCATTAACAAACCTAGGGAAGAAAAGGGCCACTCTTACTATATCAGCTAAAATTACCATTTCCTCAACTTTGAAAAGGGAATGTAAGTGGTTTTTCCCCATTTGTGCAAGGCCTTCAAAGGATGAAACCTCTCTTCCTTCATGGTCCTTCAAATTCCAAATAGTATTTGTAGATTTCCTCCCTTTTGCATAATCCTGGAAGAATTTTGTATTTTCATCCCCATTAGCTAACCATATTTCCCTACTTTTTTGTCTCCAAACCTCTTCTTTTTCATCAAGAAGCTTCCTATGTCTACCTTCCATGGATTTTAGTGCTTCTCTTGAGAGTGACAAATCATACCCATCTCCCAACGAGTTGTGAATGTCTTCAATATGAGCTTCAAGCTCTCTCAATTCATGTTCATCCCTTTTGTGTTTTCCATGGACACATGGTACCACCGCCCTCTTAATATTTTTAAGGTTTTTTGCAAACTAGATGGAGGCAGAGGTACCATAATCAACGTCGAAATACACTCAAGAGAATTTTACCAAGGTTTGAAAACTCTCGTCGGTGAGCCAGGTTACATTAAATTTAAAAGGGCTAGTTGGATTATTTGGATCCTCCACCATTTCCATCCATATGGGAGAATGATTAGAATCACCACCACATACAATCCATTGTCTAAACTAGAGAGGGATATCCAAGAGTTTTTCTGATATCAGGAATATTTCAAGGCATTTTCCCCCCATGTCTTCACCTACCCTCTTATTTTTCCAAGTCGGAGAGAGTTTTGTCGGTTCAATATCAATAAAGCCATTTATGACTAGAGAATGAGTGAAAAAAGTCAACCTGTGAGTCTATTTTGGCTGAAGGACCCCAAACTTCAGCTACCCCCAAAGAGAAGTTTAGTTCCCCGCCAATGATAATATTGTTAGTTTTGAGAAGAGATATTTTGAAAAGAGAATCCCAGAAGGGAGGTCGGTCCAAATACGTCCTATAGATAGTTAAAACCTGAAACTCCAACCCCAAACCTTCAACTAGAAAATTCACACCCACACAAGAATCCAGTGCCCAAAAGTTTAAATCCCTAAAAAATTGAGAGTGTCATCCAACCACCAAGACTCTTGATCTACCTTTATCATCAATACTAGTAAAATTCCAAGCAGGGAAAAGAGATTCTAGCATCGGGACCATGGATGCTTTGTCCCCCAATGTTTTAGGTAGTAAAATTATGATAGGATAATTGACAGAGATCAACCTCTTCAAGGAAATTTTTTTGGAGGGACTCGCCACACCCCAACAATTAAAATATAGAATATTCATGGAGGAACCCCTTCCGTGGTGACTGATTCTCTAAGGACCCCATGAATGGAAATTTGATTTCTAGTTGCAATATCTAGTAAGTCCTGGTTTTGAGCTATGGCCAAGTTAGATTTTTTCTCTCTTCCCTTTCTGACTCCAGAAAAGCAAGGGTTTTGACCCAAACCCAATCCCAAAAATCCTGAAGATGAGGCTGAACAGAGGAGGGAATCTCTGGAATGGATTTGGTATTGGATCGCCAGATCCTTCAATCCTTTGGAAGAGGAATCCCCCAAGGAAGGTGAGCCCAAAGAGGAAAATGAAATATCCTAGATTAGGGAGAAGGAGACGAGGGGGGAGACCAGAGAGGGAAAAAATGAGAGAACCAACCAAATCCTTGGGGAAGGGAGAGTTTTTAGAGAAGAAGCCCAACCCAAACCTAAGTAATAAAATGAATTAATTAGGACATTGATAGCAGGAGGAATAGAAGTATGCATACCCAGATAAAAGGAATGGGCATGAACCTACCCAGGCGATAATCAAACCCCAAAATTTGCTGCAAGACTGGAATCAGGAACAAGATCCCATTCATGAGATACCCAAAAAAAAATTTGAGAGTCCTCAGCATCAACTTGGAAATCCCATCCTGTCATTGAGGAACCTTCCAAATAATCATGATAAGATTTAGAACCTTCACTCCTATGAGAAGCTTGTCTTTTCCTACTCTAGTGGGAGATCTCTTTGCCTTGCAAGACCTGGAGTGGCATGTTGATTTTTCATAAGCATTAGGTTAAGCATGAAGTTCATTATATTTTATCATTTAACCATAACCATAAATGTTGCAGCAACCAAGATCACAAGAAGAAGCACCATGCACAAGAACACAAAATGTATTCTGGGAAACCCTTCTCAAAAAGGGAAGAAAACCCATCCAAATCCTTTGCTATAATCTTCAAGAGAAAGACCTTTACCACCAATAAATACCTAGCACACAAGAGGGTGCTCAAGCCTTAGAAGACTAGTGCCCAAGAGAGGTGCTCACCTTTTCCCTAGTAGTTGTATTTGCTGAAATTTCCAAACTCACAAGAAAGATATGATTCCACAATGGGGAATCATCCCTTACTTATATTAGACTTGTCCAATCAACAAAGGCATCTATTGGCTCAACATGGCCGACCTCTCTAAGTCACTTTATAATTATTATTATTATTAATATTAATATTAATATTAATATTAACCATATTAATTATCTTTTACATTTATTATTAATCACATTAAGTTGGGGCCGACCTGTACCCTTTACATAAAAATTAGGGTTACAGGAAGGTTTGAATCTTGAACAACATATAGCAAAGGATCTGATACACCCAATAGTGCTCATCCACTAGGGGCACATCCATATGGATGTCATAGCTCTGGCTCACTTCATTACACAGAAGAACCAGATCTACACACGTTCACCTGTGCCCATCCACAAGCATGTCCACTCTACATATCTTCTTTTCCACTGCCTCACACAGGAGAATCATCTGGAGTTTTCTTGTCAACTCTACTACTCATAGGAGGCTAACACATCATCTTCATTTCTGTTCACATAATGATGCACCCAACACTTTGGGATTTCATACATTCACCTTGTGCTCAGCCACAAGCATGTCCAAATCATCAGATCGCCTTTCCCACTGGATAATAATCTGGAGTTCTTCTCACTCTTTGGATGGAGGAGGTCATCTCTATGTTCCTAGATATGTCTCAGGCAGGAACCACATACCCTTCTTAGGGGATTTCTCTTAGGTTTGTAAGTTGAGAGAAAGACTTCACATAGTTGCAATGATCGACACCTCACAAGTTTGTAAGATGGAGAATGTCACACATAGATGCATTTATCAACACTCCCTCTCAGCTAGGGAGGCATTCTTTATCATCACAAGTCTCACATGGATGTATTTTGAATTTTTTCTTGGCTGGAGTTATCGACACTCCCTCTCAACTAGGGAGCCATTCTTCATGAATTTAATTTGGTGAAGATATCTACAATCTTCTCATGTGTAGGAAGGTATTGCATGTGTATGATTTTCTTCTGCATCATATCTCTGAAATAAGGATATTTCATCTCATCGTATTTTGATCCATCAGGAAACATTGGGTTCTAAAGGAGCTTTATTCACGTCTCTTGGTTATCATCATAGGATCTATCTCATGGTCAAGTAAATATGTCAGAAGCTTGTGAAGTCACATTGCTTCGCACACTTGATGCTTATATACTTTGCCTCTTTGGTACTCAAGGCTACAGAGTTTTGTTTCCTGCTGCATTAGGAAACCATGGAAAACTTTATGATAGAACATTAGTTGGATGTGATTTTCTGGTTCACTGTACTTTCTGCTCAATCTGAATCGGCATATCCAGCAAACTCAAGTTTATGCTGGAGGCATATCTTAGGTCATATCCAACTATGCCTCGTATATATCTCAATATATGTTTTATTGTTGTCTAGTGATTTTGTCTCGGTTGAATCATGAAATGACTAGGCACATTTAATGTATGGCATGGATCAAGTATGGTGTTGACCGAATACATTAGTGATCCAATCACTTGTGAATCATCATCGATATTCTTCTTTAAATCAATCATGGTGGATTTTTCATTCTGTCGTACTGAAGTTCTTTAATATTTTCACTATATATTTTCCTTGACTCAGGAAAATATTATCGGTCATCTGTCATACTTCTTGTCCCAAGAATTAGTGCATCATACTCAAATTATTCATCTCGAATTCAGAAATCAAGGATTACTTGTAACAACAATGCTTTCTGAATAATTCATCAGGGTTAGGCTCTCGTCACTAACACTGTAATGATATAGGTTTGGATCAGAAACACTCTTGCTGAAATCCAAAACTTATCAAGAATCTATCTATCTAATATAGTTTCCAACTCATGGATGGTAGTACAGATGGAAGTGTATCGGGTTCACTAGATCAAGTGTCTCATCATAGACAACTCCCTCTATATTTGAGAAACCTATAGCTATAGATCTTGTTTTGTATTTCTTGACACTTTCATCAGCTGCATGTTTTACCACAGACCTCCCTTTCTGGTCCCTGAATAATATCTTATGCATCATTCTTTTAAGATATACTGATATTCTTCTGTTATGGCATCTTTCCATACCGGTTCTCTTGTTGCTTCTCTAAGACAAGGAGTCTCAGCATCAATGAAGTGGCTCATGATTGAAGAATAGCTCGAAAATCTCTTTTTCTTTCTCAAAATGTGCCTTGAGAGGCTTGTATGTTTTTCTGCCTTTTGCAAAGTGAGTCTAGGTAGGCATTTTATTCCCTACTGCAATATCTCTGAACATATCAACTGGAGAAACTAGATAACCTGGAGCAATGTCTATGTCCCTCTGAATTGTTGAAGGGGGAGAAGGTATTGGCTCACTATCAATCTCCATATGAAATTCTCTAGGTCTTTTAAAAGTTGTCTCTTCTTCAAGGACAATGTCTTTGCTTGTCTCAATATGTCTCTGACTAGGGATGTCTTTAAAAATTTACTGTATCCTTTCTTCCTAAAGGATATAGCTTGGACATCTTCTCTTTGGGTATATGAAAATACATTAGGCATCCAAATAAACTGAAGTGTTCAATCTCAGGCTTCATTCTGGTGAAGACTTTTCGGGAGTTATGTTGTTTTCAAAGTCTGGTGAAGACTCTTGTTCTTCACATATACTGTGTCATGCATGCTTCTTCCCATGGAATCCTATAAGGATTTTGATCATGCTTTTTAGAATTGGTTGTCTCAATGATGGTTCTATTCTTCCTCTTTCTCAAATGGTTTTGGCTCCTTCTGAGTCAAGTGACTCCCTCTGAAGGATAAGCATATTATTTTCTTGTTAACCTGTCAGGAACATGAAAACAAAAAGAACCAACACAAGAATATCTCCTAAAGGAGAATAATGAGTACATCTCTAGAATCAAAACATTTTAAGGAATGTTGTCACAACTACAACACCTACTTGTAATGTAGAAATATTTTAGAAATATAGGATAGAGGAATGACAATTACAATAATCAAACCTTGAGTCTTTACTTTGAGTGTGTTGTTTGTCTAAATGCACTGAGATCCCTCTAGATCCATGACTTCAAAAAGGTTCCTTCCTCCTGCAACTTCACGTATGAAAATGATACAAATAATATATACAAGTGCATACCTGAGGATGTTGATATGATTTCTTCAATGGCTATTGGTTGATCTCTATCCTATAATATCTTTATGAGGAAGATAGTCACGGTGTCACTTTTTGTCATTTTTGTTATTTTGAAGCTAGCCCTTCAAAGTAAGGATTTGAGTAGGTGATTGGCTTCCTTGTCCTAACGTCATCTTCCTTCCATTCATTGATAGTTGTTTATGGTAAACCCTTTTGTATTACCCACAATAAATATTTATATGAAGCTTTGTCTTTCAAGAACTTTGAAGTTGCTTGATCCAGCAAGCTTATCTTCCATCATAGTTGTTTTTTGTTCATCATAATTTTAGATTCTTCACAACCCTTTTTCAACTAGGCTAGAAAACCTAACGGATAGGCTAGGCTAGCAATTTTAGGTTTTATTGGACTTATTATTGCTAACAAAAAGCCTTTGAGATATAGGGGAATACTGGTGAGACAAAGATCTCCTTCAATGAGTTTGCAGAAACCCTAATTCTAAAATTTCTGCAGAAATTAGCGAAACCCTAGAAACCCTAGGGCCAAAATTTCAAAATGCTTGGAATGTCACTCTGAGAGTCTCTAGAGATTCACTGAAGGAGGTCATACTCTCCTATGCCAAAATTTCCCCCAACTTTCAAGTGTTTAAGGGCTGAAACACCTCATAAAGGAAGGTTGTACGGATTTTCTAGAAACCCCAGGAGGGTCGTACAGTTCTGCATAAGAGAGAGGAGACTGGTAGATGCTTGTGCAATGGGTTCTTCAAGACCTATGCTCTGATACCATGTTGATTTTTCATAAGCATTAGGTTATATCATGAAGTTCATTCTATTTTATCATTTAACCATAACCATAAATGCTACAACAACCAAGATCACAAGAAGAAGCACCATGCACAAGAACACAAAATGTATCCTGAGAAACCCTTCTCAACAAGGAAAGAAAACCCATCCAGATCCTTTGCTATATTATTCAAGAGAAAGACCTTTACCACCAAGAAATACCTAGCACACAAGAGGGTGCTCAAGCCCTAGAAGACTAGCGCCCAAGAGAGGTGTGCACCTTTTCCCAAGTAGATGTATTTGTTGAAATTTCCAAACTCATAAGAAAGATATGATTCCACAATGGGGAATCATCCCTTACTTATATTAGACTTGTCCAATCAACAAAGACATCTATTGGCTCAACAGGGCCGACCTATCTAAATCACTTTATAATTATAATTATTATAATTATTATTATTATTATTATTATTATTATTAACCATATTAATTATCTTTTACATTTATTATTAATCACATTAAGCTGGGGCCAACCTGTACCCTTTACATAACAATTAGGTTTACAGGAAGGTATGACTCTTGAACATCATATAGCAAAGGATCTAATACACCCACTAGTGCTCATCCACTAGGGGCACATCCATAGGGATGTCATAGCTCTGGCTCATTGCATTACACAGAAGAACCAGATCTACACATGTTCACATGTGCTCATTCACAGGCACGTCCACTCTACAGATCTTCTTTCCCCTGCCTCACATAGGAGAATCATCTAGAGGTTTCTCATCAACCCTGCTGCTTAGAGGAGGCTAAGACATCATTTTCATTTCTATTCACATGACGATGCACCCATCACTTTGGGATTTTACACGTTCACCTTGTGCTCAGCCACAGACACGTCCAACTCATCAGATTGTCTTTCCCACTAGATAATAATTTTGAGTTATTCTCACTCTCTAGATGGAGGCGGCAATTGCTACGTTCCTAGCTCTATCTCAGGAAGGAACCATGTACCCTTTTTAGGGGATTTCTCTCAGGTTTGTAAGCTAAGAAAGACTTCACATAGCTGCAATGATCCTCACCTCATAGGTTTGTAAGCTGGAGAATGTCTCACATAGATGCATTCATCAACATGGAAAGGGGAATTTCTTAAAAATATGGTCCTAATGATGGAAACGACGACATTGTAAGGGAAATTTTTCATAATCAAGACTCTAGGTATGAAAAAAAACCCGCGACAACAAGTTCACCTCCTTTTCCAATCCATCACGAACATTCAAGGAAACCAGGATACGAGCAACCAACATCTTCTGACAGGATTTGTAAGACATATCGACATCCAAGAAGGAACCCAAAGAATTTCCAATATTCTTGAAGCAATCAAAAGACTAGAATTCAGGGGGAATACCCAACAAATGAACCTAATTAGGAAATACATCCATCCATTTGTTATAGCAAGATTTGCCTCACCTCATGTAGTCTTGCACAAAAGGCCTTTTTCCATTTCCCTATGCAGACTAGAAGTCCCTTTTTTCAAATCCCAAAGCTAAAAACATGTTTTTTCCAAATATATGCGCCCTACCTATATTACAACATGCATATATGCAGGTTGCACCACTACAACCCCCCAAAATTAAAAAATGGTATTGGGTTTCAATGTCACGTCACGAGATCACTGATCCTTGGCCTTCCATATACTGGAAATGTTCTGACTCGGCCCTTCAATTCCACTTGAAGGATATAAATGGGAAAAATCTGAGCTATGGAAAAGAGGAGAAAGAATTCAACTTTGAGAGCAAAGATACTCTAGAGAAATTATTCAATTCACATTGAGTTTGCATCCCTTTGTCCTTTAAGTCTGAACACATTGTTCATCCCCCAAGCTCTTCCATTATTGATTGAGAAATTTATTGTCTCTCTTATATGAGCTTGCTTTTGGTGGAGGATTGAAGTGGTGGAGGCCCAGGTGGAAGCAACTTAGTTTCTTGGTTTCGATCCGTGCTGAAACAGAAGTTTGTAACTCATTCACTTTTGTTAATTATATCTTAATAGAAATACTCTTTTCTCGTCCAATTAATATCTCGCAAATATTTGAATTGTTATTCCATGGGCGTATTTGTTATGAATGTTGATGGATTATGATATCAAATGTGATAACATTATATATTATCACCATATACTTTTGTTTCTTGGTTGTTGAGGACTAGCTGCAGGTATATTTCTATGGGTCAAGTGCTCAACGGTGGACTTCATCGAACGTCTGGACGAGGTAGGACTTTTATCTTGTCTTTCTAGCATATTTGTTTATATAGCATACTTGAGATTAGATTTGGTTTATGTAGTCATTTCCGTCTGTTGTGGTTTACCCCTAGCCATAGAGAGATTTTCCTCGTAACAGAATTGGTGACCATACTGGGGATAAAATCTTCTTTTTGGGGGTTTGGAGTGTTTTTTCTCCTTAGATTGCTCTTGTTCTTATTGAGTTTCTTGTCGTATGATTGCATGACAACCTTTGTTCACTATGTTTCTGAGTTTCTTATCCTTCTCCTTAGCCTAGCTATATTTTGACACATATATGCGAGTTTTTGCTTGACAGTCACGTACATATGCATGTTGTACTTCTGCAAGATGCGTACATACGTGTTTTTCCCTTGAACAATTGCGTACATCAACCTTTGTTTCTTGATTGTTGGGTTTGGTGGTTGTTGGGTAGGTTTTGATGATTGTTGAGTCTTCTTGGGTCTCTGTAGTGATTGTTAAGTGTCTATGGAATGACAGGAAACATGTCTTTGGTTGAATTTTTGAGCGGTTCCTTTCTCATCATCTTTTCATTTTGATTGTTCTTGCACCTTGGGCTGGGTGTTTTTCTCCTTGATATCCTACTTGGGTTATCTTTGTCTATACACAGTAGAGTCTTTATATCAAGTTGTTGTTCATTCCCTGCATTTTCATTCTCTTATATTGAAAATACAAAAATATTAGGCATTTTACATTGATTGGCATTTTGATCTCTTAAGTCGTTGTCATTTATCTTAGTGCATGTAAATAAATATTGCATTTTATTTAGAATTGTAGAATTGAATTGAAAATTGCATTTTTGAAAAGCATATCATTTATTGGAAATTGAAGTTAGGACTTTGCATTGTATTCATATTCATTTATTTTACTTGTTGAGTCATAACATCACTAATTTCATGATCGTACCTTTTGAGTAAGTAAGGCCATTAAAATTAATGCTATAATTTAAAATTGATTAGTAACAATTTTATTTTCTAGGGTGCACAAACTAGCTTAGGATTTAGAGCCTTGGAATAGGATTTTGTGAGTAAATTTCTTCAAGGCTATTAAATCAACATATGTGTCTGACTAAGGGACTGGATAAATCCATTATATAATCGGTAATATCAGTAGTCTCCGCTTACACCAAAGTTAAGCACAAGGTCACTTGAGGTTGGTTGAAGGGATATCCCCCTGATACCTTCTTAGCGTCAGATATATTTATGGGGATCTTGCTAGTGCGCTTACCTCTGTGAGAGGCGGTGCTTTCAAAGTTTCGGGATTTGCTACCCTGCCCATATGGTAGACTTGACTTATGAATGTTCTCATTTGCATCAATTATATCGTGGTTTCTTAGTTTCTTGACTTAGGTACCACATAGGTTACTTGCAGGGGTTATTATGTAGGTATCCTGGGTCAGATAAGGGTCAGACAACACACAACCTTTATGGAGGATTATCTCTCCGAGGAGATCTGATCGATTGGTTGTTAATCCCATGAGGGCCCTTATAATTGATTTTGTTTCCTCCAATATTTAGTAGTGGAGTCTCAGACCCCTCTTGGGAGAGGCATACCTATCTTAGAGAGGGAGGTCCCTTTCAGCCACTTTATCCTGTTTGTGTGCATAGTTGGAATTTTGATTATTTTCGGTGTGCTCTTTGATTATTAGTGGATATTTGAGATTTTGTATTCTACCTTGAGTTGTCATTATCATGGATAGTGGAGTTCATGTGACTCCCTCCTTTACCGCTACCCCCCCCCCCCATGATGTTCAATCATTTCATGGGGACAAATCCGTCTGCTTTTCATAATGGTATGCATAATTATGACACTCAATCCATGACTTGGGTCTCTAATCATTTTCCTATTGATATGCCAAACATGCCTTCACCCTTTCCATCCTCTCCATGGCCCACTTATATGAATCCTAGCTTTGGATATGGGGGCACCATGACCCCACCGTCTACATCTTCATTTGATAGGAGTCATGCCTCTCAACCAAGTCTCACTCTGGGGGGTTGGAATTTCCCCTCTTATGGATCCATTCCTAGCCATTCTTTTTCAGGAGCCAGTACTCAAATGGGTGGTTATTCTACCTATTACACCCCATCTGTGTATCCTTCATCCGCCATGTCAATTCCTACGAACACTTTTCCCATGGTGGGTCCACATATGTCCTCTGGTATTTCATGCAGAGGGAATCAATTTTATGGTTCAGGATACCCTCTTCACGGGACCCCTTCACATGGGGGAAACATATATCCTCACTTGAATAATATTTATCATACTTTTGTCTCTTCACAGACATCTTCTTCAGTGATGATACATGTGAAAACCTCTATGGATCAATTAGGTGGAGGATACTACCTTTCCAGATAGGGACAGGGTGTAAACCATGACCCTTCCTGGCCTACAATTTCTCAAAACCAATATTTCTCGGGACCTTGGTCTCAAATGCCACAACTCACCACCACTACTAGTCTAGTCATTGCCATTCATATTGTAGCTCCATCACCAACTACTGCTAGTCATGTTGGAGATTGGTCGACGACCTCTACAAGTCATATTGAAGACCCGCAACCAACCACTGCTAGTCATCTTGGGGGAATCACTCTAGTCGCCATGAGTCATATGGATATCACATCTCCAACCCCTGTACATCATGTGGGAGATGAAAATCCATCCTCTTCCATTCATGCTAAGAGAATGTCACCATCTATTGTAAATCACATTGGGGGAATTAATACAATTGATAATCCTAGACGTCTCATACGTAAGCCCTGATTCCTTTGCAGGAATTGGGAAGGAAATCACCTTACTCGTTTGTGTCATTCTACTGTTGGGATACCGGAAGTGTGGTTCTCACCTGGGGGGCCTTCTAATTTTGATTCATGTTTGGTTTCCCAACACTCTGTTTCTCCTTTGATTGACATGACAGTCATGTCGATGCAATGATCGCCTGACCACACTCCCATTTTTTAAGGTGATGCATCTCCTGGCTTTGTTTCCACACATCCTATTCAACCAACGGTTGAAGAAGTGGTCATATCGATGTAATCTTCGATCAATCCAACTTTTCTTTTTTGGGGTGATGCGTCCCTTGACCTTGTTTTCTCTCATCCTATTCAACCAGCAGTCGTGTCGATGCAGTCTTCGAACGACACCACTCCTATTTTTGGGGGTGATGTGTCTCTTGACCTTGTTGTCTCGCATCCTATTCAACTAATGGTTGAAGAAGTGGTCGTACCGATGCAAATTTCGATCGATCCCATTCTTCTAGTTTTGGTTATGTACCTTATATACCATGTCATTAGCATTTCTAGTACTACGCCTTCTGAAAAAGAGAGATTTTTACTCTCCTCGAGTACTCTCCCTCCAAGTCTTGGAGAGATTCCCTTTGACTGGGATGGTCTTGTGGGGTATCAAATTCCTCCTCCCATGCCTTTTCAAGTACGAGACATTATTCGATATATCATGGAGAAGGTAACCTCCACTAGCACTTTATCCTCCTCGACTTGGAGAGCTTTGGGTTTTCCCAATCTTGTGTCAGTTATTCATAAGATGTTGACCTTTCATAGAAATCCTGCGTGGGAGCCTTGGCCTCCCCCGTGACATGCCACCTAGAAACCTCTCAATGAGTCTGATTTAATCTCTTTTCCAACTCGTCTAAAAAGCGAAAAGATTGTTGACTGAATTTGTCTCTTTCGCACTTGTTAATTGGATTTGAAAGATCATGAGTCTTAGTTAATCTCTTTTCCTACTCATTTTCAAAAAGAGAAAAGACTGTCGAGTGAAATTGTCTCTTTCACTCTCATAAATTGGATTTGAAAGGACATCTATTTGGTACAAGTTTATCCCTTTTTCAAACCAAGTAGACTAAGATTATGAAAAAGGACATGTTTTGGTGTTAAGTTGTGATTGCATATCATGCCCTTGCTTGTAGTATTGAGCTTATTTTCAGTTCTCACTTTTGCGTTATAAGTCATTTACCTCAGCAGTTTTTCATCCTCAACCAAGTAGAGCCTTGTTTATATCATTCGCAACTTGACACCCTATACCCAGGAGGAAACATTCCCCCGAGTGTCCATTTCCCACATGCATCTCCTTACATTGAGCATAGGAAAGTTCCACTGCTAGAACTAGTTTTGCTTACTTGCGACACTCGTTTCCTCCTATGTATCATAGAATTCATTTGAATATGAAAAAACAAAGAAAAACGGGAAGGAAGGGAGTATTATCTTATAATGGCAGCGGTCGTGTCGCCTTTGAACAAAGCACAAAATTTTTGAGTCCACTTGTCATCATAATTTTGGGTTTATCATGACCTTAGGAAGATGATCTCATTACAAAGAGTTTACTCGCCCGATTGGTTACTCTTACAGTCCCTATGAAGAATTTGATTGATGCCTCCTACATCTCATTGTTCCATCATTGAGTCTATGTTGCCAAAGTCTTCCATATGTCTCATGCTCTTGTTCAAAGGATGTCTATCAACCTGTGTCGACCATTCCTCATAACTCTCGATTTTTCATGTCGTCCATACCCTCGGTTTACCTCAAAATCACATGAAGTTGTAGTCCTATTGCATACCCTGGTCCTACTTTACTCATTGGTATGTAACCTTGACCCAGCAGTCGACATTTCATCATTGGTCGTTGACTGGGTGGTTTTCCTTGTGTTCGATGGAAATACATCTATTCACACATTGGGATTTGTGCAGTTTCTTGGATTCCATTAGCCTTATTGGTGATTTCCTCACCTTTGTCAGCAGTTTTCCTCATTGGATTCTATTAAGAGGGTATTTTTTCTGTACCGCTTGCACCTAGCACACGCGAAAGTGACGCAACCGCACTCCTCGGAGCACGATCGCCCTCACAGGACCTTCTTTCTCCTTCGGCCCGAAGAACTCAAAGGCTCTTCTATTTCCCTTTCGGGAAATTTACACCCACAGTTCACTTCGCGCAATCCTCCTTTTCTGCACTCGGAGGATCAGAACTTCGCGGCTTCGTGAGTTCACGGATGCTCAATATACTCTCGACTTCCCGAGACCCGATGTGCCGATCAATCACTTACTTTCTCCCTTTGCTATTGGGGCCTCTGTCCTTATCGCGGTCTCGCCACTCGTGACACCAAGCGCTCAGTTTTCTAAACCCCGACACACGAGACATCGAAAGGCTGAGGCTCATGACCTCGCTCCCTCATGACTTTGCCCCTCGCGAGATCAAATGACTCTTACCTTGACTCCTGAGGCCCGAGACGCTGAACCTCCGATGGCTTATGCCACCTGTCCTCCACTATCTTTTGTGGCCCACACTACTTACGTAACTGTCGGAATATCGTATTTCGCTATATCGCGACTTCTGTTGCATAGATTTGGAGTCTCACCTCACGAACTCCTGATATTTCGATCCACGAGTAGAACCAATGCTCCTCATGATCCTAATCAATGGCTCCTACCCTCCTGAGCTTCGAACCTTTCCACGCTTGCGCAGTAACTTTCCTGCGACTCTGAGAGATCCAACGATTCACTGAAACTCGCAGATTCTCCACGGGAAATACCAACCATCCACTCCTCCACTTGCGCAATCCACGGACGAGAAGTGTCTCTCCACGAGGCTTGTTCGCCAACCTGCGTCTCTTCCTTGCAACCTGCTCACGCACAACTTCTGACTCGGCCCTTCAACAAACTTGAAGGTCTATCCTTCCTGATCTTTTCCACAAATTCGAGTCCCTTCAGGAAACTCTTGCACACACTCCTTGCGGAAAATATTCAACAACGTCTAAGTGTTGAAGCTCTTCGACTCTGCGTACAGACTGCAGCAGCAGCCTTTCCAATACTTTTCTCAGAATCGCAACTCTGAGACTTCGTCTAGCCTACGCACTCCTTGCACGGCATTGTGCCACTGCACTCCTCAGATGAATGAGAACAAAAGCTTTCCCTAATTGAACCCTTCTGTCAATGCACTCCTTGCGAACAAATTCCAGTGCACTCCTTGCAAGAATCCTCTGGCTTAGAATAGAGAAACAATTGAAACTAATTCCTTGTTCCCTCGGACTTCCATCCACACATGAAATCACATACACAGCATATAAAAGAAAATCTATGACAGGAAACAAATATTCATGAGCATAACATCAATACACAGAGAATAGACACATAACCATGGATTTGAATCAAAGCTTTCTTCTATTAATTCAATATCTGTACATGGATGTTCTGTACACAACTCTCTTCTCGCTCTTCTTCTTCCTGCTCTAGATAATGTTACAATGATACAATGAGGGTGTCTATATCTCATTTCCCTCTTGCGCTCTAAAGCTATAAAATCTAGAATTAAATTCCTATCTACCAGCATTAACTATTTTAAATGCCTCATCTACTTAAGGACGAGAGATTAAAGGCTCATGGTCCATTACAATATACAAAGTGTGCTTCATTAAATCCACACATTAATGTTTGGCGCAACAATATCAAGGTGTTTCAAGATTTGTGTTGGCACTGTCCAGCTGTCTTTTCTACTTTTGCGTTGGCTCGCTTGATGAGTGAGCGATGCTCCTGCATCATACTCCTCGGCTTGAAAATTTTCATGGGCTCCTATCCATGAGCTCCTGCACAGTCTGTCCATGCTTCTGTATCACTGCTTCAGTCTCCCAACTGGCATCCTCCACTGGGTGATTCTTCCACTTGACCAGATACTCATAGTATTCTTTTCTCCTGGTCTTCTTACCCACTCTCTTGTCTAGTATGCATTCCATCTGTGGATTTTCTTCTACTGGCAATTGCTTCGCCCACTGGATCACTGGATCCTCAGTTCCAGTCTCTGCTTCTCCAGCCCTGTATGAGTATAAATCTACAATATTGAATATCAGAGATATCCCGATGTCATCCAGAAATTCAATCTCATAAGCATTCTCTCTTAATTTCTTCAGGACTCTGTATGGCTCGATTTTCTTCATTTTAAGCTTGTTATATGTTCCCCTTGGGAACCTTTCCTTCCTCAAGTGTGCGAAAACCAGATCACCAACTTCAAACTGAAGTTGTCTCCGATGTTGATCTGCTCTGCGCTTATACTCTTGGTTTGATTCTTGTAGTCGCTACTTCACCTTGCTGTGAAGTTCCTGCATCGCCTCAGCAAATTCTTCTGCACTAGCACTGTTAGTCGCAGTCTGTTCTGAATCTCGTAATTCAGAAACTCCTCTTGGCTGCATCCCATATACAACCTGAAATGGACTTTTTCCTGTACTCATGTTCACTGAGTCGTTGTACGCGAACTCAGCCTGTGGTAATACATGGTCCCAACTGCTATGGTGCTCTGCCACCAGGCTTCTCAGCAAGTCTCGCAGACTTCTGTTGACCACTTTCATCTATCCATCCACCTGAGGATGATAAGCAGAACTAAACGCCAATTTAGTTCCTAGATTCTTCTATAGCGTCCTCCAAAAATTCCCTATGAATTTAGTGTCCCTGTCCAAAACAATACTTTTCGGCAATCCATGTAGTCGAATGACCTCCTTGAAAAATAGATTTGTGATGTGAGTCACATCGCTGGTCTTCTGGAATGGGATGAAATGTGCCATCTTAGAAAACATGTCTACCACCACAAAGATGGAATCAACACCCCTTTGTGTCCTCGGAAAACCCAATACAAAATCCATACTGATTGCCTCCCATGGCCTCTCTGGTATGGGAAATGGCTGATAAAAACCTGCATTATGTTTCCTTCCCTTTGAATATTGGCATACCCTGCATCTGTCAACAAATATCCTGACCTCTGCTCGCATCCCTGGCCAAAAATATGATTCATTCAGCTTCGTGAATGTCTTGTCATGGCCAAAATGTCCTGCTAAGCCTCCGCTGTGTTTTTCCTTCAACAAGTTCTCCCTCATGGAGCATTTCGGAATACCCAGTTGATTGCCTCGAAACAGCAATCCTTCCTGGATCATATAATCTATCCATGGACTTCTATCTCTGAGAACTAGATTCTCAGCGGCTTCATACGCTTCTGCAAAATCTGCATCTCCTACGTACATGTCCCTGAGATTTTCAAAACCCAATGTTTTGACCCGGAACTCCTGCAACAATAAACACTTCCTGCTCAAAGCATCAACCACTTTGTTAGCAGTTCCTGAAATATGCTTAATCACAAATGTGAAGTTCTGCATATACTCTACCCATTTTGCATGTTTCTGATTCAACTTCTCTTGTTGACTCACAAACTGTAATGCATGATTATCACTATACAGAACAAATTCTTTTGGGATCAAGTAATGCCTCCACTTCTTCATGCCTGTATGATAGCATAGAATTATTTATCATATGTGGAGTATTTCAGCTTCGCCTCATCCAACTTCTCGCTGAAATATGCAACTGGTTTGTCTTCCTGACTCAAGACCTCTCCTATGGCGAATCCACTTGCGTCACATTTCACCTGAAATGTCTTCTGGAAATCCGACAACACCAATACTGGTCGTTCCGTTATCTTCCGCTTCAACAGATTGAAGCTTCTCTCAGCCTCTGTTGTCCAATGAAAAGACTTATGTCGCTTCTTCACTGGATCCATCATTGTTGCACTAATTCCACTGAAATTCCTGATGAATTTTCGGTAGAAACTAGCCAAACCATGAAAACTTCTCACCTCGAAAATATTTCTCGGTGATGGCCAATTCTTGATTACTTCCACCTTATCCGGATCCATCTTCAACACATTCGCCGAAATAACAAAACCCAAGTAAATGAGCTATGTCTTCATAAATGAGGACTTCTTCATACTTATCAACAACTTCTCATGTTGTAGCTTCTTCATCACAATGGCCAAATGCTTCAGATGTTCAGCCTCTGATTTACTGTAAATCAGTATGTCGTCTAAATACACAATGACAAATTTTCCGATGAATTCCCTCAGGACTTCATTCATCAGCCTCATAAAGGTACTCGGTGCATTTTTCAAGCCAAACGGCATGACTAGCCATTCATACAAACCTTTGTTTGTCTTAAATGTTGTTTTCCACTCATCGCCTTCTCTCATGCGAATCTGGTGATATCCACTTTTCAAATATATCTTTGAAAAATACTTTGCCCCACTCAAGCAATCCATCAGATCATCCATTCTCGGTAGTAGAAACCTGTACCTGATGGTTATCTTATTGATCGCTCTTGAGTCGGTACACATCCTCCAACCCCCATCCTTCTTTGGACTGAGTAATGTCGGAACAACACATGGACTCAAACTTTCCCTGACCAAACCTTTGTCCACCAACTCCTGGACCTGCTTCTTAACTTCTTCATTCTCTTGCGGAGTCAACCTGTACACGGCTTTGTTCGGAAAACTAGCTCCCAGTATGAGATCTATGTGATGACTCACACTTCTCATCGGTGGCAACGAATGAGGTAATTCGTCCACTATGATGTCAGTGAACTCTTCCAGTAGTTCCTGAACTTCATCTAGCAAATCATCCACTCTTGTGCTAGTCAGAACAATCCTCGGCTTTCTGACCACAAAGAATTGTGGATCTTCCTTCTTCTCCATCTCTGTAAGAAGTTCCTTTCCACTCATGAGAAGTATTGTGTTGCTTACTTCCAGTTTCACTTCCTTATCCTTTATCGGAAGCAACATATGGGTTCTCCCATTCTTCTCCAGGGTATATGTGTTCATCCTCCCATCATGAACCACATTTTTGTCATATTTCCATGGTCTACCCAGTAATAAATGACATACATCCATGGGAATGACATCACACAAGATTTTATCATTATACCCAGCTATCTTGAATTCAACTAAACATTGTTTAGTGACACTCACCTGATGTCCCTTCTGTAGCCACGAAACTTTGTATGGACTCGGGTGATCAGTTGTCACCAGCTCCAACTTTTCTACCATCTCGGTTGAAATGACATTATCTGTGCTTGCACTGTCCACGATAATCTTGCATACTTTGTCCCTAGTCTTGCAAGCTGTTCTGAATAGTCTGGTCCTTTGAGCTGAACTCTCCACCTCCTTCTTGGGTGTCAAAAGGACTTTATGCATCCCAAGCGATCTTCCACCTTCTGCATCTTCTGTCTCAGCATCACGCTTTTGTGCTTCTATGATGTGAGCTTCTCCGATGTCCTTCTTTTTCTCTGGACACTCGAATGACTTGTGCCCATTCTTCCCACATGTAAAACATGTGATTACTCCACCTCTGCGTCTTCCTCTACCTCTAGTACGAGGAAAAGTATTTGCGTCAGCATAATCTCCTATCTGCTCATTATGCTGCCCTCTCTGTTCAATGTGTGGCCCTCTTTGTGAGGTTCCACCTCTCTCAACCTTACCCTGAGGTTTCTTCCATTCCTCCTTGGGCTTCTGGTATTTATCCTGGACAACTACCTTGCCTCTAGGCTGACTCTTACCTCGCCCTCACTGACCTTGCTTACGGCTCAGCTTCTCTTCGACTTTCAGAGCCATATGGTAAGCATCCTCCATCATCCTGATGGTAACCATGCTTAATTCATCCTGAATGTCATATCTTAGACCATTCAGATATCTGGCAAACTTCTCATCATCGCTCTCTCGATGACCTGCTCTGATGTTCAGTCGATAGAATTCCTCAGTGTATTCTTTCACTGTCATCAGTTTTTGTCTCAGGTTCTGCATTCTCCTGAACAGAGAAATTTGATAGTCTCTTGGGATGAACTTCACCTTCATCTTCGCGATCATTCAATCCCAACTCTTGATCTTCTTCTTTCCCTTACAGTGTCTGTCAGCTTGTAGCTTGTCCCACCACAATGTTGCATGTCCTTTCAAGCATGTGACAGCATGTTTGACCTTCTTATCCTCTTCGATATCTTCATAATCGAAGTAGGTGTCAAGAGCTCGGATCCAATCCAGTAACTCTTCTGCATCCAGACTTCCTTCGTAGACTGGAATGTCCATTTTCGCCTTCACACCCATTCTGGCGATAGCTTTAATCAACCGCTCAGTTGATGCATCTTCGGCTACAACTTCCTCCTCACGTTCAGCCTCAATTTCGCCTTCGGAATCGCTAAGATCCCCTGCACTAGCTGTGCATCTTTGCGTTGTTTCCATCTCCTCGAGTCTTGCTCCGAGATCTCTCATCTGCCTC
>ML784187.1:301298-337312 GCA_009831015.1 Picea engelmannii | reverse complement strand
TCTTCACCTTCATCAAGAGTCCAATTAGGATTTTCTGGAGGCTTATTTGGTGTAGAAGGTCCCTTTTTGGGTGGCATGTTGGCCAAATATCACTTTTGAGTCTTGATTTTGAGGTGGTTCTGCTAGAAAATATTTATTCTATTGTATCTCCCAAGTTTCGGCCCTTCTGGGTATGAAACTTTCTTTTAGGTATTTCTCTGATATTTCTTCTCTGCAATGCCACAGGTCTGATCAAAATTGGATGTGCCAATTGGAATTTACGGTAACTTTCTCACAACTTGCCGATTTTTGGCCTTTCCAGGAGATCTCACTTGTATAGAATGCCCCGCGCAAAATAATTGATATCAAATTCTGAAACTTGCACCCCAAATACTACAGACTGTCCATGATCCAATGCAACTAGTCCTACTCAATTTGGATACTCCAGCAAGAAGTTATGCTTGTTTTACCTAGAACACCTTCTTGAGACTAGTCAATAGGACTAGTCAGATACCCTATCTTACACAAGGTGTATCTACAAATTTAAGATGACCCAGAAGATGAAATTTTTACCACAGCTACCTTACTAATTTCTGTAAATTTCCTCCAGATTTCAGGGTCTGAAACGTTACAGAAATTTTTTTATAGAAAAAATTCCACAATGACTCATTTTAGGATGATTCCAGAACCCTATATTGTACAGGATGTATCTCCGAAAGTATAAGGCCTCAAGAGCTGAATTTTGAACCCAACGTAGCTTGTAGAAAATACCCTCCAAGCGGTTCCTTCTGAAACGTTGTAGAAAAAACGTTATAGCGAAAATTCCACGGTGTCTCAGATGTAGCTGCGAAACCCCAAGACCTTGAGCTCTGAAACCATATGTTAAGAACCAAACATCAATATAGCATGGAAAAACCTCAGGAAAAGTACTCAACGCCTTGAAACTGAGATAATTTTAGATAATAAGCCTCTTCGAGGGGGCAACCTCCTTTTATCCCACTTAAATGTTCAAGTACAAGATAATTCAAAATGAAAATGTCTCCTTGGTATATATAGGAGACTAGGAGGTATAATTACCAATAATGGCCTAAAGCCGACATAATTAAAATAACATTAATAATCTAAATTAAAACTAATGGCCTAAAGCTGACATAAATAAAATAGCATTACTAATCTAATATGTCCCAATTAAGGGTTAATGAGCCAATATTAGGGCTTAACACTGACCCAATCAGCATATGAAGAATATCTCATGGATGGTCAGCTGAATGAATTGAGCAAAGGAGACAAAGCTAGTGGTGGTCGAGGAAGGTACAACCTGAGGTCCGACAAAAGAGCAGCAACACCTAATATTCCTGAGCCATCCAGTAGAGCAGAGAAGCCTGCCAATGAGATACCTGATGCTCACAGAGGTAAGAAGGCCCAACCTCTCTCTCCCATTGTTCATAATCATGTTCCTGAAATTAGAGAAATCCCAAAGCCTATGTCTTCTTTCAATTTCGAACATGAGATTCAAAAGGTCAGAATTCCTGTGCCCCTCACTGAGTTAATTAAACACGGGGAATTCAAAAAGCGCTTCTCTGAGCTATTAAAGTCCGAAGCCTCATACCATCTCATAGACTCCATAAACCTCCAATATGAAAGGCCTGCAGTTGTCCTAGGTCCCATGGTAGAAGACAGAGATGATTCATCCCCTCCCTTCTACACCTCCCTGAACATACATGACAAGGTACTACATAATTTCCTTATAGATTCAGGGGCTTCCCACAACCTCATGCCCAAAGCCGTTATGGAAGAATTAGGAATGGAAGTCACCCGAGCCTATCATGACCTCTATTCTTTTGAATCCAGGAGGGTCCAGTGTTTGGGAGTGATTAAGGACCTATTAGTCTCTTTGTTTCAGCTGCCCATGAAGAGCATGGTCATGGATATTGTGGTAGCTGATGTTCCCCCCAAATTTGGCATGCCGTTGTCAAGATCTTGGATTAAAAGACTGGGGGGAATCCTACAGATGGACCTCACATATGCCACCATTCCAGTCTTTGGAGGGGAACATAGGAGACTGTACAGAGAATCCCAGCTAGCCTATATTGTCAGTAACAAGGCCAACCCTACCAATCATCCCATCTATGCCTTGGGCACTGATTTAGGCTCCAGTTTACTACAGCTCACCCACACCCCTGAATCTTCTTTACAGATCAGAAAGAAGCCCATCCTTAATCAGGAAGCCTCCCCTTCAAATTCCTCAGTTTGGTAGATGTTCTTTGATGGAGCTTCCTCCAGTATGGGTGCAGGTGTTGGAGTGATATTTATATCACCTTGTCATGAGACCATCTCTTTGTCATACAGGCTGGAATTTGAGGTTACCAATAATGTGGCAGAGTATGAAGCTCTGGTTCTGGGATTGAGAGCTGCCAAAGAAATGGGAATCAAAGAGATGGCTGTGTTTGGGGATGCAGAAATGATCGTCCAACAGGTCAAAAATGTTTATCAGACTAAGCATCCTCGGCTTAGGAATTACAGGAACGAGGTATGGGACCTGGTTGATGATTCCTTCCTGGATTTTAACATTTCCTACATTCCAAGGGAGGAAAATGCCTCGGATGACTGTTTAGCTTTCACAGCTAGTGTGCTCGAAGTTCCTACATCGCCCACTGCCGGGTCTGATGTTGAAATAAAATACAAACCTTCTATACGAGACAATGTCAAACACTGGAAGGTATTTGAAGATGATCAAGAAATTGAGAAATTTCTCCAGTCCATTGATGACTTTTCCATAATGCACATAGATGAGAATCCTGAAGAGGAAGATGACCATCACCCTGGGGAATTTGTGAATAAAATTGCTGATCACCAGATCATTCAGCTACCGAGCAATCACATTCCGAGAGGACTGATCCCATTAAAAAGATCGTTTGACGAGAATGATGTGGAAATAAAGGGTAAGGTTTCAGGTGATGATGATGACACAGCTGAATGCAACATAGGCACACTTGAGGAGCCAAAGTTTGTCAAGCTGTCAAGGAGTTTGACCAAAAGGCAGAGGATAGAATATATCAAGTTGCTGAAGGAGTTTTCTGATGTGTTTGCATGGACCTACAAAGATCTCAAAACATATGACACATCAGTCATCGAGCACAAGATCCCACTAAAAGAGGAGGCTAAGCCATTTAAGCAAAATATGAGACAGATAAATCCTATGTTGTTTCCTGTCATGGAGAAAGAGGTAAAGAAGCTACTGGATGCCTAGATCATTGTCCCCTTGAGATATTATGAATGGGTGGCCAATTTGGTCCCGGTAAGAAAGAAAAGTGGAGAAATCAAACTCTGTGTCGATTTCAGGAACCTGAACAGAAGTTCAAGGAAGGACAATTATTCCCTGCCCAACATGGAGCACATTTTACAGAGGGTCACTGGCGCATCCAGGATGTCCATGATTGATGGTTTCTCTGGATATAATCAGATATCAGTCATGCCTGAGGACAGAGAAAAAACAAGCTTCATCACTCCTTGGGGCACATTCATGTATGCCAAAATGTCGTTTGGACTGATGAATGCAGGAGCAACATTTTAGCGAGCCATGGACATAGCCTTCATTGGGGAAAAATATAAGTTTGTGGTGATTTACCTAGATGACATAATAGTCTTCTCCAAGACTGACAAAGAACACTGCTGCCACTTAAAGAGAGTTTTCCTGAAGTGTCGCAGGTTTGGCCTTTCCCCGAATCCCAAGAAATCATTGTTTTCTATGCAGGTGGGGAAGTTGTTAGGCCATATAGTATCAGCAGAGGGAGTAAGAATTGATCCTGATAGGGTAGAAGAAATTCAGGCCCTGTCACTTCCCATATCTAAGAAAGAGGTTCAGGCGTTTTTGGGAAGGATTAATTTTCTGAGGAGGTTTGTTTCAAATTTCACTGAGTTGGTAAAACACATCACAACCATGCTCAGGAAGGGCCATGAAATAAGGTGGACTACTGAATCCAGGGGATCTTTTGCCAAGATAAAGAAAGCATTGACTAAGGCACCTGTGCTAATCAATCCCGATTATTCTAAAGATTTCCTGATTTTCTCATTTGCTTCTGATGACTCAATAACAACAATCCTATTGCAGAGAAACGATCAAGGGAAAGAGCAACCCATTTCCTTCTTCAGCAAGGCATTAAGAGATGTTGAACTCAGATATGAGATCATGGAAAAACAGGCCTACGCATTGGTGAAAGCTCTCAAACCTTTCAGAATCTATGTTTTGCACTCAAAAATCACTGCATATGACCCTTCAGCTTCTGTGAAGGACATCCTTATACAACCTGACATAGATGGAAGAAGGGGCAAATGGATAGCTAAGATCCTTGAGTTTGACCTGGAAATTAAGCCCACCAAGCTGATAAAGGGGCAGGGTTTGGCCAAGTTATTGGCTGAATCCAATTACAAAGCTCTGGAAATTAACTGTATCAATGGGCAAGCTGAGTCATCTAGCAGTAATTCCCAGATCACCATACCACTAGCAGCATGTCCCTGGTACAGGGACATCTTATACTTTCTGTGGGAATTAAAGCCCCCTGATGGACTGGGAAAGAGTAGGGCCAGATCTTTAAAGCTCAAAGAGGTCAAATACTGCCTCATTGACCAAGCCTTGTATTGGAAAGACCTTCTGGGGATATTATTAAGATGTCTGGACCCATTGCAAGCGCAGAAAGTGATGTTCGATTTTCATAGTAGTCTCTGTGGAGGTCATCATTTTTGGAAGACCACAACCCATAAGATCCTTCGGGCTGGGTATTACTGGCCTACTTTGTTTATTGATGTCTGCAGAGAATTCAGGGCCTACATCAAATGCCAGAAGTTCTCAGGTAAACAACAACTAAAATCTCTGCCATTAAAGCTTGTAGTAGTTTCGGCACCCTTTCAGCAGTGGGGATTGGATTTCATCGGAGAAATTCATCCTCCCTCAAGTGGCCAGCACAGATGGATCCTCATTGCAACTGATTATTTCACCAAGTGGATAGAGGTTGTCCCCACCAGAAGCACTTCTCACAAAGTAATCATCAACTTCTTGGAAGACATCATAGCCAGATTTGGTTGTCCAAGTAGAATTGTCACTGACAATGCCTCCCCCTTCAGGTCTGAGCCTCTGATCAAGTTTTGTGAACAATTTGGGATTTCATTGGTTCACTCTACTCCATACTATCCTCAAGGAAATAGACTGGCAGAGTCCTCCAATAAAAGCCTGATCAAGCTTATCAAAAAGTTATTGGAGGAC
Organism: Picea engelmannii; assembly: GCA_009831015.1. NCBI lineage: Eukaryota > Viridiplantae > Streptophyta > Pinopsida > Pinales > Pinaceae > Picea > Picea engelmannii. Next base: position 332,073 of record ML784187.1, on the reverse strand, counting down.
AATCAAAAGGCCTAGGACTCAAAGCTCAAATTTTCTCTCTGGGCCGATCGGGTGACAACCAAGAAGTCCCTGGGTCTCTCACCTTTCCAACTGGTTTACGGAATAGAGGTCGTTTTTCCCACTCAGCTTTCCTTACCTGTGGCAAATTTCCTCCAGGTTCTTGAAGGGGAACCTAATCACATACTTCGGAGGATTCATCATATGGTGGAAGTGCAGCAGATCAGGGAACAGGTCATGGAAAGAGCCTACAATCGTCAGCTGAAGATCAAGAAGGCTTTTGACAGGAAGAACAAGAAGAAGGAATTTGATCAGGGTGACCTAGTGCTCAAATGGGATGCACCAAGGCAGGAAAAGGGCAAACACAGTAAATTTGATGCCCTCTGGATCGGGCCTTTCAAGATCCTTGAAGTATTTTCAAACAACACTTACAGGTTGCAGGATCTGGAAGGAAATGAAGTTTTTGGCAGACCAGTAAATGGGCATTTCTTGAAAAAGTGTTTTTTGTGAGCCACAGTTGGCTCTTTTTGTTTCGTGGTGTACATATTGTTTCTGTTTTTGTTTTTTGGACTAATAAATCACTCCATAGCCCAAAAACAAAGGCACTGAATCTGAAAAAAAGTTCTTAGAGCATCATGGGGACAACTCTATCCCCCATGGAGCTAGATGTTAGCGACATTTCTTGTAAGGGGGTTGGAATGCAGAAAAGCGGGTCAAAAACCCACTTGTCCTAAGTTCGAGTGCTAATGCACCCATGATTAATCGAGAAGCAAGTCTAGATGGATAGGATCACGGTGCCCGAATCAACGACGCAGGTGTGATTCCGGACCCCCCCGCCTTTCTACCTTTAAGCGGGGGGGGGGGGGGGGGGGNCCAGAATATAGGGAGCACCTCTTCGACGACCCAGATCAATGCGCTTGGATCAACGACGATGAAGGCAATTTCATACCCCCCTTGCCTTTTACCTTTAAGCGGGGGGGGGGTCCGGAATCGGACCCGCAGCTCTCCAACAGCTGAGATCTTAATGCCCGAATCGATGACGCTCGCGCGACCCACATCATCCGTGGCTGCTCTGTGTTTAAGCGCGTGTGGACACTTATCCCATCATATCACCTTCCAACCACCGTTCTCTTGCCGCCATGTGTCATCCATCTATCTCTCCTTTATGGTCTGTGTGGCCTTCCTCCTTTCCTATCATCCACACACCATCTGCCACGCGCCTCCTTCCCTCCACGTCAGCCTCCCCCTAAAAGGTATCCATCACACCTATTCTTCCACCTCCTTCATTTATCGCATTTTTCCATGTGTCCCCTTTGCAATCCCTCTCTCTCCCCGCCTTCGTGGCTCCATCATTTTGTTCCCATATCCCACCTTCCACGCTGTTCTCCCCGCATATCCTTTGAGCCGGTCGGTTATTCCAGGTGGCTGCATAGGAGGTCCTCCACATCCAGAAGGTGCCGAGTTGGCTGGGCCATCCTCAATCCCGATGTTGTAGTTATTGAAGCGGTTGGTGGTGTTTAGACATCGCCTCCCCCTTAATGGGGAAGCACGGCCATGAATTTAAAGCACGTCGATTCGTCGTTGGAACTGTCAAAGAATTAAGATTGTGTCTGACATAATTTTCACGATCTTTCAGATGTTGACTGTCAGAAGCCATGCAGACGCAAAGCTTTCAATGCAGTGTCTTGATTTCGCTGTTGTTGTTGTTTTGAGTATATGAAGGCGTTTTATCCATTTTTGTATCTATCGATGGTTGAGCGGAGCTCCCGATTGTAAATCTTTAATGAAGCACTGATACTCTGGTTATGTATGCGCTTTTGAGACTTCTTGCCTGATGAATGCCAGTTTCTTTTACGTCTCTGTTACACTGTGTTAGAAACGCTCGGAATTGGAGGATCTAGTCGAGCTATAGCTGTTATAGGATCACTGTAGAAGTTATAATGTTTTTAGCCAGCTCCTGTGTTTTTCTTAGCACTGAGTGACTTGGAATTGGAGGATCCATTCGAGTCCTCCTCAGTTTCTTGAGACCCTGAGCCAAGCGGATCTTGCCTTTAGTGTCTTTCTTCTGCGAATAGCCATAAGCCTATTGCCCAAAGCTGTTTGTTCATTTTTCTCACTAAGTCTTCCACCTACTCACCCTTTTATCAACTTACTGGATGAAGTTGGATCAAGACCTCCTTTGTCACCATATGTACCAGACTCAGTCCCCGAGTTAGAGTGATATCTCCTTGAGATTTCTTCCATTAGATCACCCCTTTAAAATAGATCGTGACATTAACTGATGGGCGTCGGGCTCTGCTCCTGCAAGCAATCCAGGAGTGACTTCCATCGCCAATAGGCTGGACTTGTATTTATGTTGGTTGAATTTTTAGTTAGTGGGAAAATAGGATTGAGGGCATAGTTCCCTATCCCATGATTAATGTGAAACTGTAGTCCAATATTTGCGAGGGTCATATTATGTATACCATTACATATATAACAAACTATATCCAAAAACATTAATATAACATATAACAAAGTGCCAAAGAAGGGAGAGGTCTGTGGGGTCAAACCCATGACCTCCTCCCATGCATGCCAAAATTTTTAACCAATGCACCAAGAGAACCCTTTGATATAGGATGCCAACAATATTACAATAAAGTTTGTCAAAGATTCGAATAGAAGTTAGGGCCCACTCCCTATTTAATTTGATGCCTAGACCAAGGTACATGGAAAAGTATGAATTATTGGTGTGTGTGCCAGAGCTAGAATATTTTTGCATCGAAGTTCATGCCATAGGGTATATAGACTTTGAGTTTTTATTGTAATGCATGCTAAAGGGTTCCTTGAGGAAAGTATAGAGTGTTTATACTCATTTTTCTCAGAATTTCAAGAGGAATTCAATGGTGCAATCTATTTTTGAGTTTGAGCAATAGATAAAAAGTTGAATTGTAATAACACAAACATTTGGGAATTAATAAGTGGTCTCAATTGGAAGCGGAGCTAGAGACATAGCCCAAAATGCGTGAACTCCGTTAACAAACTGGTGCCATGTGTGTTATTATTGTTGTTCCACTTAGTTATCTTGCAAGTTGTTTATCATTTAAGTGATTTTGCATAAGTAAGTGAATTGATATTATTTGCAAACAATAAAAACATTCATTTATATTTCAAATCCAGTTGGATTTTTATGTGTATTTAAGAATAGATTAACATCTATGGATTTTTTGGATCACCCATTTTGGGGGTGACCTGCTGATAAGAAAACTAGAGTAGTAGAGTCTATGGTTGGGTGGAATGCCCATCGTTTATAGCCAACTGTGTAAATATTTATAAAGGTAAGTGTTCTAATAATTTTACAGTTTTAATGTTATGCTTGAATGATGTGTTTATTATGCGTTCTATGTATTTAAATACGATCGTGGTTGAGAAATAGTCCACATTTATAATTCTAGATATGAATGATTGTTTTTTATATTAGATTTTATGATGCACACATTCATTTTTAATCGACATCAAAGTATGTCATTTTGGTTGATTAATGAAAATCCAAAGTACCTTGTTTCTTTAATGGAGCACATAGGGTACCGGGTACATTGCATATTGGTATTAGCATGAAGTTTTAAACATTGGAGTTTCATTGGGATAGAGACCATATATTTTAGAGGAGGATTTTTTTTTCCAGGACAACTATTTAACAAAATTTGTTTTTGCATAATTGGGGAAAATTGGAAAAAATTTGGCAAAAATCCCTAAATTCTTGAGAAAATCTAGGTAAAATGTTCTCCTAGACTCGTCGAAGAGAAGATTAGTTGTGTCAATATGGTAATTGCAAGGATCATTTGGATTAGAAGGATGAATTTGGTGCTTTCATGGTGGCTTTGAAGTTTGGTGAAATCAACAACTAGGATCATATGGGATCAATGGCCGAGATCCATCTCAGAGTGGGATACAAATTTATAAGTTAAATGAGTTTGCTGGAAGACAAGTTGATTTTGGTTGCTAAAGAAAAGTTGGTTGCATCCGCTAAAGAAAATTTTATTTCAGCCACCAAATAAAAGTTTAATTTTGGTTTCCAAAGAAAAGTTCATTTCATTCACCAAAGAAAATTTTACTTCAATCACTGAAGAAAATGTTATCTTGTTCACCAAAGAAAATTTTATATTGGTTGAAAAAGGCCAAACAAAAGTTTATTTTGTTCACCGAATACAATTTTATTTTGGCCACCAAAGAAAAGTTATTGTTTTTCACCAAATAAAATTTTGTTTTGACCATCGAAAGAAAAGTTTATTTTGTCCACCAATGGAAAATGACTTTTTCCTGCCAATACAAAGATATTTTTTTTCCAATGGAGAAGTTATCTCGATTCATTGATGGGGAAGTTATTTCAGTTCATAGATGGAAAAATTATTATGGTTCGTTGATGGATTAGTTACTTTGGGTCACTGATGAAGGATGAATTGGAATATGAAGTTAAAGTGAATGGTGATCGTCAAGGTAAAGTGATTTGTGGTCTCTTTTGAGGAAGGGTTGGATCCCGGATTGAGAGTCACCCGAATATTTCCCATGGGATAATTTTCCATGTTTTTTCCCCAAAAATGATTCACCAATTTCCATTTTTTTATAAAAAATGTTCTCCCAAATTCTACAGGATAAAATTATTTCACCTCAAAAATCATCAAAAAATTATACAAACTATGCAAAATCTTTAGAAATTTGAATATTTAAAAAAAAATCGCTATACATTTTATAGTTTACATATTAGGGACTAGTAAGATTTGCCAAGGTTACGACATTTAAAAATAAATTTCCATCCTTAATATTATCCCTGATGCAAAGTAAAAGTGGAGCACCAAAAGAGAATAAAAGAAGGATGAGGACATGGACATGGACATGTTAGAGGTTGATAGGTGGACATTAGTGTGATGTCACCAAAAGTAAAGTTAAAAAATCGTCTAGGGATTAAATATTGCTTTATCCATAACAATAGAAGAAAATCTCATAACTAGGTGAACGTTTAGGGTTAGGTACGCAATGAGGAGGACTACAAAAATATCAGTGAGGTCAACTGACCAATTCTACTCCATATTTAAAAAAATTACAGATTAATGGTTTTTGAAGTAAAGGGTGGCACTCCTTGATAAAGGCCCTATTGCTAATGAATTTTGTACAATGATTCAAGGGAGCATACATGAAGAAACCCAATGGATAAATTGACCAAATTCCAAGGTGTTTGGAATGGAGACATAAAAACAATCCAAAATCCACTATTCCACGACACGTTTTGGGGATTTTTTGGATATTCTGAGGAAAACCCCAGATCACAAATATGGAAAAATGTATTTACTCAAAATTTTACCTCCTCTAAAAGTCGGAAATTTTTTTGTACTGAATTTCTCCTAGTTTCTCTTTGTTTGCGAGATTCTAAAATGGAGAAAATTCTAAAAGGACAAAGTTGATAATTTCATATTGATGCAAGATTTTAATGGAGTATTGGATACCCAATCTGAAAATTGTTGTGTACTCACCATGATGAGTATTATATACACATAATATAAAACTTTTCCTATTTCTCACCATATTTCTTTTGCAAGTGGCATAAGCAAGCATTTGGGTCAATTTGCACCAGTGAAAAAAGGGCATAATTGAGTAGAAATGGAAAAATTAAAAAAACCATAACTTTCAACCCAAAATTAGAATGAAGCATGAGTATAATCATTAGAAAGTTGAGTCAAGGGATATTCTGTTTGAAGGTTCAAAATTTGGATTAGTGCATCAATTTTCTTCATAAATTGAGATGAATAAGGACATGTATCTTAATTAATGAAACTATTACAATGTGCATAATTTCTAACAATAATTGTTGCATGGACATTTTTGCACAATTAGGGGCACAGGTAGGATATATTAGTTTCATAAATGAGGAATAGAGAGATGGATGATTCATAAGGTTCTTATAGATATGGAGATGAAATCATAGGATTAAATATCAACTTGGGAAACACATAAACATAGTGTAATGGGCATACAAGTAGGTTATATTCAGTAGAGTTGGTTGAGAGATTGAAAATCCTAAAGAGGGAAATGCAGAGCTATAGAGAAGATAATTAAAATTTGATAGTATCTTAGGAGGATTTCAATCAAATTAATACTCAACTACTACATAGCCTAAATAACTTGCAAAGATAATTCAATAGGTATTCCAACACAAAACATGTTTCCAATGTAAGACATGCAGTAGCACCCAGATATCATGATAGGAGGGATGATCACAGGGAATCTAGCCACTCAAAAAGTGTTAGTATACATAGTCATTCACTTGGACATTCAACCAAAAGAGAACATGATTTTTTAGAATCATAGAGAAACACAAGTAGGTCTCCTGTCAGACATCAAAGGAGAATGCTCAAGTTAGATAGTTTGCAAGGAGATCTTAGGAATATCAAACCACCAATATTTAATGGATAAAATAGGAAGGGTGAATATGTTGAAGCCTTGTTATTGGGCATGGGAAATTATACAAAATTATTCATCAAATATGGAAGAAAGGATTTCCATATATCATCTTCAAGGGAAAGCTTCCATGTGGTGGGACTAGATGAAAAAGGTAAATAATATTGATGAGAAGAGAGTTTTTGGGAATTATTTCAAAAAATATATCTAGCAGAATTACTTTTCAGAACACTATTATGAAAATAAGATGCAAGAGTTCTTTGAGCTTAAATTAGGAAGCATGACCATGGAGGAATTTGAAAAGAAATTCTTGGAGCTTTTGAAGTATGTGGGTTTCATCAAGGATGAGAAGGTTAAAATTTATATATTTGTGAGTGGAATACCATCATTCTAAAAGGATACAATTCAATTTGATGATTCCAATAATTTATAGGAATCCATAAGGAAAGTTATGTATTTGTATGAGAAGAATAAAGGAATTCCATCTTTTCAAAAATATTTGGATGACAAAAGGAAAAGAAACATGGAATAGAGGAATAAAGGATTGAAGACAACTTTCTTTAGGAATAGTTCATAGTCATATCAACAAGGGAAGAAAGCACAAAATGAACCTAGGATGATATATTCCTTCCAGAAGAGGGCAAGGAAACAACCCATAAAGTGTTAAGGATTTTGGGGAGACCACATGTATAATGACCATCCTCAAAAGGGAGATAGTATGAGGATTGTGCAAAACATTCAAGAAGTTGTTAAAATCGAGGACATGAGAAAGAGCATGTCAAGGATTTATGTAGTCTTTGACAATAGATAAGAAGAATATCAATCCCATATGATTGAGGTGGAAAATAATATTTATAATCAACCCATAGCTATTTTTGATTTATTTTTTAGCTAGTCATATATATATAGATCCTAAACTAGTTGAAAGTTTTAAGTTGAATATATGTAAGAATGAAAAGTTTTGGTTGGTTCAGCTAGCCACTATAACCAAGAGAAAAATCAATGAACTTGTCAGGGATTCCCTAGTGAACATGAATGAAATCACCACAAAGGCATATTTGAACATCATAACGCTTGGTTCATAGGATTTCTTGATTGGTATGTATTGGTCGGACAAGCATCATGTTATCCTATATTTATACAATAAGGATTTCATATGCCTTGATGAGGAAGGGAATTTATGGATTGTTCAAAGTATTCCAAGGCCTATATCCATCAAAGAGATTTCATCTTTGTATCTAAAATGAATTTTTAGAAAAGGGTTCCAAATATATGTAGCATATATGGAAGAGACAACCAAGGATGGAGTGTCAAATCTAGAAGATTGTTCAGTTTTGAAAGAGTATGAAGACGTGTTTAGGGAATTTTTCAGGATTTCAACCAAAGAGAGACATTGAATTTTCTATTGATTTAATTCTTGGAGTTTCCCCAATGTCCAAGGCTCCCTCCAAAATTAGAACACTAGAGATAAAATATTTGTAGATGCATATAGAAGAGTTGTTGAATAAGGGGTACATATTCCCAAGTGTTTCGTCTTGGAGTTCTCTAGTGATCTTGGGGTTCTCTAGTGATTTTTTTGAAGAAAAAGGATGGGAATCTAAGTTTATGTATTGAATTAAGATAATTGAACAAAGTTACTACAAAGAGTAAGTTCCCTCCACAAAGGATCAATGATCTTTTTGATCAACTGAGAGCAAGGATATTTTCCAAGATTAAACTGAGGTTAGATTACCATTAGGTGAGAATCAAAGAAGAAGACACCAACAAAATATCCTTGTTAACAAGGTATGTCCATTATGAATTTGTAGTGGTTACATTTTGGGTTGACAAATGTGCTAATTGATTTTATGTGTTTGATTAATGGAGTGTGTGGACATTACCTAGAAAAAATTGTCATTGTATTCTTGGATGATATTCTTATCTAATTCAAGATAAAGGAGGAGCATGAGAATCATTTGAGTTTGGTACTAAAAGTGTTGAGAGAGCATCAATTGTATTCCAAATTGAGCAAGTGCACTTTCTGTAAAAGGAAAACCCACTACTTGGGTCTCATTGTCTCAGAGAAGGGAATATCAGTGGATATAGACAATATTGAGGCATACACCCAAGAAAATTTCATAGGTGAGATAAGTTATGGGTATAGCTAGTCAATATGGTAGATTAATTGAAGGTTTATCCAAGATTGCACATCCAACACATTGCTAGAAAAGAAAGTAATAAAATTTGAATGGACTATTGAGCGTGAAGAGAGTTTCCAACACTTGAAGAAATTATTAACCAAATCACCTATTTTAAAGATTTCATATCCAAATGAGGATTTTGTTGTGTGCATAGATGAAAGTAAAAGAAGGAATTGGGGGATTTCTTACCCAAAATGGGCATGGCATTTTATATGAATATAGGAAACTCAAAGAGAATGAAATAAATTGTGTTGCCCGTCACTTGGAACTTGCATCTATTGTTCATGTGCTAAAAATGTAGATGTGTTATCTCATGGTTAGAAGATTCAAGATAAGGACATACCATAGTGGTATGAAATACTTGTTTGAAGATCCAATACTAGATTCCAGAAAAATCATATGGATGGAATTTATTAGTGAATATGACTTTGACATCAAGCACATCAAGGGAAAAGAGAATAAAGTGGTTGATCCACTTATTAGGAGGGTGCATGAAAAACATGATACAACCATTAGTATGTACAATTCAAATTTAAAAAGAGGAGTTTTGGAAACTGTAGAATTATACCAACATTATGTTCAAGTTAAATAAGGCTTACAATAGGGTAATGCATAACTAAAACTTAAAGACTACATCCTGGAAGAGGATGGAATCCTCTTGTACATGAACAATTTTTATGTTCATAATTATCAAGAATTGATAAATTTAGTTTTAAAGGAGATGGAAAATGTTCCATATGCTAGACATATAGGGTACCATAATACAATTGCAACCGTAAGAGGCTAGTATTTTTGGCCTAGAATGAAAAAACATGTGGTTGATTATATAGCAAGCTGCATGGAATGTCAAAAGTTAAAAGATGAGTAAAAAAATCTAGTTGGATTACTACAACCATTGCACATTACTGAATGGAAATGGGAAGTATTACTATACATTTCATAACCAAAATTCCTAGAACAACAAAGCAACATCATGGTAGAGGTGGAAAAACTTACATGTAACATCCCCATTTTCAAACCCCAAAATAACGTTGTATATTGTAAATGTGATGTATGGCTGAGAGCCAAAGAAATGTAATATGTAAATGATGTAAATTGAATATAATGAATTAAATGTATCACTAATTGTAGAAAGACATAGATGGAGATTTGGGGGCTTAGTTTCCACAAGAGAGAGAAGGGGTCCAAGGGGGTAGAGTTTACACATGTTTATTAAACCTAAACCATTTCTTTCTAAATTATCCTTATGGAAATATTGCTATCATTGGTTTCAAATATAGGGTGATATTACAGATATCCAATATAAATATTACAACCCTACAAATGTACAAGCTAAATATTGCAAGATGGAGATTGTTGAAAGTATTATTTTTGTATTTTTCATGATAAGTTTGGATACCCTATCTTTGAAGAAATTTTTACCCTACATACCTAGATAAAATGGGTTCAAAATTTATATGGTTAGAAATATTATTTTGACACCTTTCCAATGGTATATTACATTCCCTATAAATCACCAAGAATGAGGAGATATGCATTTTTATGTCCGACAAACCAACTAGAAAATTAAGGTCTGCTCAACTAGTATTTACAGGTTGGCCTTGAAAATGGGAACATAATTACTATAAATACATGATAGATGTGTGAATTTTTAGTGAAACCAAGAAACAGATCAAGCTTGAGGTGGGAAAAAGTAATTTGAGGTGCACTAAAGGAGTTTGGGTGTCTGTTTGGGATACAAAGGTGTCCAAGAGAAATCTAAGGGTTTTTTCTTGGTCTTAAGGTGAGCTATGAAGGACTGAAGGTCCATTACGATGAAAAGTGCACTATTACGAGGTTATGATGTTGCTTTCAGGGATTCTATTCTAGGAATGATGCTATGAGTCTCTTTAGAGAATGCATGATACATGTGACTAGGGTTTGAAGGAATGTTTGTGGAATGAAGCATGCAGGTGAAATCAAAAGTACTATGTGCATGAAGATCTTGGATTGGTGTCTACACATATTTTTTTGAGTGGGTGCTCATGTGAGGGGATTGGTGTCTTTAATAGGTTGGTTCTTGAAAATATTGTTACAATAGGTTGGTGCCTACATATTACTAATTTGGTGATCATTTAAGTAGAATGGTGTCTCTAGTAGGTTGGCTCCTACAATATCTATAACATTAGGTTGGTTCCTATAGACATTTATAAAATATAATGTTTTTTTTCTTTCTCCTAATTGGGTTTCCATGTTAAAATTTGTGCATTGTGATTATTGTTTATCAACTAATGAATGATTGATGAATGGTTAAATAAAGTAAAAATTATCGTATACTGATTCAACCCCACCTTAGTATGAGCATAAGTTAAACAATTGGTTTTGGAGAAGGTTCCTTTAGAAATAGTCTAATAACTGGAAGGTAGATCTTGGGAACATACATGGCTAGTCAAGAGTATTTCTCCAAAAACAAGCCTCCATTTTTTGATGGAACAAACTATGCATTCTGGAGTATAAGGATGCAAACTTATCTAAAGGATTTTGGGTTTGATATTTGAAAATCAGTATTGACTAGTTATATAGTCCCAACAACTCCACCAACAAATGTGGTCAAGAAGAAGGTTTGTGACCATAACGTAAAAGCCATGAATATTATATTTAGTGGTCTATTAGAATCATAATCTATCAAGGAGAACAAAATATATTATATCGAGTGGTCTACTGGTGTCTCTAGTAGGTTGGTTCCTACATATTTCTAAGTTGGTGATCATTTAAGTAGAATGGTGTCTCAAGTAGGTTGGTTCCTACAATATTTGTAATAGTAGGTTGGTTCCTACAGACATTTACAAAAGATAATGTTTTTTGTCTTTCTCCTAATTGGGTTTCCATGTTAAACCTTGTGCATTATGATTATTGTTTATCAGTTAATGAATTATTGATGAATGGTTGAATAAAGTAAAAAGTGTCATATATTGATTCAACCCCACCTTAGTATGAGCATAATTTCAATAATTGGTTTCAGAGAAGGTTCCTTTAGAAACAATCTAATCATTGGAAGGTAGATCTTGGGAACATACATGGCTAGTCAAGAGGCTTTCTCCAAAAAAAAGCCTCCATTTTTTGATGGAACAAACTATGCATTCTAGAGTATAAGGATGCAGACTTATCTAATGGCTCTTGGGTTTGATATTTGAAAATCAATATTGACTAGTTAGATAGTCCCAACAACTCCACCAAAAAATTTGTTAAGGAAGAAGGTTAGTGACCATAATGTAACACCCCAGGTTTTGAGCCCCATATTAAATAATGTATTTTGTTAATTTTCAAGAGGCTAGAGGGCCCAAACAATTAAAAGAGACCAGTGTGCCTAAGAAATGTAATGTTTTGATCATTATTAATAATAAACACATAGATGGTTGCTAGATGGACAAGGAATAGAGTTATAGGGGGCTATGATTTCATAAGAGAGGGGGCTTGAGGGGATAAATGTTTATTTCCTATTTTGATTAACCCTTTGTCTAAGCGAGTGGATCAATTATGTGAGATTCTTTGGGGGGGAGGCCAGGAGGGTCTTGATTCCCCACAAATTAATTAAACCCACCCTTGGTCTGGTTGGGAGGTTTTCTCATTCTCTTATTCGATCGTTCGCTCATTCATTGGTTCATTCGTTCACTCACTTTATCACTCGTTCATTCATTACATTCTTACCTATCACTCATTCATCCTTCCTCATCCATTTCTTAGCTTGGGAAGAGGGAAATGAATTGCTGAAGAGTAGCCATGGTATTATTGGTTGTATAGGTCATTGGTGTAATCCAACCTTAACTTGAGGCCTTCATGTCTGAGATGCGTTAGCCTGTTTCCATCTTTTTTCAAAACTGTGAGTCCTGAGAGTTCCAGCATGGAGATTCGGGACCAGTTGCGCTGGATCCCTGGAAGGAGAAGGACTGTTTGAGGGAATGCATAGAAGAGAAGGGTGGGGGTCCATTCTATTGGGTGGCAGAGGCTGGGTAGAAGAGAGATGGGTACTTGGATTACTGTGAGTGCTGGGAAAACTTGTTAGATCTTGAGTGTTGACTGGTTTGGGAAGCCAAGTAAGACTTTGAAACCGTCCTTGTGAATCCATAGCCCTGGCTCGGGGGTGACACTATTGTTGAGATTTGGAACAATAGTGTCTATAGTTGGGTGGAACGTCCTTGGTCTGCAGCCAATTGGTGTCTTCTTTTATAAATATAAGTTCTCTCTTTTATGGTATTATTTACCTGTATATGAATGTATTCCATTGTGTATTTATTTATCATTAAATTGAATCTTTAGGATATGCATGCTTGCTGGTTATTGTTGTTCATGTCGTTAGATCTTTTCTTTCACACATCCTTATTAATTTAAAAAGGTATCAGTAAGAGAAAGAAGTCCAAGGGTGGCCTTGAAGGTAGCTTACCCTGTCCTGTGGGTGGTGAGGTATGTTACAGATTGGTATCAGAGCTTGTTGGCCCTTGACCAAGTTTTGGGATAATCTTGGTCATGTTTGACCGTTTTTGGGACTTTGACAGCCTATCGAAGATGGAGTGCCAGAGGAAGTGGATATTGCGGAATCTCGACCCACTTTTGGGTCCCTTTTTGGGTTTTGGGAATATGTAATGGGAAAGGGATGTTGGCATGTGGGTTTACCCATGCTTAGGCCGCTTTTGTATGTATAAATAGAAGGATAGGCAAGAAATTAGTAGTATAAGATTGACATCTATGTGATGTATGCTAAGTGCAAGTAAGGTCTGTAAGTGCTATGTGCCTATATGATACTTCCAGGGCTAAGTGCTAGTCATTGTAGGAAGTTGGAAAAGGCTTTGTGCTGTAACACAAGGAAGAAGGATCTAGCGAGTTGCACAGATCTTCTGTCCTATGCACAATAGGGTTTTGGTGGCTCTGTGCTATAACCAATTCAAGACACTAATAAATAAGAAGAGTTGGTGGACGTAGCCCTAGGGTGGGGGTGAACCACGTAAATCTGTGTGTTATGCTTTGTGCTTCGACTTGATGTGTTTATCCCTTATTTTTCTAAGTGATTTGATATATTTAGATAGATCTACTTATGCTTTGTGCTTCTTAGAGGTGTGTGAATGTTAGATATGACATGTATGAAGTTTCTTAGTGTTGACTTACCAGATCTGATCTGCTTTACTGTTGTTAAGTATTGAGATACCTTAGATCTAAGTAAATGTTGTGATGCTTTGTGCTATCTATGAAGTATAATAAGGGTTGAATATTGATGAATGATCTATGATAAGTACTCTGTAAGCGATATAATCATAGATCTATGTCCCAGCTAAGGTTGCAAACACCTAAGTCTTGCAACCATCCCTGCCTCTACCTCGGGTGAGACTTCATTTGCTTCATAGGTGTTGCCGAAAGGGCCGGTAGTTAGGTATTTGTTGGTGTTATCTTGAGTGTTGAACCTTGGGTTTTCCCCTGTGCCAACAAATGGTTCCATTTCCGAGACATGAAACTGTGATTGTTGGGAACTGAGAAAAAGGAAGCTCTGTGCAAATATTCATCCTGAAACTGTGAAAGATCTATGCCCTAGTGCACAATATTCTACTTGATCTATAAATATTTGTACTAAATAAAGAAGGTTATATATAAGAGAAATAAGTTCGATCTTAAGAGAAAAGGCTAGATCTAAAAGAAAGGAGGTCAGATCTATAGAAAAGAAGCAGGATTTGAAAGCTTTGTGCTCCAAGAAAGGTAAAAGCGAGAAGTTTTGATTGAAAGAGGTAAGATATGTAAAATTTGTGCTCTGATAAAGGTAAGAATAGTTAAATAAGTTCTAAATCTGAAAGATTTGTGCTCTGTAAAAGTAAGATAAGTGAAAATTTGTGTTTCTAGAATATGGATCTAGGTATGTTTGATAGATTTTGTCCTAGCTTAAAAACTAGGGCATTAATAGATGAAAGAAGATTTGATATGAATAGATCTGATAAGAATAATGATAGATATGTTATACCTATGCATATAAAGAATGTTTGGACTAACAAATGGATGCAGGATCCTAGAAAGAATTTGTTTCAAGTTAGCTACCATGATCCTAGTCCATATTACATAACAGGTTGGGGATCATTTAAAAGAAAGAGAGGATTGACCCTCTTTTACAGTTGCAGAAGACCATGACATATTGATAAGGAATGCCCTAGAAGGAGACCTAATTGTCTTTGTTGAAAATACATGGAACATGAAGTGTTGGATTTCCATATAATGATCACTAAGCTTGAAGTAATGAATTTGAATCAAGGAAACCCTAAGGAAGATCCAGAAAAGGCAGAACCCTAGAAAGAATCAGAGAAGGTATTGATACAAGTAAAAGAGACCTTGAATGACCACCGAAATGTCAACTTATCATAGATATTCAAAGAGAAGGAATGCATCGAAGCAAGAATAGGGGACTTCAACATTGACTATGTCTTGGATGAAGAAACATAGATGAATATTATGCTAGAAAGAACCTGGGAAGCTATAGGGATTCCTACTATGATCCCTTCCCTAGGAGGAATAAGTTTATTGAGAGGAAAACTAGTAAACCTATGTGGAAGGCTCACCCAAATACCTATGACTATCAATGGAGCTTCGATAGAAGAGGACTTTGAGATTATTAAATTTGTTGAAGACAAAGCCACGTTTACCATGCTAATAGGAAAACCTTGGATTGATAGAGATCAAGCTAGACGAAAGGAGGAAGAAGAAGTTTTGGAATAGAAGAAGAAGAGTTAAAAGAATTTATGACCAAAAGGATAGCGCACTTAATTGAGGAACATAAGAGTAGATCATAGATATTTAATACTAGCAATTCGGATGTCGAGGCTAAGAGAACACTAGAGGATCCCCAGAAGATTGAATTACGTATCCCAGACAAGGAAGAAGTATTACACAAGAACCCTAGGAAAAAATTTCAACAGTGCGAAGTAACTAAGACCAAAGAAGAAAAGACTTAGAATGATAAAATCATTATAGAGACAAAGCTCACTGGAAAGAAGGCTAGAAAGTTAAGAAAGAAAAGGGATAATATTGAAAGGTTACAGGAGGTTCTAGAAGAGACCTTGCAGAAAGACAAATTGCAGAATTGGAGCTTCGCCAAGATATCGAAAGAATGACATAGAGTACTTTTCCATGATGAAGCAATATAGCCATTGGGACCGATATATCCGTTTGACTTCCTCCCTGAACAGGCATAAAAACAATAAAGAGGCATCATCAAACCATTGGGCCGTGCCATAATGGATCGAACAAGATTTAATGGAGGGTCATGACCGTTGTGAGCCAATCGTTATCGACTTACCTATTTTAGCTCGTCGCACCATGCACAAAGAACACTTTTTCCAAATCGAGAATTTAAGATCACAACCTTGATTAAGATCATCCAATGATCATTATGATCTCGCTTTCCATCTTATTGTTGTGTCTACATTACTTTGCGAACCTGATATTACTAACCCCAAGCGCGTATGTCCGAGGAGCTTAGCACACTTGAAGAATCTGCGAAGGAAGTACTCGTTGATCTCAGGACCAATAAATTCATGTCGGAAAGAAGGATGTCTATAGGTGTGAAAGCATCATCGATAGGAGGAATCCAAGCTTCTCCATTGACTTATCGCGTAGCAGGAACTTCCAGAATCATGACAGAGATGAGAACAAAACATAGAGACGATCTCATGAATGCCAAGTTGATTTCAAGAATCTTACCTATATACCTCCTCTTAGAAGCGCAGTGAATAGAGACAGTGTGCCCAGGGATTTTAAGTATGCTTTGGTCATTGCATACCTCCTGAAAGGGGCGTACACAGTTCACATAGACCAGGATAAGATAGCAGTGCTAAAGTTTAGTGACTTCAACCTTGGATATTGTAAATCTTACAACATGCTCGCCCCACATAAGTATCTAACTAAGACGAAAGGAAATAATTCAAATAGTATCCCCAACATTGGACCCATAACCTCGCACAATCTACCCTGCTTAATGTGATGAATATCCCGCACATCAGATGACATCAAGAAGTGAACGCATGCATTAAATTGTTGTTGTCCTGCTACCCCAGAGGATACTTATGGTTGAACCGCCGCATCATAGTGGATCTGAACTTGATCCATCATATCACCGAGATTAGCATGCAAGGCCCCAACCCACATGATTTTTACCCCAACAAGACCGTGGATCACGCTCTTGTACAAAAGATAAAGGATACGTATGGCGATGTCAAGAAGGGTATGCGAGGCCACAAGGTAGCCTCTATTCAGAATGACATAGTGCACCTATCCTGTCAACTCATTGCTAGGAAATTAGTTTGCAAGAACCGGCCCACCCAAGTAACCAGATTCGTAGTAGACCTCGCTGGGAAGTGAGCGGAGGGTGTACAGATTAATTGGGCCCAATACCTTGTAAACTAGCTAGAGCTTGATTGCAGGGAAGCCTAGGACCAAGGGTATGGGTTCCATTTCGGTTGGCTTCTCATACTGATCACATTCATTTCATGGGAAATGTTGGAAGGTGCGACCTTCCTAGACATCGAAGCCTTTGAACCATTGGCTGCAAAGTTCAGTACCCTATGGTACTCGAACGATATGAATAAACAATGGTAGTCAAATGTCATGTTTCATTCATATTTTAATCAGTTGAAGGTAGCTATCTAGGATACACTGGGCATCACTCTGAACACACTCCACAGGTTTCGGCCCCTAATGAAGTTCAACGCAGAAAACCACTTTCTCTACATCACAGTGAGCATTGATGAGCACAAGAAATAGTTATAGTCATATTATAAATTATTAGAAGAAAATCTGGAGGAGATAAAAAAGGAATGGTCGGTGGACCTCCTTGTTCCAGATGACCCTGCGGAGATATTTGACGTAGACAGTCCATAAATTGCATAGGATATACCCAGACCTAGCATGTGGCAGAAGACCAGTGAAGTGAAAGACTTAAGAAGTGACTTGGTGAAGACTTCTTCCATCATGCCAGATAAAGAAGGTGATGGAGAATAGTTCTAAGAAGTTGAACAAAAGTGTACAGATGAAGCAAAAATTTTGAATAAGAGGAAGGGTTCACCTCAGAAACCTTCTTCCCGAAAGAAGTCTAAATCTTTTGTGACTAAGCTGCAAACCACACTGACCCAAGACGACTTCAACTTCATTGTCGCAGCTCTGAATGATGTTGCAATGGAGATAGTAGAGAAGCAGGAGTTGATGTACAGTCAGATCGAGATAGAGCTCCAAGGAGTGCAATAGGCACTTCAGTCGAAGTGCACAATCTCCAATGCACCCTTGTCAGTTGGAACACCAAAAGTAGGAGATGAGCCAACTCAACTCCACCGAATCACCGTGTAGAGCAACCCGTTGGAGAAGAAAGGAACCTGGAGTTCCCGATCTTCTACAAGGTGTGTAATAATATACAAGTGTGTACAAACGAGGCGGGCATGCCCCATGCTCGTGTGATGTAACTCTGAAGAAAAAAGTGTTGGGGTAGATAACCATCGCACCCTCGGGGGCGGAATGATAAAGGCGGAAGAAAATTATGCAACGGAACATACTCTGAACCAGTGGTAATGGTCGCGGAAGTAGACAGCGACGATGATAGGGGCATTGGTGGCCCGACCGTGTTCAGAGGTCTTCAGCAACTGATAAGAAAAAACTGCAATAGTCGCAAAGTAAGACCCACCGCAACATGAGAAAGTGTTGGCGTCGAATGTTATGGGGGTCAATGACATCAGGGAGCAATGGGATTTCCCCCTGTGTCATATGAGATATCTCATTAAATGGGAAATGAGAATCAAGATACGGTCGCCCTTTTGGAAAAGTGTGTTGATGTCGACAAAAGGAGGATGCGACTTCCAGAAGCAGAGGGCTCCATGGAATCTACTAAGGTGAGGAGATGGCAGAGGTACATGGACGAAGTCAAGAAGTGGGAAGACTCAAGACTTCCCTTGGTTGGAGGGTGCATGATATAAGGCGTGGCTGCAACCGGTCGGACGAGATCGAGTGTCGTGGGGACGACAAGATATGGGATAAGTTGTGCCGGAGGCGAGACAAGGTGAACAAACTCAGAGGATAAAGGTAAAGGACCTGGGTAATACTCTGAAGATATGGACGATGCCGAAAATGGAAAGTGAGAAGAAATGCTCCAACCAAGGGTGACATGGGTTGCGTGTGGCCACAAGACAAGCAGGTTGCCAACGGTGACAACAAAAAGAAAGAACAGGTGAAATAAAAGGCGTTTGTACAACAAATAATGAATAAATGTGGGAAAGATGTACAAAATACAGAAACGGGTGTCATAAGTGTCATAAGTGTCATAAGGTCATAATGAATAAAGGGAAATAACAACATGAGTGTCATAAGTGAAAAAAGGTGCTATGAATGGGACAACTCATGTGGGTAAGAATGCTACCGGGTGACAGTACTGAAGATGCAACTGGAGGGGTGAGTACTACAGAGCCGGGAATGGGTATCCTAAAGGCTAATATCAGAGGGTGTGACTGGAGTGTAAATGCAATACAGTGGGAGAGACTACATGCCAGTGCTGAGTATATACCTGGAGGAAAGTTGTGGAGAGATGATGACCAAGTACCTGCACATAGAACAACCAAATACCCAAAGTGAACAATATCTGAAGATAATACCAAATATGAACATGTATTAGATAAATGTGACAATGCGCGTGCATACCTGGCCCTGATGTGCAAAAAAGGCGCCCCGGGGGCACAGGGTAAAAAGTGGCCCAGGGACAGTCATGATGTAGGCGGCGGGACGTTGATCCCGTGGCTGAAGACGGTTCGTAAAATGGACGTCGTGGGCTCTCAGAATGGTGAGTGGAATTTTGGCAAAAGGCCATATATAGCTGTAGGGCCCACATTGCCACCTCATTTGTACCTACTGCTACAGTGAGTTCCAGAGCAGATCGAGAGGAGATTGAGCGATTTCGAGAGCACGATGCATCTGTTTCCCGGTGTGCGAGTTTCAGGTTAGTGGTCTGAACATCCTGCATAGCTATAGGTTTCAAATTTTTGGGCAGGGTAGGTACGGGGGGTCGTACGGGAGATTTAGTGGGTTTTTTGCTAGGGGGTGGGCCCAAATGCGCGAGCGACTCAGGGAAAGGTGTGCATGCATGTGCGCCTGTTCACTGAATAAACGCGCATGAACGTGCGTGAGGGGGGAAAACAGGCGTGCATAGGTGCGCGCCTGTGGGGTGGACAGGCGCGCATGAGTGCGCGCTGATAGGATGAACAGGCACGCTTTCAAGCGTGCCTGTGGGTATGACAGGCGTACCTTAGAGCGTGTCTGTGGGTAAGACAGGCGCGTTCTAGCGTGCGCCTGTATGGTGAACAGGTGCGCATGTGTGCGCGCCTGTGGGGGTAAAAACCGCGCCTTGGAGGCAAGGTTTCAAGGTAAAAGAAGTAGCTTATTTGATGTATTGGATGATTGTCTAAGATAATATAGGATTCTGGGTTGTGTGCAGGTGACGATTAGTGATCATGGATGTGTGATGGCGTGAGTGGGATTGGGAGCCGCTGCGGGAGGAGGTGGCCGAGGCGAGGCCGACAGTTCGGGCGTCTTTAGCAGCCAGTGGGTTGCTAAAGTTTTTTGAGTGCCCTCTGATACGGGCCCAGGAGTATTTGCTCCAGTTTCTAATTGAGATGTGGAGCCCTGCACAGCACTACTTCCTCGTGCGAGGAGAGCAGATTACCTTCACTGCGGTGGAGGATGTCTACTTCCTGACTGGGCTCCCCTTCCGGGGGACACCGTTGCCGGAAGATCCTGTGCTGCCGAGAGATACTCCTCTACAGGAGGTTGCCGAGCGATACTGCTCAGGTGAGCACTATATGACTGGGTCATCAGTGCGCATCAGTGTGATAGATGTGCTGCTGCATCGTTGCGTAGCAGCGATGATAGTGCGAGTATACGGGACCCGAGCGCCCCACTGGATTAGTGGTGGTGAGTTGATGCTGATGGAGAGGGTGGTGGTGGGCCATGAGCAGTTCACCCGGGGTCTGATTCTACATGCGCACATGATTGCGTAGCTGGACCGTTGTCGGTCCACAGGCAGGGGGGAGTTCACTTTTGGCTCCATCCTGGTGGCCTTCTTCTTGGAGCGGGTGTCGATGTTGCATCCGAGGGTGGTGCTGGATGTTCTAGGAGTACGAGAGCCGCGCATGAGGCGGTGGTTCCAGATTTTGGTTCGCCATGGCGGTGGCAAAGGCGGACATTATTTTACTGAGGAGGCGGCTCAGATATGGCGGCAGATGCCACAGTTTATACTTCAGTTCCCCTATGCTGGGGTGGACTTTCGGGGGGACCCGGATATGGTACTGCCTCCGGGGGAGGTTTTTGACCACAGAGGTATGTTGGGTATTTGTATATTGTGATTGTTTGTTGTGATTTTGATATACCAGTTCATATGTTTGATGTTTAGATACTGATACCCTCTGTTGTTGCTTGTTTGGTGCATGTGCAGATTTGGCACCTCGCGG
This sequence comes from Picea engelmannii, assembly GCA_009831015.1. Classification (NCBI taxonomy): domain Eukaryota; kingdom Viridiplantae; phylum Streptophyta; class Pinopsida; order Pinales; family Pinaceae; genus Picea; species Picea engelmannii. Next base: position 310,976 of record ML784187.1, on the reverse strand, counting down.
GCGGGAGGTGGATGTGTCAGAGCGCCAGCGCAGCGAGAGAAGGAGAGACCACCACGTGCAGGGAGGCGTCCGAGGGATGAGGTTGCTGGAGGACCAGCAGGGCCCGAGAGACCAGCGCAGAGGCACCGCTTTGATGACCCTGGTGCGGGGCCATCGCATGCTCCTCCGACGGAAGCTAGAGTAGATGATAAGGATATAGTCCTTCTGTTCGAGATGGTGTTGCGAGATGTGCCTGAGGGCATGTGGATCCGTATCTAGGATGAGGAGGTCTTGGAGCAGTGCATCGGGCTACCACCACCATGGCAGTCGATTATGCGGCGAGCAGTTGTGCTCGCGGCGATGATGAGCGGACGCCTGCCACCTGGGCAGGGTGGTCCTACAGATGTGCCACCACCACCGCCTGGGGTAGGTGGGGGTGGGCCACCACCTCCTCCTGAGGGAGGGGCAGCTGGGGGTGCGCTAGAGGCCCCCTGATTTGTATGATATAGTTTGTATACCTTTATGATAGGCTGGTGAGCCAGTTTTTGTACCATGATGTGGCACGGGCCTGAGGGCCAATGTATTTTTGTGTATGTAAACATTCGGGTGGCCTGAGGGGCCCACATATATATAGATGAGTATACATGTTTTTTGGATCCAAATGTGTTGTACATGTGTTTTTGTGTTGATGTTGATGCTACCTATATGCTGTGACAAGATCTATGAGACGTTTTATGTATGTGTATTTTGATGTGAGATATGCCAATCTAACACCATGTTAGCCATTTCATATGTTATTTGATTCAATTCTCTTGGAATATGTGTAAATGTAATGGAATCAAAATGTCGAATCAATAATCTAACCTACAGGTACTTGCGAAAGAGGCATGGATCGCATACACGGTACACATTGTTGAGTTGAAGAATGACCAGTTGAGAGTCGAGGAAAACGCTAAGGTGACGAATATGATGATGCTGGGCGTCGGTCAGGAGGCCAATGACAGCAGTGTATTCGGCTTGGTTATTGGTTGCTGGTCCTAAACATATGACGTTGGAATGTAGCATTTCATGTGAAGGGGTGTAGAGAGCCCAAGCAGTCGAAGCGAGATTTTGTGTCCAACGGTTGGCGCCGTTGGCATGCCCAATGTGGTAAGCTGGTGGAGGAGTCATCTGTCAATAGCACAAAGGATAGTTTAGATGAGGAAAAAAGATTAAAAATGCTAGAAAAGAAAAATAACCTAAAGTAGCGTGACTACGTTTAAGCATAAAATTTCTTGAGGTATAACCCATTGACGGGTTCTTTGAGCGTGAGGCCTTCGAGGGAGGCCAGAATGTAAGCGCCTTTGGTAAGGCAATGTTGGATGATGTAAGGGCCATGCCATAGTGATTCAAATTTGCCGTGGCCAAAGGTATCATGGGCGATATCATAGGCTAGGACAAGGTCGCCTTCGCGAAATGATCGAAGGTTGACATGGCGATCGAAGGTAGCCTTGGATCGTTCTTTAGCTGCCTCGTTGTTCTGTAATGAGGATCGACGATCTTCGTCCAGCGACTCCAAGGTCAACAAGCGCTTCTCCATGGGAGCAGTGTCAGGTAATACCTCGATGGCGGTACGAAGGGTGGGAATTTCGCACTCGATGGGAAGAGTTGCCTCGACCCCATGGACTAAGTGAAATGGCGTGAAACCTGTGGCGGTCTTCACTGCCGTACGATAAACCCATAGCGCGGAAAATAACATATGATGCCAATTGGTTTTGTGTTTATTAAACGTGCACTATAACATGGTCTTGAGGACTTTGTTCACTGCCTCGACCTGTCCGTTGGACTGGGGGTAGTATGGTGAGGCGAATTCGTGAGAGAAGCCTAACCGAGATGAGAGTTCGACGAAGATCTCATTCTCGAAATGTTTCCCATGATCGGAGACTAGCTGGAGTGGTACTCCAAAACGGGATATGACGTGGTTGAAGAAAAAACGTGTTGCAGTGTCAGCGGTGTTTTTGAAGGTGGGCATAGCTTCAGCCCATTTGGTGAAGTAATCGACAGCGACAACAATGTATTTGTGACCATTGCTGGAGGGGGGATTACAAGTCATAAAGTCAATGCCCCATTTACAAAAGGGGCCTGTAGTAATGACAGGGTGAAGAAGAGCGGGGGGAGCACGGGCTTTGTTGGCATAGAGCTGACATTGCTCACAACATCTCACAGCATGAATGCAATCATGAAATAGGGTAGGCCAAAAGTAACCAGCCCGGATAATCTTTTGAGCTGTAGAGATGCCCGAAAGATGACCCCCACAGGCACCGATGTGGCAGTCATTTAAGACTCTGTCGGCCTCGTCAATAGTCAGGCAACGACGCAGAATGGTGTTGACGCCCTGCCAATATAGGATGTCTCCGATGAGGAGATAGAGGGGGGCCTGATGGCGAATGCACTGACGATCATCTCGTGATAGGTGGTTACCAAAATTTTGAGTTCGTAGGTAGACGAGGAGGTCGCCATACCAAGGATCATCAGAAGCGATGTAAAAGAGATGTTCATCGGGAAAGTCCGTATTGACGGGTGCGCTGGGTGTGTCAGAGGGAAGGGCCGTGAGAAGTTCGACGAGAACGAGGGCCTTCTTACTCTTTGGTGTCGAGAACTCTAGGTCGTATTCCTGAAGGATAACGATCCATCGAGCGAATTTTCCGTTAACTTGGCGACGAATGAGCAAATATTGCATAGGGTTGGAGTCTGCGACGACCTTGGTGGTGCGAAGCAGAATGTAATGGCACAGTTTCTAGACTGTGAGGACAACTGCAAGAGCTAGCTTCTCTTCATGTTTGTACTTCAGGAGTGGTCCTGAGAGGTTCTTACTGACGTAGTAAATGACGTGTTCACGATTGTCATTTCCGAGCTGGACGAGGACGCCGGCTACAGATACAGCTGATGATGATACGTAGAGGATGTAGTCACGATTGTAGTCAGGTGCACTAATCAGAGGTGCGTTGGAAAGTGCTTATTTAAGATCGTCAAATGACTGTCGGGCATAGTCGTCCCAATGAAAAGGGATGTCGTGGCGCAGTAAGCGAAGGAAACCATGTGCGCGTATGGCATAATCAGGAACAAAGCGCCTAAGAAAGTTGGCTTTGCCCTGTAGACTCTGTGGCTGGCGCAAATTTCGAGGAGGTGGAATTTCGGTGATGGCTTGGACCTTGAGGGGGTCTACGGTAATACTGATTTGTGAAACAATAAAACCGAGAAGGCGTCCTGCGGTGACACAGAACACACACTTGAGAGGGTTCAAGCGAATGTTGTACTGACGACACCGTTGAAAGATGATTCATAAATCATCGAGGTGTTGGGTGCGTTTCTTGGAGCAAGCAGTGAGGTCATCCAAGTAGGCTAGGATAATTGCGTCCAGATCATGAAAGATGTATGTCATGGCCCGCTGGAAAGTGGCACCAGTGTTTTTGAGGCCGAAGGGCATGACACGATATGCGAAGGTACCCCAAGGGGTAATGAATGCGATTTTATAATGATCGATCGGGTGAATTTGAATTTGGTTATAGCCAGAGAATCTGTCCATGAAGGAGAGAGGCTCGTGGCTAGCACAATCATCGATGATCTGATCGATGAAGGGTGTTGGGAAGTTGTCTTTGGGACATGCGTTCTTGAGATCGCGAAAGTCGGTGCAGACGCGGATAGAGCCCTATTTTTTGTCGACGGGTACAGGGTTGGAAACCCAAGACGTATAAGCGATAGGGTAAATGAATCCGGTCGTACGCAATTTGTCAATTTTGGCTTTGATAGCCGCGACCTTGGATGGGTGTAGCGGTCGTTGTTTCTGGCGAACTGGTGTGATGTCGGGCCAGGTGTCGATGTGATGTTCGACAATAGAGGGGTCGATGCCAAGCATCTCCGTGTATGACCAGGTGAAGATATCCCTAAATTCCTGGAAGAGGGCTTTGTATGCAGTGATTTCCTCAGGGATACAAGCAGCTCCTATGATGATTTCTTCGACGATGCCCGGTTTAATGGAAATGTCGATTTTGATGGTGGGGGAAATGTTATCTATATTCCCTTCTTCAAAAGCATCGGGTGCAGGAATAGGATTGTTGAACCAATCGATAGTGCCTGATGGGATAAATTCTTTGGTTTCGACCGCGTAAATGGGATTGTGGCTAGGAGGCATGAGGGCTTCCTGAGGAAGGAAGAGGGCACGATGATGTAGTGCATCCCAGGGAGAATATGGGCGTTGTAACTCTTCCAGTATTTCCTCGTCGCATTGGAAATGACGGGAATATAACGGATCATGAGGAGTGATCTCCGTGACAGTGTGGTTTCCCCCTGCTGTAGCAATGGAGGATGAAATGCTAGGAGAGGGTGAGGGTTCGCTCGACATAAACCATATATTGAGGTACTGAGGGGTACCCGTGGTGGTGGGATGGATAGTCTCCATCGAGGAATGAGCAGGAGAGTTGGGTGGGTTACGAGGTAAATCCTCAGATATGTTATCTAAGAACCATGGAGGTGTAGGGAGTGCCTCGGGCTCAGGAGAGATGACGTGAAGATCCGCCAGTGGCGAAGTAAGGTCAATTACCTCTGCTGTGGGTCGGTGTAGTGGGGACAATTGACGTTGCCGATATGCGATGATCATCAGACATTGGTATGTAAAGTGAGCCAATGAGTCGCAAAGAGAGCAAGGGAATCTCATGCGTTCATTGACTGAAGTCGTGACATAGCGAATGCCAGTGATAGGTGTTGTGGATGACGTCGCCGGGCATGGGTTGTTCTGAAAGTCTCGGCTTACGATAGCTAATGCTTGCCGAAAACAAGGTAGTGCGGGACAATGATGAGTGTAATGACCATACTCAGAACAGATGGCACATGTGAATTTGGTCTTCAACCCTTTACTACTGGAAGGTTGAGTGGTAGCGGTAGTGGTGAGTGGTGTTGGATTGGGGGGAATCAAATCTCGTAACTCCGGTAGTGATGGGAAATTGTTGGTTTGGTGACCCTCTTTGTCACACAGTGCGCAAGGTGGTGAGATGCGCGGAGGAAGTGGAGCTGTGGGCTCCTTCTTTGGTCGCCTTCCCCTGGATGTAGTAGGGGGGGTAGGGAGGATGGGGGTAGCGGGGGTAGTGGGTGTGATTACAGGAATCGTCATGGGAAGTCCTTCCTGTGGGTGAGGGACCATCTCAGGTGGATGTAAGTACCACACTGGGATTTCTAACACCATATTGGGTAGTGTGAGAATTGCGGCTACCACGAAGGCTTCTATACCGGGTGGAGGGTAAAAGAAAGGAATTTGAGTGAGGGGTCGAGGAATTGTTTCCCAAACGGGATTAGGTCCTGGAGGAGGTGTTGATTCGTGGACTGTATTTGTTGAAGAATGCGCAGGAGGCTCCTGTGGGAGTCGTGCTGCGACTGGTGAGACGTCAGGAATGACTGAAGCCTCCTGAGGAGGACTAACATCCTCCTGGATAGTTTATTTAGAGGAAACAACGCATACTTGGCTAGGGGGAAGGAGTGGTGGTGCTCCATGGTATGTCCCTAACAAGGATGGATCTTTGAAAATACCAGGACCCATCTCAATGAGTGGATATACGTCTTTGTTTGAATGGATGAGAGGAAGGATGTTATCGAGATTGGTCGATGGGTTAGGTTCATAATGTGTGACTTGGTCGATGGTCACTATCTTCCCGTTGTGGGGGAACATAATTGTCCGAAAGACGGATGATGCTACTTCCTTCATAGAATACATGTAGGTACGACCAAACAATATATTGTAATCAAGTGGAGCATCGATAACTTCAATGTCTATCATAATGGTTTTTCCCCCGAGTTCTACGGGGACATTTTGGAAAATCCCTTCAGGAGATGATGGTCATCCGTCATAGGCTCACAATGTGATGGCGGAGGCTAAGAGTTCTGGGGAACCAAGCTTCTGCCATACTATTTTGGACATGATGCATGTGGATGCCCCTTCGTCGATGATACATCGATGGACGGTGATGTTCCATGTCTTGACTGGTATTTGAATAGCCACTGCGGCAGGAAGGCGCGGTTCACAGCTATCAAGGTCAAATGTGATGAGTCAAGTATCGACAGGGTCGACGGCGCCCATGGCGGAAAGTAGTGATTTCCACTGAGTAGGACAAGTTTGGAGGACTTCCAAAACTGACATGGCAGCCGGGGATTGTGCTAATTCATCTACCAAGCTGTAGTTGTGAGCGGCCCTAGCCTGAGGGTTGTGAACATTCATGCGTAATGGGATGCGAGGGATGCGCAATGGGGGTTTGGTAGAAGGGCGAGGGATTATCAACGGAGGTCTGGTTGATGTAGGGTTTGTTTCTGAAGATGTGGGAGTAGACTCAGCTATTGGGGGATACTGACGATTGCGTGTTTGTAAAATAATTTCTTCCTCACTGGTGAGGAGAATTGTTCGTTCCACCGGATTGTTGGGATTATGGTATTGGCCCACCTGAGGTGGGGGATGTTGCGCATCCTACTGGGTGTTGATGACACCTTGATGTGGGATAGGATTTTGTAGCACGACGGGAGGGGGTTGCTGCGCATATTGTTGTTGTGTCTGTTGTGGTGCAGGTTGCGCAGGAGAAGGGGGAATACTCCCGGAGTCTTTCAACCTCTTGAAATCAGCGATTTGTGGGAAATGGTGAGTGTAATGACCATATACGCCACAAAGAGCACAAGGGTGGATGGTTTTAACAGTGTTTCGTCCTTGGCGTTTGTTGTTATTGCCCCCTTGGGGGTTTTGGTTCCCTTGGTGTGGGTTGCCCCCAGTGGGTGGATGCTATGGGGGTTGATTCCCGCCTTGACCCGAATTTATGTTGTTATTCCTGTTCCTTCCTTTCCTCCTGTTGTTGTTCGAAGGGTTAGTTGGGTTGGTTGTATTCAACTGTTCAAAATTATGGTACTATTGAGCCGCAGAGGGTTGAACAAAGTTGACCCCCGCATGAGGATGTGGGGGAGCCATGGGTTGTGGAGGACCCGGAAAGGGAAAGTATGGATTTTGTGGTGGTGCAGCTCCATAAGGTACATAGGATGAGGTGGCGCTGTCACTAGTGATATAAGATGATGTGGAGGGGGGACCACTGGTATTTGGAAGAGGTGGATGTATGGGAGGTGCCAGTGGCGGTCCACTTATGGGTGGAGGAGTAGCAATAGGGTATGGTTGTTGGTAAGGGGGTGGGGGGTAATAAGAAGTGCCCCCATATGATGGTGGGTATTGAGGGGTCCCATACATTGGTGGTGGTTGGGGTTGTGGACTATGATGCATGGTAGCACCTATTAGTCCGTCTGTTGAGTGAGACATCCCTGGTTTGTCCTGGCCAAATGGCACAGGTTTTGGAAGATCAAGAAGTACTGTGTACAAGTATCCTGACTGTGCGTAAATGAGGTCGTATTGTTGAGCTTTGTTGATGGTTTCCTCTTCAGATTGTGGGAAGGTGGAAGCTAAATCTTTTCCAAGGAGAGCGACAAGTGATCTGAGAAACCAGTCAAGACATTGCTGCTTGGTGGTTTCTTCTTTGCATAAACTACGTCGCCTACGCCACTCATGAATGTGGTCGGAAATGTGGGTGGTTGAGGACTGTTTGAAATTGGACAGTAGTTCTAGACCATTGTCATGTCGGATGGGTAATTGGAAGGAAGTTAAAAAGGCTTTGGCCAAGGACTCAAAGGTCGAGTGGGACCCTGATTTTTCTTCTACATACCATTTGGCTGATGGGCCAGTGAGTGTGCGTTGAAAAAGACGCAGTCTGACAGAGTCTTCCATAATGCTGTTGGAAGAACACCATAGATGAAAGGTCATGACATGATTGGCGGGGTCATCCCTCGCCTTCCCTTCAAACTTTGGTATGTCTGAAGGTAGTTTGGTTGGCATTGCAGGCCATGTGGCATCATGCAATATAGGATCATTAGTGAGCTTGGTGAGATCCAGAAGATTGAGAGAGGCCAAGTATGGCATCTGTAGTGGGGGTGGAGGGTTAGCTCCTGCCATGGTGTGTTGTGAACCTGACCCTTAATGGGGACTAAGTGGGTTGGTGCTCCCTCCTTGAGAGGAAGTGGGTCCCCCGCTTCCGTGTAAAGGAGAGCTAGAGGACGGATGACCTTGGGAAGTGGACCCAAGTAAGGTAGAACCAAGAAAAGTTGATCCTAGGATGGTAGCAGTCACAGGAGTGTGTGAACGAGTACAACCAGATACTCCCCCTCAGATAGGTGGGATATTGAGCAAGCGTCGTGAACGACGGGGGTTCTGTGGTTCCCCAATTATGTCAGACTAGTTGCGTGTAATGTGTGCGACAAGTGGTGAGAGAAAATATAAGAGCCTTTTGTTGTGATGGTCTACACAATATATATATCAAAGTCAAACTGTAATCAGATGTGCATCATACATAAATGAACAAGAAGCATATATATGGGTAAGAGGGCTTTTGTCTGCGTGGGGGAATAAAAAAGAAAGCAAATGCTCGTATCCTAGAAGACGTAATGTCCTTCCTCTCAAATAGCACTGGATCTTCCAATAGCTCTCAAAAGTGGGGTCTGAAGTCACTGGAAGAGATACTAGTGAAGAATGAAATAACTAGTTATAATGAGGGGTAGAGGGTGCAATATCCCGAAAGAACTGGTGATACCTCCCAATAGCCACACAAAATCCAATCAAGGTGAAATTGCAGCCCACAATTGCCACCTGGGTAGGTGTCCTAAATTTGGTCACTAGGTATCTCGGTCCAAGCGCGACATTTAGATTTTCGACCTAAGAAATGGGTCACGGGATGGATCCCATCCAAGAGGTGGGTGCCTCAAGGGGGGATGCACAGAACAACCGGACCTCGTCCTTCGACCCTTCATGGGTATCTCCCTGCCTTATGGTGATTGGAACACTGGACTTGGAGGATTTAAAAGCTCCCTATTTGTCAACTTCTATGTTTGAAATTGTGAGAACCTGATAACGGGGGGTTATTTGGATACCTACCCCCGAAATCCTACCTAGACTAAAATTTTCTTTTGGCACCTCCTGTGGAGGACAACTTAGTGAGTTGTTTAGAAATATTTTAGATGAAGTTGTTTTGTGAGGCTGGGGGTGAAAACCAACCTCGTTTGATTAAAAGTGGGAGTGGATAGTCCAACCAAGAAAAGATGGGGTGTTTTCATAATCCCTTTGGAGGAAACCTACTTAGACCACCACGTTTCAAGATGAGGCCATGTGAGTGCAAAAGTGGCTTTTGTGTGTGAGTGAAGAGTGTACCAAATTTTAGTTATTTAGATGTCACCTTGCAACATGTGGACATCGCTTGGTCCTTTACAAGAGTTTGATTACCTAAATCAACTAGATGACATTGGTACAACCTTGCGGAATTTTAAAAGCCCTAGGAAACTAGCATGTGGACATTGTGGTCCATTACTATCCTTTATCTCCCTATGTGTGAGTTAATCTAGAAAAGCATAAAACTAGCCTAGATTGAACATGCGGGCATGTGTGGGCCCATTACAGACTTTTAAACTCTCCTAGTTTTTTGATCTAAGAAAGTAGAAAATCAAACACTATTCTAGCTTTTTTGACATGTGGGCATGTATTGGACCCTTTACAAGAATGTGTTTGAGAAAATGAAACTAAGAGGGGTCTCTCAAGAGCCTTTGTCCTCTCCTAAAAGTTTGTTTGAAATTTTGTTTAAGGGAGATGAGATCGATTTCTCA
>ML784187.1:210618-263187 GCA_009831015.1 Picea engelmannii | reverse complement strand
TACTTCTTGGAACAAAGACTATCTTTAGAAGAACAAAAAAAATGGGTAACCAAGATATTGGGTTATGATTTTGAAATCGTCTATAAAAAGGGGAAGCAAAATGTTGTGGTAGATGCACTCTCAAGAAAGGATGAAGATGTTGAAGCCTTTCTCTGTGTTATCTTGATCATCCAACCCGATTGTATAATAGAAGCAAGGGATGAATGGAAGAATGAAGAAAAAGTGTGGACTCTCATTCAAAAGTTGCAGCAGGATTCCAGTGCATCAGATACATTTAGATGGAAAAATGATTCACTATGGTACAAAGATTGCTTATATTTGTGTAAGAACTCCCAACTCAAACAAAAGGTACTATTGGAATTGCACACCTTTCCAGTAGGAAGGTACTCGAAATTTCTGAAAACCTACCATAGAGTCAAGAAGGATTGTTTTTTGGATGGACTTAAAACTAATGTTCAAAGGTTTGTGGTAGAATGTTTGGTTGGCCAACAAAATAAGGTGGAAACAATTAAGACTCCAGGGTTTTTACAACCAATATCCATCCCAAGTCAGTGTTGGGAGGAGGTTTTCATGGATTTCATCACAAGGTTACCGAAGTCTGAAGGAAAGAGTGTCATCATGGTGTTTGTTGATATACTGACAAAGTATGCACACTTTTGTGCACTCTCTCATCCCTTCAAAGATAGTATAGTTTCCACCGCATTCATGGAGACAATTTAAAATCTACATGGAAGCCCAAAGATTATTGTAAGTGACAGAGATCCCATCTTCACTGGACATGTTTGGACATAATTAGTTTCTTGTTTGGGTATTCAATTGGATCATAGCTTATCCTATCATCCTCAATCTGATGGACAAACCGAGATAGTGAACAAATGTCTGGAAGGCTACCTTCATTGCTTTGTCTCTGATAAATAAACACAATGGTTCAAATGGTTACCCTTGAAAGAATGGTGGTATAACACCTCCTTTCATACTGAAACAAAAATGACACCATTTATGGCACTCTATGGATACCACCCTCCTTTCATCACTTCTTCTCTAGAAGAAAAATCTAAGGTTCAAGCAGTGGAAGATCACATCGAGCATCAACAACAAGTTCTCCAAATCTTAAAGGACAACCTGACCATGGAACAGAATCGCATGAAACAACAAGAAGATCAACATCGTAGTGAAAGAAGTTTTGAAGTAGGGGATTGGGTGTTTTTAAGACTACAACAATACAAACAGATGTCCCTCGAGCAAGCCAAGAAGGATAATAAATTATCACCAAAGTACTATGGCCCTTATAAGGGGTTGCAAAAGATTGGTACTATGGAATACAAATTGGAGTTGCCTGAATCTTCATGAGTACACCCAATTTTCCATGTTTCATGCTAAAATAAGGTTATAGGTGACAAGATCCCAGTTCAAACTATATTTCTAGAACTTGACGAGGAAGGAAAAATCATATTGGAGCTTGAAGCCATAATTGACACAAGAATTTTCCAGCTGAGAAATAGATCCATTTCAGAGTTTCTCATTAAATGGAGGAAACTACCAACTGAAGATTCCACTTGGGAAGATGATTCTTTTATATAGAAGCATCCAGAATTACTCAAGCGTTGTGGACAACACTTGTCTCAAGGGGAGGGGCATGTTAATCCCTAATATTGGATCATTACACCATAATTGGGGCACATTACATTAGTAATGTTATTTTATTTATGTTATCTTTATTGCATTAGTTGTAATTATACTTCCTAGTCTCCTATATATACCAAGGAGACATTTTCATTTGGAGTCATCTTGTACTTGAACATTTATATGGGGTAAAAGGAGGTATTCCCCTCGAAGAGGATTATTATCTGAAATTATCTCTTTTTCAAGGCGTTGAGTACTTATTCTGAGGTTTTTCTATGCTATATTTATATTTGGTTCTTAACATAAGGGAACAGTTGTTGGCGAAGTAATGGAGGTAAAGGAAGCAGTCAACAAATAACTTCGCTCTATTACAGTCATTGAGGTACATACCAAAGAAAGAGTCACACAGTAGGTGGCACAACTCGAAGACATGATCCAGAAGCTACAACAGTGCATCGCAGATCTAGAGCTCCACATTGTACCCAAAACTCCACAGGAGGTAAGAGACCTAAGGGAAGAAACTACCCACAACACAGTTGGCATATTAAAATCTCTTGCCTTGGAATGCAAGCAACTAAGTAACAGGAGTGCCCAGACTTACAAGAACCTCACGAAGAATCCAGAGTTACATGCATTGGAGTCACAGCTCTAAGAAGAAAAGGAGCACGTTGATACGTCACAGACAGAGCTGAAGGCCTTAAAACTAGTTGAAAGAATGAAGAGGTTTAAAGAACAATGCTTGGCCCAACAACAAATCCACACGATTCAAGGTAAAGTGATGGAAGTTACTCAACGACTTCAACTAGTGCAAGAAAAGGCATGCCAACTGTTCACTGAAGTTGAAAGCCAAGGAGACGAGCTAGAACAGGTCATCATCATAGAAGAACAATACCTAGAAGGGCCAGTGAATGACACAGTGATCCAGGATTTCATTGAGAAATAGTTTGTATCATTGCAGTAGGTCGAAGTCACTCGAGCCAAGATTGAGGCATTCAAGGAAGAATTGCTCAGACCAGAGTGACTTGGGATGAGTCACAAGTGAGTGTTGGGGGCATCTTGGCCCTTGACGAAGTTTTGGGATAATCTTGGTCATATTTGACCATTTTTGTGACTTCGACAACCTGTTGAATATGGAGTGCTAGACGAAACGGAGATTGCAGAATCTCGGCCCACTTTTGGGTCCCTTTTCGGGTTTTGGGAATATGTAATGGGAAACGGATGTTGGCCCATGGGTTTACCCATGCTTAGGACTCTTTTGTATGTATAAATAGAAGGATAGGAAAGAAATTAGTAGTATAATATTGACATCTATGTGATGTATGCTAAGTGCAAGTAAGGTCTGTAAGTGCTTTGTGCCTATATGAGACTTGCAAGGATAAGTGCTAGTCATTGTAGGAAGTTGGAAAAGGATTTGTGTTGTAACACAAGGAAGAAGGATCTAGCGAGCTGCACATATATTTTATCCTATGCACAGTAGGGTTTTGGTGGCTTTGTGCGATAACCGATTCAAGACACTAATAAAGAACAAGAGTTGGTGGACGTAGCCCCAGGGTGGGGGTGAACCACGTAAATCCTTGTGTTATGCTTTGTGCTTCGACTTGATGTGTTTGTCCCTTCTTTTGCTAAGTGATTTGATATATTTAGATAGATCTAATTATGTTTTTTTCTTCTTAGAGGTGTGTGAATGTTAAATTTGACATGTATGAATTTTCTTAGTGCTGACTTACTGGATCTGATCTGCTTTACTATTGCTAAGTGTTGAGATACCTTAGATCTAAGTAAATGTTGCGATGATCTGTGCTATATGCAAAGTATAATAAGGGATGAATATTGACGAATGATCTATGCTAAGTACTCTGTAAGGGATATAATCAAAGATCTGTTTCCCAGCTAAGGTTGCAAACACCTGAGTCTTGCAACCACCCCTGCCTCTACCTTAGGTGAGACTTCATTTGCTTCGTAGGTGTTGCTGAAAGGGACGATAGTTAGGGATTTGTTGGTGCGCTCTTGAGCATTGAGCCCTGGGTCTGCCCTTGTGCCAACAGAGCTTCAGGTTGAAACACCAAACTAGGTCTGTTGGTCAGAGTCTCATGGTTGATATCGAATTATGACCTTGAAGTTGAAAAGCTCAAGAGGAATGGCATTGCAGATTCTACACAGAAGCAAGAATGTCGGATATACTTTGTAAGGGATTGAAGGATCATGACCATCCCTTTCAAATTCAGGAGAGATCACCACTGCATGATAAATAGAGATCCGATATCGTTGGATTGGAGGGCAGGTGAACAAGGTTCATCCGATGAAGGCAAAGAACAAGTTAAGTCACAACCTTCATATCTCATTGGAGAGAAATCAACGGTGGGGAGGCATTGCGGGGATCATGAAGGAAATTAAAGCACAAGAAAGTTGTGAGCCACAATCCCTCAGGATCATTGATATTTCTCGATAAATAGATCAAAGGTGGATATCGATCCCACTACGAACGAGCATCTTTGCATTGCGGAGATCGGGAAGGAAATTAAAGCATGAGAAAGTTGAGTTTCCACAATCACTCTTGGTCGTTGATCTTCATGGTCCATTAAAGCATGACTGTTGATATTGAAAAGTGAGGTAAGTTCTCAAAGGTTAACCGAGGTCAAAACTCTCGGTCACATGTAGAGAATATAGAGAGAACTTCATGTAATTCCTATCTGTCGATCCAAACAAGGGATATGTGTTGACATAACGACTAGTTCAAAAGTTCAGTGTTTGAGAGAAATGGAGGGTGCTGATGTGCAAAATCTCGAAGTCTCAAAGTCCAGAGTTCATCCAGACCATTCATCAAAAGGGACATGTGTCATAAGATCGACGTTCGAGAGAAATGGAATGTGTTGATGTCAAATCTCCCGAAGTCCCAAAGTCCGCTGATCGTTGGATAGAGCGGTGGGTTTCAAGAGTGTTGAGGGCCATCATATCTATGCATGGGTGATTGTGAGCCATAGATATCACAACAGTTCGAGAGTTCAGTGTTCGGGAGGAACAAAGTTTGCTAAGGAGAAATATTCTGAAGCTCGAAATTTTGAAGTGATGTGGAAACATGGGATGTGTTCCACATGTCAGTAAGTTTTGAACCTATGGAAGATTGAAATTTCAGTTAGAACGTGACATGTGTCACCCACCTAATTAGGCCATGTTTCCAATTGTTGTCCCTTGACCAAGTTTTGAGGAACACTTGGTCATATTTGACTGTTTTTGGACTTTGACAGTCTATCAAAGATGGAGCGCCAAATGAAGTGGAGATCACAGGATCTCAGTCCACTTTTGGGCTATTTTAGGGTTTTGGGTTAATGTAATGGGAAAGGGATGTTAGCCCATGGGTTTACCCATGCTTAGGCCCACTTTTGTAATGTATAAATAGAAGGATAGGAAATCTAAGAAGTAGATATGAAGTAGATGTGATTGCTTAGTGCAATTGGTGATGCATCTATGTGATGTTGAATAAGTGCTCTGTGCGAACTATGTAAGGCTTGCAAGGATAAGTGCAAGTTACTGTGAGGTTTCTATAGGAAGCTAAGTGTTGTAACACAAGGAAGAAGGATCTAGTGAGATGCGTAGATCTTCTGTCCTATGAAAAGAAGGGTTTTGGAGGCTTTGTTCTTGTAACAGATTGAAGACAATAATAAAGAAGAAGATCTTGTGGATGTAGCCCCAAGGTGGGGGGTGAACCACATAAATTTGTGTGTTATACTCTGTTATTTGATTCAATGTGGTTTTTGCTTATGCTATGTCCTTTGATATATCCACTTATGCTCTGTGCTTCTTAGATATATATGATTGTTAGATCTGATGTGTATGAGGATGCTTAGTTCTGATCTACTGGATCTGATCTAGGTAAGTGCTGAAATACTGTAGATCTGAGTGTACACCGCAATGCTCTGTGTTGTCTGCGAAGTAGAATAAGGGTTAAATATTTATGAATGTTCGATGCTAAGTTCTATGTAAATGATATAATCACAAATCTGTGTCCCAGCTAAGGTTGAAGACACCTAAGTCTTGCAACCACCCCTGCCTCTACCTCATGTGAGACTTCATTTGCTTCGTAGGTGTTGCCAAAAGGGTTGGTAGTTAGTTATTTGTTGGTGCACTCTTGAGCCTTGAACCTTGGGTCTACCCCTGTGCCAACACCACTTATAGTATTTTTCCATGTGGCGACAGATCGTGCAGTCCATATACTGGGCACTCCAGAGGAAAAAATATGTGACAATTTGCATTGAGTAGAGAACTCCTGAAGGCCCGAAGTCCAGAGTACATATCGACTGTTGATCCAAGAAGACATGTGGCAATAGATATTGTAGTCCAGAGACTTGGCACTCTGGGGGTTTTCAAGTCTCTACAAGTGAAAAGTGTCGAAGCCTGAAGTCATGAAGGCATGAAGACCATCGATTTAGGATCCCTTTGGGACCTTTCTCAACCATTGGATCAAGCAGTGGAAGGACAGGGTAAGCACTTCGATGAATTGTCACTTCGGGGGAGTTGAGCAACATGAGAACTTTAAATCCTAGACACCCAGTGCACTGAATTAATAGAGGACCATCCTTCCCAACATTTGATTAAGTCACATACCATTGATATCATGAAGCCTCCAAATGGGGGTGAGGTCATCCATTTGACAGGAGATTAAATCTCAACCGTTTGATTATTGTGGTGGAGCTAATGGAGATTTCAGTGAAGGGTAACTCTGGGAGGAAACAAGAGTTGACAACAAAGAACAGACGAAGGACCAAGTCCAGGGGACTTGGTCCCAGCATTGGTACCATGCAGAGGTTAAAAAAAAGGGTCTTGGGAGGTAGCTTAGCCGTGGGTTTATGGCTCACACAAGCCCCATGTGAAAGAACATGGAGCGAGGTGCTAAGGAAGGGAATAAGTCATGGATTCGAACCATGGTCACTTGAAACCTAGTTTGAGGGAAGCGCCTACATAGAATGAAATTCTATGTTAGCCAAGGATAACAAGACGTTATTATTTTGCAGAGAATGGGGGTATATTCTTCTTGGACTAAGAAGAAAAGGATCTGTAGCATTGTTTGGAAAATTTATTTATATGCATGATTCTAACAGAATGGTCACTTACAGATTTTGCAGAATTAAGAGATTTAAACATATCAACTCCAAATGAAGATTCAAGAGATGGAAGAAGGTGAGGGAGCCTCCAACCATGATAGAGAGGCCGAAGGCCAAAATACCAGAGTTGGTAATGCAGAGACAAAGTCCAATGGACGCAAGGGAAAAGGAGAGAAAGAAAAATTAATAGAAATTGTAAGAAGCCTGAAAATAGAAGTTCAGAGCTAAAAAGAATACAATGAGAGGCTGATGAGAGACAAAAGTCAGATAAATTATTGAGTGTTGTAGAGCTTAAACCAATTTAAGAGGAAAACAAGGAATGGCTCCAAGTGAGGGGAAGAAGGCATGTTTCGTGAAAGAAGAGATGATCGTGGAAGAGATGGTTATTCAAGAATTTCTAGTAGAACTCATAGACACAACTCACCTCCTTACTCAACAAGAAATTTTTATGCATCAGAAGATTCCATAAGTAGTCTAGAGATGTCTCTTGTTAGGCACCAAAGAAGAAGACATAATTTGGACAGTTTGCAAGGAGAGTTGAGGAAGCTTGAGCCACCATCATTTGATGGTGAAAGAGAAAGGGAAGATGATGGTGAGGCATGGTTTTTTGGACTCAGGAGATATTTTCAATTGCATAACTATTAATCAAACCTAGAAGCCAGAATTGCCACCTACCATTTACATGGGAAAGCTGCAATGTGGTGGGATCAACTGAAGCAAGTTGAACATATTAATGAGAGTAGGATCTTGGAAGAAGTTCAAGAAGTACTTCTAGAAGGAGTACCTCTCAGAGCATTTTTGTGACAAGAAAATTTAGGAGTTCTTTGAACTCAGGCTGTGAAGCATGACTATGGTAGAATATGAGAAGAAGTTTTGATTGTTGTTAAAGTATGTTGGGTTCATTAATGATGAGAAGGTTAAAATACATAGATTTCTAAGTGGACTTCCAACCTTTTATAAAGAAATGATTAGGTATGATGAGCCCAATACCTTGACTGAGACCATCAGGAAGGATAAATACTTGTATGAGCAAGGCCAGGGAAGAGAATCCCTACAAAAATATTGGAAGGTTAAGAAGAAGGAGAAGTTCGATCAGAGGAGGAAAGGATTCAAACCTCCCTTCAATAGGAATGAGCCTAATAGAAATCATCAATATCAGTATGCCAAGGGTGAATCCAAGAAACAATATTCCTTGGGAAAAGGGGGAAGACCACCAATCCAATGTTGGGGATGCAAAGAAGATCATATGTACAAGGATTTCCCACACACAAAGGATAGAGTGAATACTGTGCATAATGTCCAAGAGGCTACAATAATCGAAGATATGGGAATAATTTAGGAAGCTTTAGATGATCGACAAGTAGAGTACTAATCCAATATGATTGAGGTGGAAGGTAAGATCATAAATAAGTCTATTTCTATTTTAATTGATTCAGGAGCAAGGCATTGTTACATTGATCCTAAAATAGTGGATAGATTACATTTGGAGAAAAGTAATCTTGGAAAATCAAGTTTGGTTCAGTTAGCCACTGGAACCAAAAGGAGAGTCCATGATAACGGTCAAAAGTTTTTCCATAAGTGTTAATGGTGTGAATACTACTGTTGATCTGAATATCATACCCTTGGGTTCTTATGATATTCTAATTGGAATGGATCGGTTGGAAAAGAATTATGTTGTCCTAAATTTTCATAGTAAGACATTTACCTGTCTTGATGGAGATGGAAACCAGAACAATGTGAAAGGATTTCCAAAACCTGTATCTATAAGGGAGATTTCAGCCTTACAAATGAAGAGATGTTTTATAAAAGGATGCCAATTGTATGCATCTCATGTGGAAGAGATAGAAGATACAAAGGGGCCAACCCTTGAATATTTCTCAGTACTACAGGAATTTGAAGATGTATTCCAAGAAATACCAAGGTTGCCACCAAGAAGGGAGATATATTTCTAAATTGATTTAGTTCTAAGAGCTTCCCCAGTGTCAAAAACACCTTACAGAATGAGCACACCATAGTTAAAAGAAATACAAATGTAGTTGGAGGAATTGTTGAAGAAAGGGTACATACGTTTAAGTGTTTCACCTTAAGGAGCACCAATACTTTTTTTCAAAAATAAGGATGGAACCTTGAGGCCGTGTATGTCAACTTTTGACAACTAAATAAGTATACTATAAAGAACAAGTATCCTCTACCCAGAATTTATGACCTCTTTGATTAGCTAAGAGGAGCAACGATATTTTCAAAGATTGACCTGAGGTCAGGATACCATCAGGTAAGGATCAAGGAAGAAGACATTCATAAGACAAAATTTAGAACCACGTATGGGCATTATGAATTTGTAGTGATTCCATTTGGACTGACCAATGAACCAACTATCTTTATGTTCTTAATGAATGGAATATTCATAAATTATTTGCATAATTTTTTCATAGTATTCTTGGATGACATACTTATCTATTCCAAGTATGAAGAGGAGCATGAACATCACTTAAGATTGGTATTGGAAGTGCTAAGAGAACATCAATTATATTCCAAGATGAGTAAGTGTTCTTTTTATCAAAAGAAGATCCATTACTTGGGACACATTATTTCATAGTAAGGCATAACAGTAGATTTAGAGAAGATTGAAGCCATTAGAGGATGGCCGACACCTAGAAATGTGTCAGAAGTTAGATATTTTATGGGATTAGATGGTTACTACATAAGGTTCATAGTAGGGTTCTATATGATTTCTCATCCCATCATTTCTTTGCAAAATAATGGAACTAAATTTGAATGGACACCTAAGTGTGAAGAGAATTTTAATCTGTTGAAGGAATTACTTACTAGTGCACTTGTGTTAAGGATTGCTGACCTCATGCAAAATGGACATGTTATTCACTCACTCACTCATTCACTGGTTCATTCATTCACTCACTTTCTCACTTGTTCATTCATTCCATTCTTACTTATCACTCATTCATCCTTCATCATCCGTGTCTTGGCTTGGGGAGAGGGAAACAAATTTCTGAAGAGTAGCCATGCTATTGTTGGCTGTAGAGGTCACTCGTGTAATATATCCATGACTTGAGGCTTGCATGTCTAAGATGTGTTGGCCTGTGTCCAACTTTTTTCATAGTTGCGAGTCCTGAGAGTTCTAGCATGGAGATTTTGGACTAGTTGCATTGGATCCCTGGAAGGAGAAGGAATGTCTGAGGGACTGCATGGAAGAGAAGGGTGGGGGTCCATTCTCTTGGGTGGTGTAGGCTAGGTAGAGGAGAGATAGGTAATTGGATTGCTATGAGTGCTGGGAAAACCTATGAGAGATTGAGTGATTACTAGTTAGGGAAGCCAAGTAACACTATGGAATTGTCCTTATGAATTCATAGCCCTAGCTCAGGGGTGACACTTCTGTTGAGATTTGGAACAATAGTGTCTACGGTTGGGTGGAACGTACTTGGTTTGCAACCAGTTGGTGTCTTCTTTTAAAAATATAAGTGCTCTCTATTATGGTATTATTTACCTGTATATGAATGTATTCCACTATGTATTTATTTATCGCTTAATTGAATCTTTAGAATATGCATGCTTTATAGTTATTATTGTGCATGTCGTTAGATATTTTCTTTTATGCATCCATATTAATTTAAAAAGGTATTGGTAAGAGAAAGAAGTCCAAGGGTGGGCTTGAAGGTAGTGCACCCCGACCTATGGGTGGCGGGGTATGTTACATTCCTACATACATTTATAAAAGATAAGTTTATTGTCTTTCTCCTAATTGGGTTTCCATGTTAAACTTTGTGCATTGTGATTGTTGTTTATTAGATAATGAATGATTGATGAATGGTTAAATAAAGTAAAAAGTATCATATAATGATTCAACCCCACCTTAGTATGAGCATAGGTTAAACAGCTGGTTTCAAAGCAGGTTCCTTTAGAAACAGTCTAATCATTGGAAGCTAGATCTTGGGAACATACATGGCTAGTCAAGAGGCTTTCTCCAATAACAAGCCTCCATTTTTTGATGGAACAAACTATGCATTCTAGAGTATAAGGATGCAGACTTATCTAATGGCTCTTGGGTTTGATATTTGAAAATTAGTATTGACTAGTTATATAGTCCCAACAACTCTACCAACAAATGCGGTCATGAAGAAGGTTAGTGTCAATAACATAAAAGCTATGAATATTATATCGAGTGGTCTATTAGTATCATAATCTATCAAGGAGATGCATCGTAAATTGACAAAATATATTTTTGACAAACTTCAAAACATCTATGAAGGAAATGATAATGTGAAGAATTCAAAGCTCCAAACTCATAGAAGATAGTTCGAGAGTTTGAAACTGGAAGACGAAAAAAATGTTGCAGCCTATTTTTTTCGAGTGGATGAAATTGTCAACACCATCGGACGACTTGGTGAGGAGGTTGAAGAATTAGTGATTGTGAAAATGGTGCTTAGGTCTCTCCACTTAAGATTTGATGCCAAGGTTTGTGCCATTGAATAAATGAAGGATCTGAATAAACTAACGATGGATGAGTTGCATGGGATTCTCACTACATATGAGATGAGGATAGAAAAATAAAATCCAGCATGGAAGGAAGAAACTTTTAAAGAATCAAAGAAGAAAGAAGGACACAAATTCTATGATTGTTCTAGTCATCACTTAGATATAGAATAAGCAAAATTTGTGAGAAAGCTTAAATGAGGATTTGGAAAACACAAAGTTAAGATACCCTTCATATGTTTTAATTGTGGTAGAGTAGGGAATTTTTCTATTAAATGTCCACATGAAAAAAGGGAATACAATGATTATGAGGAAAATAACATCAAAGAAGAAAATAACAATAGAAGAAAATATTATAGACACAAAAGAGGAAAATATACTAAGAACAAGACCTTTTAATCTAGAGAGGATAGTAGCTCGTCTGAAGAAAGTGATGCATATGTTTCTGATATTGACAAAGAAGAATTTCTCTTCATGGTCATGGATACAAAGTATACTGATAAAGAGAGTGAAGACAATAAGAAATAAAAATCAAAAGGAGAAGAAGAAATCATTAGTGCCTTAGACGAAATACATATGGGGAAGTGAATATTGAAGAAGAACTCATTAGTTCCCTAGAAGAAATACACATTGTTGGCCCTTGGTTAGGGAAGCAAGAAAAGAATAAGGGAGAAAAGGAAAAATGAGGACTTCGCGGAAGACACGGTGACTATTACTAGGCCAAAGTAAGTAAAAGAGCAGAAAAGATGGAGTGAAGATCGAGAAAGAAAGTTGTTGTATGAGGAGATCGAGGATAACAGGTCAGAAAGGAAGAAGGACCATGGATGACTCAACAAGAGGAAAAATCCACCATTATATATTTTGGAGCACCGCGCGAGAAGGAAGGAAAGATAGGCTAACAAAGCCCTGAAAACATGGATCAAGTTGGCCTAGCGTTTTAGACACCTAGGGTTTTTGTATATAGGGTTTTGACACCTAGGTTTCGGCCTAAGGATGTCAGTGAGTGATTGTAGTGTATAAATAAGAACCTATATGAGGGAAGAGGGTTCGTTCAGGTTTGAGTTTTGTTGGATCTAGTTGTATTGTTTTGAATGAGTTATTATTGTTGAGAGAGAGAAGTGTTGAGTGAAGAGCCTTCTGGTATTGTAATATCTTCAGTTGGGTGCGAAGATCAACCCTACAGCTAGGTGCGCAGGGAGGGGAGAGATAGAGAGAAGAGAGAAGATCTGTTGGTTAAGAGCACACATCAGAACTGCATGCTTTCATCTTAATATATCATAAAGGACAGTTCCATGGACATAGCCCTAGAGAGAGGGTGAACCATGTATATCTGTCTTGTGTGTGTGATTGATTTTGTGTTATTTTCCCTTGATATACGGTTATTGCATTGTTGTGGTAGATATGATAGATATATGGAATAGATCTAAGTTGATAAGTGATATATGCATGATGTAATGTTCTAGTATTGGATCCACTTGATAATTCCCTTGGTTGTAGACATTTATGTCCTACAACCCCCCCATAGTTGCTTCGGGTGAGACTGCATCTGCTTCGCAGGTGTAGCTGAAAGGGCCAGTAGTTAGGGTTTGTTGGTTCACTCTTGGAGATGAAACTTGGGTATGCCCCTGTGCTAACAAATGGTTTCGTTGTCGGGACATGAATCTTCATGAGGGAATGTCAAGGTGGTTTCCATCAAAGACATAGATTCAAAAGTGGATAGAGGATCAAGAAAAGGACTTCATTGAAGCCCAGAACAAGAATGCTAATATTAGTACAGAGGATTGGTTGGAGAGAAATATTTTTACTGATACACACGAGCTATTGTTTGGACGAATCCATCAGGAACTATATCAGTGGTTATCCAGGTTGGAAGATACCCAGTTTGAGGTTAGATCTATATCTTTGGTAGTTTGTATCTCAGCATTGATCAAGAATGTCAAGAGAGTTGATAACGTCATATCCATAGTAGTAGATCATTGGTTCAATAGCACCATTGGAGGTTACATCACCGAGTTTGATGTCGACGGAGTAGAGTCATATAGCCAAGCCGAGAGATATTTTATCAAGGGACCAAGAGGAAAATTTTTACATTTTCTGAAGTTAAGGATCAAGATGCTATTGCATTAAAAGAACATCCTAAAGATATAGTAGATTGGTTGAACATTAAAAGGCTAATGTTCAAGAATTCATATAGCGACAATGACACAGGAGTTGGACAAATGCAGACAATGTCAAATTGCCTTGAATTTGAAGAAGTGCATCTTCTTCTCACCTTTTGGAGTGTTTTTAGGCCATATTGTATGAAAGCAGGCATTGTTGGTTGATCCATCTAAAATTTACATTATAGTTGATCCACCCCCTCCTACTCCAGTCAAAATAGTTGCGCACTACGTTGGGACACATAGGATATTACATGAAGTTCACAAAAGGATATGCCCAGATTACAACACCCATGAAGAAGTGTTGAAGAAACATTGTTAGTTCAGTTGGACAGAAGAATGCCTGGAGAGCTTTGACACACTAAAAAAGAAAATGGTTACTGTGCCTATTCTGGTCTTTCCAGATTGGAGCAAGGAATTTCACATACATGTCAATGCATCTTCCATTTCTTTAGGAGTAGTGTTAGCACAACCTGGTGAAGGAGAGATTGATCATCCATTAGATTTTTCTAGTAGGAAGCTATCAATTGCAGAGGTCAATGACACCACCACTGAGTGAGAAGGGTTAGCCATGGTCTATGTGCTACAAAAATTTCTCCACTACTTGTTGGGAGGGAAATTTAAAATGTTTACTGATCACTCCACACTGAAATACCTATTCAACAAGCCAGTGTTGGGAGGGAGAATATGTAGATGGCTTTTTCTATTTTAGGAATATGACTTTGATATCATAGTAAAGCTAGGGAGAATGAACAAAGGCCCTGACCACTTGTCAAGGTTGGAACATGGTGAAGAGATGACTATTTTGGAGGATACATTATCGAATGCACAACTTCTATCCATTATAAAGATTGATGACCACTTCACAGAAATAGACTAGTTCCTGTCAACAGGAATGACACCTAGTGAGTATACGATTCCCCAGAAGAAACAACTAGTAGTGTGCGATGCAGACTTCTCACTTATAACTGGACAACTATACAATATGGGACCTAATGAGATACTAAGAAGATGTGTTATGGAGGCAGAGCGACCATTGATCCTTGCAGAAGCTCATGAGGGCATCGTAGGAGGACATTACGTAGGGAAAGAAACTATGCATAAGGTTCTGAGAGTTGGCCTTTGGTGGCCTACCTTACACAGAGACACTAAAGACTACTACAAGGCCTTCGATGTATGCCAAAGAGTTGGAAAACCATCCAGAAGAGATGAAATTCAATTAGCACCACAATTGACCCTACAAGCATTTGAAAAATGGGCCACTGATTTCGTGGGACCTATAAACCTCCCAAGAAAGTGCACAGAAGAAAGGTACATTATTACTACGACAAAATACTTGACTAGATGGGCTGAAGCAAGAGCAGTCAAGGATTGTAGTACCATTATAGCTACATGATTCATATTTGATGACATCATAACTAGGTTTGGATGCCCAAAGATCCTTATCAACGATCAAGGAACATATTTCATAAATAAGACTATTCAAGTTTTGACTGAGGAATTTTCATTCCATCACCAGAAGACAATACCTTACCATCCACAAGAAAATGGGATCGTTGAAGCATTCAACAAGATCTTGGAAACAACACTGACGAATATTTGTAGTGTGAATAGGGATGACTAGGATTTAAGAGTACCAATAGTACTGTGGGCCTATAGAACCACTTGCAAGAAGATAACAATGAAGACCCCTTTTAAGTTAGTATATGGTCTTGAAGCCATTGTGCCAATGGAATATTTGGTACCAAGCCTAAGAATTTTTTTATTTACAGATATGGATGACACTAGAATTGTTCAAGAGAGGATCATGCAGTTGGTCTAACTTGAAGAAGACAGATGTAATGTCCCCCACCTCTTAGAGAGGTAATGAGGAGACTCAGTGGCCTGAGCACCCCCACTAGGTCATAGTCTCACACTGAAGGGGGGAAAAGTCAAGAAGTTAAAAGTTATATTTTTAAGTTGACTTAAGAAAGGAAAAGGAAAGGAGTAAAAGATAACTTAATAGAAGAATAGAATATTAACCCTAGGAGTTAACCTAACTCAACAAAGAATTAGAAGGAAAAGTATAAGTAAGAGGCTGGGGTGCACCTATTACTGATTCTGGTTTTGGATTAGCATTTTCTATTGATCTTGAGCATTCAGTTTGGGGGTTTTGTTGTACAAACCCTTGTGATCAACTCAGTGGTGAAATATCCACTCACCTTGTTCCACAGCTTGGTCTCGGGGATGAAAGACTCCTCCACACCATTCTAGTCTCAGGGCCAGTTTATCGAGGGAGGTTCGATCCAGCTTATCCTTAGGGCCTAGGGCCATTCCGACAGTTGGGTTTTGTTTGCAGGGGTAGGGCCATCATTTTGAGGGATTTTCTAGAGGGTTATCATCATTCTATATTTTTCTGTAGATTGGGACGTTGTGGAGCCATAGGGGACGTCCTGTGATTCAGTAAAACTCAGATCTAGGGAGATCTGCTTGAGATCTGAGCCCAAAACTTCTCCCACGAGATTCTCATAGCCTGATCTATATTCTTGGAGGGTTTCATATCATTTGGAGGCATCCTTCATCAGGGCCAAACTATCTAGGGTTTTAGTCATCCAGTGGGGCACACCATTCAGTGAAGAATTCAGATCTATGGGGTTTGAGAGTGGATTTGGGAATTTGGACATCTGGGTTTTCCTTACAGTTGCCCGATCTATCATTTGGCATATTCCTCAGGATGATTGGACACTTTTGGTAGCAGGGAAGAATTATTCAGGGCTTCAACATTCTAGTAGGACGTGGCACTTTCCAGCTTGGAGGTTGAGCATTAGTGCAGCTCAGATCTGCTTGATTTAGTCTTCATTGTATATCCAACCTTTGGAGGCTTATTTTGTATTGTCGGGAGCATTTTGTAGTAGCTCATATCTATTGCTTGTACAACCATCTGAGGTTTATGCCAGATTGGCCATCTATTGTATTGATCTTACATTGCTCATAATAAAAAGGTTAGATCTTTGCTTGTGCTTCTACATCTTGAATATATTGTGATCTCTATGTGTTGATGAATCTTGTATGCACTTAATAACTCAATAAATTAGTAGTAGTTAGTGATTCCAAGAAAGAATTTGGCTTGGGATCATTACAACAGATATATTGCAAGATTTCATCAAAAAGTATAGAAGGAAATAGAGAATGCCTACCATGACAGGCACATCGAGAAGAAGGAATTTAGACAAGGTGATCTAGTGCTGGTATATGAAAGTAAGTTCATCAAGCATCCTGCGAAGTTCAAAATGCATTGGCTCGGGCCATATCCGGTCACTCATGTTACAGAAGGAGGAGTTGTGTAGTTAAAGACTTTAAAGGGAGAATGGAAGGAAGGATTAGTGAATGGGATTTGACTGAAGTTGAACTTTGAAAACCAGATGCCTTACATATCTAAGTAAAAGGATAAGGAAAAGGGTCTAGGTACAAGGTGTAGTTGAAACTGGGTACCAGACACAGAAAAGACAGTCTGCACAAGGAAGGAGAGGAGGCATATAGAAGAAAGCAAAGGCTGCACCACGTAGTCTCAAGTCAAATTAAAATAGAAGAATCAGATCTAAAGTGCCTCGGGACGAGTCACAGCTGAGTTTTGGGGGCTTGTTGGCCCTTGGTTAAGGAAGCAAGAAAAGAATAAGGGAGAAAAGAAAAAATGAGGACTTCACGGAAGACACAGTGACTGTTACTAGGTCGAAGTAAGCAAAAGAGCATAAAAGATGGAGTGAATCCCAAGAAAGCAATTCATTGGACGAGGAGATCGAGGATGATAGGTCAGAAAGGAATAAGGACCATGGATGACTCAGTAAGAGGAAAAAGACACCATTAGATGCTTTGTAGCACTGCATGAGAAGGAAGGAAAGACAGGTTGGCAAAGCCTTGAAAATGTGGGTCAAGTTGACCTAGGGTTTTAGATACCTAGCATTTTGGTATCTAGGGTTTTGACACCTATGTTTCGGCCTAAGGATGTTGGTGAGTGATTTTAGCATATAAATAAGAACCTATATGAGGGAAGAGGATTCGTTTAGGTTCAAGTTTTGTGGGATCTAGTTGTATTGTTTTGATATGAGTGATTATTTTTGAGAGAGAGAGAAGTGTTGAGTGAAGAGCCTTATGGTATTGTAAGATATTCAACTGGGTGCAAAGATCAACCCTGCAGCTGGGTGCACAGGAAGGGGAGAGATAGAGAGAAGAGAGAATATCTATTGGTTAAGAGCGCATATCAAAACTGTATGCTTTCATCTTAATATATCGTAAAGCACAATTATGTGGACGTAGCCCTAGAGAGAGGGTGAACCATGTATATTTGTCTTATGTGTGTGATTGATGCTATGTTATTTTCCCTTGATATATTGTTATTGCATTGTTCTGGTAGATCTGATAGATGTATGGAATAGATCTAAGTTGATAAGTGATATATACATGTTGTATTGTTCTAGTATTGGATCCACTTGATAATTACTTTGGTTGTAGACATTTTTGTCTTGCAACCCAGCCATAGTTTCTTTGGGTGAGACTGCATCTGCTTCGCAGGTGTAGCTGAAAGGGATAGTATTTAGAGCTTGTTGGTTCACTCTTGGAGCTGAACCCTGGGTATGCCCCTATGCCAACACACATGCTTAAGTAAAAAATGTAAAGTAGAAAGAACAAATGTAGAAATATGAAGAGGATGATAATGATATTGAATAAAAAAAGAAGAAAATTATCATCCTAAAGACTCAACTATAAGAGGAAAAAAATATAGAAGAAGTGGTGAGAAGCTAGTTGAAAGAAAAGGAAGAAAATTGCAAAAGCTAGAAGCTGAAATACTTTAGAAAGGAACTAGAGAAAAAAATTGATCAATTGAACAAAAGCATGAATTTGGCAAAGAGTACTGAAATATTAAATAATATTATTAGTTTCCAAAGTTCACCATTCATTAAGACAAGTCTTGTCTATGATGAAAAAAAAAATACCCTCGAGGGAGATGTAGGCAATAAGGTCACAAATCCATTAGAAAAGGAAAATAAAGAAAAACCTGAAAGCTAGCCAATATTCTCAAAGGCTATATCAAGAATGAAAGCAACAATGTGAAAGGAAATGATGACCAAAAAAATATGATTCTTCCCACAAGAATGAGTTTAGAAGAGTTGTTCCACCAAGAAGACCTTTTACAAACCGGTACCAAAATCTCTTTCTTGGCTATTGTGTTTCTTGCAATAAATTTGGTCATACAACAATAGAATGTAAATCGTATGCAAGAAGTGATCATGTGAGAGATATAAAAATGGGTTCTTATAAATATGCAAATAATTATTATGTGAGTAATAAAACTATTGTTGCTGAAATTTCTATTTTCGACACACTAGTTTAGTGGGAGTTAACTGACTAGTTCTATTTTAGACTTTCTAATTTTACCATCACTATTATATATGCATGCATTCCTAAGGAAAGATAACTTCTTGATTTATTTTCTTAATTATGGAATGATTTTCCCTATATATGAGTGTGTTCCACTCATTCATTGTATCATAATGATCATGATCTATGTATCAATCATCGACTCATTGGAGTAGTGTGAATATATTTTCTCATTCTTCCATTTCAAATCTCTCTTCTTTTCTTGATAAGATTTGTTTGTACTTTCTTTAGCTAGATCTCTCGTGCAGGTTTCCATGAAACACTGACATGGTATTAGAGATATGATGCTTGGAGCAAGCCAGGCAAGCCAAAGAATAAGGAAAATCGAGGTTTCAACGAGCTAAATCTGTGGTCGTACGTTTCAACAGTTATTCCTCCCAAAATATTGCGTTTTTAAGGAAACGACTCATGAAGATAGTAAATAGGCCCATTTTGGAAGTGTGTTTTCAACCATTTGGAAATATTATTCACCGTTTGCTCAAAAAGTAAGCCACAAGATGGCCTCCTGAAACTGATATGAATCCATGTTCGTACCTTTCTACAGTGATTGCTCCCAAAAATATTAAGTTTTTAAGGAAACGTCCCACAAGAGAAGTAAATCGACCCATTTTGGAAGTGGGTTTTCAACCGTTTGGTGTGATTCCTCATTGTTTGATCAGAATGTAAGTCACAATATCATCTTTTGAAACTGATACGAATTTTCCCTTAAAGTGCCCTTTCTGCCGTGATTTCTTAATTTTTCACTTGCAGATTGAGAGTAAATTTTTAGGGTTTCTTAGAAAAAGTGGGAGAGATGGATAGGATGAATTTATTACAGTAAAAATTGGTGGTGATCCTCACACCATACAATTATTTTGATTGGAATCCCAAGGCATAATGCCAACTCAGAAGGAAAGGATTGTATAATTTGATGATGACAACAAAAACAAAACCTACATCAGCGATTGAGAAGATCAGATGGGAAAAATGTAAGAATGAGGCCACAAGACTACTTCTTGAGTTAATCTCCACTGATTTATGGTTTCGTGTTGATGCATGCAAGACTCCAAATGAGATCTGGACCACCTTGGAAGGACTCTTTGGAAAGCAGGATGAGATGTGAGGTCATATGCTTGAGGTAGAGTTGAATACCTTAGACCCTAAAAGTTTTGATAATATACAAGATTTTTTACTAAATTTCAATCTTTTCTATTGATCTTGGGTGAATTTGGTATTGATAAGTCTACACAAGAGAAACAACTTATTCTAACAATCTTGGCCAAGCTAGGACCAGAGTACACTATATATGTCTCCAATTTCCATTCTCGCAGATGTCTTTTTGGAACAAATTGGAAAATGCCTATGTTGGCTTAGTTCATTGAGTCTCTTACACAAGAGCAAAAAAAACTCATACATATGGGCCTCATGAAATATCCCAAAGCACATGCGCTCACCATGCATGATGGAAAAGAGTCATCCAAATAGAATGGGAAGGAGGGATATTCCAAACCCTTGAACGATTCTTCAGGTTCCAAAGACTCTTCAGATTCCAAGAAGAAGAAGAAGGGAAAACAATGCACTTACTGCAATAAACTGAATCATGAAGAATCCACATGCATGAAGAAACATATTGATCTTATGGCATAGACACTTCAACATAACAACCTTGGAGACTTCATTCCTAAAGGAGACAAGAAGAAGAAGGAAGAAGACCATGCACCTAATAAAGGTAATCATCATTCTCTGGTTGCAATTAATTCCTCATCTGATTCATGGATTATATATTCTGGTGCATCACATCATATGACAGCTAAAGAGGAAGTTTTTACTTATTTGAGTTCATACTCTGGACCTCCTATTCTCATGGGGGATGATACTCCAATATTGGTTGCAGGAGAGGGAAGAGTGGAACTCCCTAATGGAAGTTTTGAGAATGTCTTACATGTTCTAAAGATTTCTATAAATCTACTCTTAGTTTATTAGATCACTCCAACAAGTAAAAGGGTTGAATTTACATCAGATTCAGTTACTGTACTTGACATGCATGATAGTTCCATTATTGCAGTTGGTGAGGTAGATCAAAAATCAAGGTTGTATAAGTTCACCAAGTTTAATGAATATGACTCCTCTTTGCTACTTACACATGCTAATGATAGTAGTAGAGTATGGCATGGGATATTTGGTCATTTAAACTTTAGGTACATGCAATGAATTTCCAAGCAAGGAATGGTCAAAGGCTTGCCATACATTCACTTTTCTGAAGGGGTTTGTGAAGGATGCCTTCTTGGAAAGCATCCTGAAGAGAAGTTTGAAAAGGGGAAGGCAAGGAGAACCTTCTCTTCCTTGGATCTTGTTCACAGTGATCTCATGGGTCCATTTCCATATCCTTCCATCAGTAAATCAAGGTATATTCTTACATTTATTGATTATTACTTAGGCTATACCTCGGTTTATTTTCTCAGAAAAAAGTCTAAATTTTTTGAGCATCTCAACGAATTCAAAGCTCTAGTAGAGACACAAATTGGGAAGAAAATCAATATCCTCCATACAGAAAATGGGGGGGAGTATATCAACAAAGATGTTTATAATTTTTTCCATGAAGCTGGTATCCAGTTGCAACACAAAGTTCCATACACTCCACAACATAATGGAACTACTAAAAGAAAGAACACGTATCTCAAGGAGATGACCAGTTGCATGTTGCATGCAAGATAACTTCCTTCCAAGCTTTGGGCCAAGGCACTTAACTGTGCTACTTACATACAGAACATATCACCTCACATATTTGTTGAGGATAAGACACCTTTTGAGGCTTGGACAAGTGACAAACCAGATGTTACACACTTCCACATATTTGGATCTAGAGCATGGGCCCATATTCCTTCTGAAAATAGGAAAGCTTTAGATCCACATAAGACAACTTGCATCTTTTTGGGATATCCAGATGATTGAAGGGGCACATATTGATTGATCCCTCTACAGACTAGCTCATCATTGAGCGCACTGTTCAGTTTGAGGAGAGTCCTTTCCATGCACCTCCACTGCAACATGCAGAGACTCTTGTGCTTCCATCAGTTCCAGACATCAGAGATGATGATTCCACACACTCAAATGTTACATACTCAAACATAGATTCACAAGATTCTATACATGCATATGAGTAGATAGTACAGCTAAATGAGGAGACAATGTCAGAGCTTCAGAAAATTCCTAAGTGGGCACAATCCACACTTCAGGCAGCAGGAAACCTTACAAGGGATCCATTAGATTTGAGGAGGACTCAATCTAAGCATGTGGATCCTTCTCATGTATTTTCAACTTCTGAACCAACGATGCCCATGCATTTCTATATGGTTCAATCTTCTGATCCACATACCTTCAGTGAGGCTATTGGCAATCCATTATGGAAAGCATCCATGCAGGAGGATCACGACTCTCTCCTAGAGAATCAGACTTGGGATCTAGTTCCACTTCAACCAAGGAGGAAACTTGTCAGATGAAAATGAGTCTACAGGGCCAAGAAAGAAGCAGATGGCCAGGTGAGTAGGTACAAAGCCAGATTAGTTGCAAAAGGATTTCAACATATTTATGGGATAGATTATGATGAGACCTTTGCTCCTGTAGCAAATATGGACTCCATTTGCTTGGCTCTAGCCATTGCAGCAACCAAAGGATGGGAATCTCATCAAATGGATGTGAAGAATTCATTTCTACATGGAGCAGCCACAGGGGTTCATTCATAACTCATCTTTAGTATGCATACTGAAGAAGTCTCTCTATGGCCTCAAGCAGGCACCCAGAGTATGGTATGCAAATATGGATTCTTACTTACTTTCACATGATTTTTTTAGATGTAAATCTGATTCAAATGTTTACATGTTGAGGACTACTGACTCTGTGATGATATTAGTACTCTATGTTGATGATCTTTTGATGATTGGTAGCTCTGATTCATCCATTTCTTTGGTCAAAGATATTTTGCATGATAGGTTCTCTATGATGGACATGGGTCCACTGCATTTCTCTCTTGGTCTTGAGATCGGTTAGGATGCTTTCGACATCAAACTTTCTCAGGCTAAGTATGTCAAGGATATTTTGGGTAGATTCCACATGACAGACTATAAGTTTGCACCTACACCCTTCTTATCTAGGATCAAACTTGATGATGGTGGGGATACACCATTAGTGGACAACACTTTGTATCAACATTTGGTGGGGAATCTTTTGTATCTCACCCACACCCATCCAAATATATCATATGTGGTAGGAGTAGTTTCCAGATACATGCAGGAACCCCATGATCTGCACTGGAAGGCTGCCAAGCACATCCTCAAATATGTTCATGGAACCATGAGTTATGGGATTCACTATACATTTGGTTGTGCATTAGATATCATAGGCTTCATAGATTTATATTGGGCTTGTGATAACACAGATCACAATTCCACGTCTGGGTACACTCTCAGTTTGGGGTCAGGCCCAATTTGTTGGTCAAGTAAGAAGTAATTGACCATTTCTTTATCTTCCACAAAGGCTGAGTATAGAGGAGTATTCAACTCATGTGTCATTCAAACACTTTGGATTCAACACTTTCTTACCAAGCTTGGTATCTAGTTTCACTGTCCGACTATCATATGGTGTGACAATCAGAGTACATTGAGATTTTGCAGAGATCCAGTACAATGAAAGAGAACCAAACACATTGAGGTCCACTTGCATTTCATTAGATATTTAGTACATGACAAGATCATTGATTTGCAATTCTTTCCTTCCTATGAACAGACTGCTAACATATTCACCAAGACATTCACTAAGAAGAAGTTTCAGGCTTTGCGGGATCATCTTGTAGTGAAGAACATAGTTTCCTAGAAAATGCCTTTTATTCTTTTGATACATTTTCCTTTGAGGGGGGGTTTTGTTCCCACGTGGTTTTCCCTCTTTCCTCATTTTTATTCAGTGTTCATTAGTTGCATTGTACATGAGTAACTAAAATGGCCTAGTAGTCGAGACTCATTTTTTACTCCATAGTGATGTTTAGGGAGGGTGTTGGAGAAATTTCTATTTTCGACACACTAGTTCAGTGGGAGTTAACTGAGTAGTTCTATTTCATACTTTCTATTTTTACCATCACCATTATGCATGCATTCATTCCTAAGGAAAGATAACTGCTTGATTTCTTTTCTTAATTATGGAATGCTTTTCCCTATATATGAGTGTGTTCCACTCATTCATTGTATCATATTGATCATGATCTATGTATCAATCATCAACTCATTGGAGTAGTGTGAATATATTTTCTCATTCTTCCATATTGAATCGCTCTTCTTTTCTTGATAAGGTTTGTTTGTACTTGATTTAGATAGATCTCCTGTGCAGATTTCCATGAAACACTGACAACTATAAGTTCTCATGGGTTTGTTGATAGAAACTACAATTCATTTTCTCCCCTACTTGATTACTATTTTGAATGTTATAAGTGAAATAACTATGGAGACATAACATGTGACTATATAAGAATCATAATAAATAAGGAAGAATATGTTCTTTCCAAAGATAAAGAAGAATACACAAAGGTGTGGAAAAGTAAGCACAAAGAATAGAACAAGGAATAATCCATACTTGCACTTTATTCTCAAAATGAATGGAACCAATGGTACATTGAAAATGGATGTAAAAAGAACATGACAGGGGACCAAACCAAGTTTCTCACCTTGAAGGAAGAAAAAGGAGGTAAGGTTACTTTTAGAGACAATGGCTCTGCAAGGATAGTTAGAAAAGGTAATGTTAGTCTTCATAATGGAAATAATAAGACAAAGAATGCTTTGTATGTTGAAGGGTTAAAGGAAAATATTCTAAGTGTTAGTCAAATGTGTGATCAAGACTACAAACTCACATTTCATTCTAAGGGTGTGAAGTAAGGAAAACAACTTTAAGAAGTTTAGTGGACAATGGAAATAGAACCTCAAGTGATGTATGCATACTCGATGAAGTCAAAGAAGAAAACATTTGTATGGAACAAAAGTTGGTAGTTATATCCCTCTCATCTTATCAGTAAATGAAAGAAAAAAATTAGGGGGAGTATCCCTTATCCATTGATTTCAAAGGGGGTGAAGTTGCAGACAAAGGAAGAATTGCAAACACAAAGAGAGTTGCAGACACAGGGAGTATTACAGAATGGACCAAGTGTTTCCATCAATGAAAAAGGAGGAGATTGTTGGAAACATTTTTGTCATTGATGTCAAATACAGGTGGAACTTACAGATCTCCAATATAAATATTACAATCCTACAAATTTCCAAGATAAATATTGCAAGATGGAGATAGTTGAAAGTATTATTTTTGGATTTTTGATGATCATTTTGCATACCCTATCTTTGAAGTAATTTTTACCCTACATTCCTAACTCAAATGGGAGAAAAATCTATATAGATGGAAATATTTTTATGAGAAATTTGCAAAGGTATATGGAATTCCCTCGAAATCCCTGGAAATGAGGAAATATGAATTTTTCCGTTGGACAACCCAACCAGAAAATTGAGGTCGACTCAGCTAGTCTTTATAGGTCGGACCTAAAACTAGGGACATAATTACTATAAATATAGGATATATTTGTGAATTTTAGTGAAACCAAGTAGGAGATCGATTCTTAGGTGCACAAAAATGATCTGCGGTGCACTAAAGGAGCTTGGGTGTCTCTTTTGGATCTAAAATTGTGCAAGAGAAGTCTAAGGTTTTTTTCTTTGAAGTTTTCTTGTTCTTAAGGTGCGCTGTGAAGGAATTAAGGTATGTGATGCTGAAAAGTGCACTGTTATGATGTTGTGAGATTATCATCAGGGATTATATTCTAGGAATTATACTATGAGGTTCACTAGGAAATGAAGGATACATGTGACTAGGGTTTGAAGGATTGTTTGTGGAATGAAGCATGCATGTGAAGTTATAAGTACTCTATCCATGAATATATTGGATTGGTGTCTATAAATATCTTGTTGATTTGGTGTTCAAGTGAGGGGATTGATGTCTCTAGCAACTTGGTGCTTGAAAATATTGTTACAATAGGTTGGTTCTTATAGTCGTTGTTAAGTTGGTGCTCAACTAAGGATATTAGTATATCTACTAGGTTGGTTACTACATATTGTTGAATTGATGCTCAATTAAGGAGATTGGTGTCTCTAGTAGGTTGGTTCCTACAAAATTTTATAAAGATGAGTTTTATGGTTTTCTCCCGATTGGGTTTCCAAGTTAAACTATGTGCATTATGATTTGAGTTTATGTGTGATTATTGTTTCTCAACTAATGAATGATTAAATAAAGTAAAAAGTATCATATACTAATTCACCCCCCCCTCATAGTATAAGCATATGTTCAACATATATTTCATCATGAAAATTCCTAGAAAAAAAAAGTAGCATCATGGTACTGGTGGTCAAGCTTACATGTAACATCCCCGTTTTCAAACCCCAAACTAGTGATGTGTGTTATAAATATGATGTATGGCCAAGAGCCAAAGAAATGCAATATGTAAATGATGTAAATTGAATATAATAAATAAAATGTATCACTAACTGAAGAAAGACATGAATGGGTATTTAGGGGCTTAGTTTACATAAGAGAGGGAAAGGGTCTAAGGAGGTGAGAGTTTACCCATGTTTATTAAACCCAAAGCATTTATTTCTAAATTATCCTTACCATGAACCTTTCATTATCACTCGAGTGTTATAGATCCCAATCATTGAGTTAATGTAAGAGGGTGGGTGTGAGAAGTCACATCCCATATTTATTGAGAGCATGGAGGTTGAGTAAATCATCTTGGGGAAGAGTGTAAGTCAAGAAAGCAAGAGAAAGAGGGGTAATTTGTATGGTCAAAAGACCCAAATTATAGATTTCATGTTTTTACATAGAGAGATGTTTTTACATGGAGTTTTCTAGATAGGAAAGGAATTTTGAGTGTTGAATCTTGAAGGTAGCTATTGTAGGCACATATAGAAGCTATTTGGAGCTGAAATTTCTTGGAGAAAGAGGATTTGGGCCTATGAGTAACGTTCTTTTGGAATTTCATCAAGAGAAGCAAGTGTCTGGATATTGGGAGTAATCATGTTGCAACTGTAGAATACATGAGGTACCAATAGAGATATTTTATATCCAACCTATATTGGAATATTTGGAGGGGAGTGGAAAGGAATGAAGGACTGTGAGTAGTGAAGGGGGATTCCATCCCTTGGGTTGTGCAAGTTGTAGGGAAGAGAGTTGGTGGAATATAATTAGTTGTGGGAATTGACTATTGAGAGGGGGACATTAGCCATCCTTAAATACCACCTTCTCTTATGGATTCATAGCCCCAATTTCGGGGTGACTTGTTGTTGAGAACTGGAAAAACAAGTATGCAGTTGAAAGGAATTCCCATCCTCTATAGCGGTTTCACATTTTACAATATAAGTGTTCATATTTGTCATGTTTATTTATGTATAATGTTGATATAGTTGTTTTGTGTTTTACTCTGATTTATTCTAGTTAATTCTACTTGTTGTGAGTAGAATGATGTATATGAATTATCATTTATGTGGTTGAATGTTTCTATATGTGATTAGTTGTTGTTGTGCACAATTAAAGTAGTTGCATTTATGTTTTAAATTAGTATGGACAACTGCATGAGTTTAAACATCATAATATGTATTATTTCTGCATATAGATTTGGTATCAGAAAGTTTTATTGGGTCATTTTAACAGTGACGTGACCCATATTGGGGAGGGTACGTTACATTACAAAGGATGAACATATTATTCTAGTCAACATTGTTGGTTCTGGAGCCTGATTATCTTCCTGATTCAGAGGTCTTTGTTTTCAATCTTGTTTATACCCTATGAAGACTTTACACCCTGGAAGAATGTACACTCCTCCACGCGGGGGAGTGCAAGGGGGACCCCCCCTGCGGGGTCTAGGGGCAAGTGGGGGTTCAAGGGATAGTGTTCCTCGATGGGGGTTTGGGGGAGAAGCCCCCAAAGGAAAAAAAATGTCTTGTAAATGTATATTGTAATTTCATTGTAAATCTGGATCGTTCATTATAAGGACGTAGATCTGATGGTAGAAGTTATGTTAGGGTTTTTTCCCCTAGAAGGAAACCCTCTTTTATGAGGGAAATGTATTTCGACTATGTATTATTGTGAATATTGTATTTTGAGAGAGGAGACTATGAGAGAAAGAAGAGGAAGTTACAACGGGTGTGTTGTAGGTTGTATCCCTTCATTTCTTGGATAATAATAAAGGAAGGGCCTGGCAATTTCTCTAGTGGACATATCCCACACTAGGTGAACCACGTATATCTGTGTCTCTATTTTATTGAGTATATTCTATGTTTTATTTCCACATTTTTTTATTTTATTTTATTGCTCTGCTATCCTGTTTTTCTAACAACTAGTATTAGAGTGAAAGGTAACTCATAGGAAAAGAGGGTTCCTGGTTCAAGTGGGAGAAATGGTGGAAGATGGAAAGTTTAGGGTCGAGAAATTTAATGGCCAAAACTACCAATTATGGAAGATGAAGATGGAAGATTATTTATATCAAAAGGATCTATTCCTACCATTAGGTGGAATAGCAAAGAATTTGATGACCATGAAGGATGAAGAATGGGAGGTTCTTGACAGAAAGGAACTAGGAACGATATGGCTGAGCCTAGAAACATAGATGGATTTCAATATTTTAAAAGAAAAGACAACGAAGGAGTTGATGGATGCATTCGCTAAAATGTATGAATAATCCTCGACGTCCAATAAGGTATTTCTAATGAAGATATTATTTAATATGAAGATGTCAGAAGGTGGGTTTGTTGTAGATCATTTAAATGAATTTAATATGGAACTAATCAATTAAGTTCTATAAAAGTGGACTTTGATGATGAGGTCATGGCTCTTCTAATATTGTGTTCATTACCAAAAAGATGGAACATCTTGGTCATGGTTGTAAGTAACTTTGTCTCTGGTTCAAACACTTTAAAATTTGATGATGTTGTTGGTGTTATCCTTAGCGAGGAAATGTGACAGAAAATCACATTTGAGACATCAGGTAATGCATTAAACATGGAGAAAATATGAAGACAAAAGGATAGAGGAAAGGGATCAAGGAACCACATGAATTCTAGGAAGGGAAGATCCAAATCTAGACTAGGAAAGATAGAGTGTTGGAATTGTGGGAAGAAAGGAAATCTGAAGAAAGATTGTAGAGCTCCAAAGAAACAAAGAGATGGACAACAAGAGAAAAATAAGGAAGAAAATATAATAGGTGATGTGTTACAAGATGCTTTGATTCTTTCTGTAGATAGTATTTTTGATTCTAGGGTAGTATATTCAGGGGCTTCATTTCATGCCACACCACATAGGAAATATTTTCTAGATTATGTTCAAGGTGATTTTGGACAGGTTCATTTGGGTGATGATGCACCATGAATTTTTTTTGGAATGGGAAAGGTAAAAATAAAGAAAAGGAATGGAAACCAATGGTTGTTGAAAGAGGTAAGACATGTTCCAGATCTAAGGAAAAATCTAATTTCAATAGGGTAGCTGGCAAGTGAAGGTTGTATATCCATATTTACAGATAAGGTGTGGAAGGTCACCAAAGGATCACTGTTGATAGAAAAAAGAGAGAAAGTAGGTACATTTTATTTATGTACTGGTAATACTGACTCTTCTATCTATTTAGCTTCTACATGAGTGGATACAACATTGTGGCATAATAGGCTTGGACACATGAGTGAGAAGGGGATGCAGATGCTTCACAAAATAATTTTTTTGCCAGATCTTAAACAAATTGATTTGGATTTCTGTGAGCATTGTGTTTATGGAAAACAGAAGAGAGCCAAATTTCTCAGAGTCTAAAAAGAAAAGAAGAGTGACATGTTAGATCTTGTGCATATACATCTATGGGGACCATCTCAAGTATCATCTATTTGTGGCTCTCTTTATTATGTTACTTTTATTGATGACACAACTAGAAAAACTTGGTTTTATTGCATTCGACAAAAAGCTGATGTTTTTGATACTTTTAAGAAATGGAAATCTTTGGTTAAGAATGAGACAGGAAAAAGGTTGAAGTGTCTCAGAGCAGACAATGGAGGTGAATATTGCAGCAATGAGTTTGATGAATATTGTTCATACCATGGGATTTGTAGAGAGAATACAGTTCCAGGAACACCATAAGAAATGGTGTGTCAGAAAGTGCAAGATACCAAATATATAGAATATGCAGAACATAAATAAAATGCTAGAAATGGAAGAATAATAGTAAAATATCTAGCATAATCTTCACAATACATAGAATGATATACGAAACAGCAATAGAGAAAACACTTTGATTCAGAAAGCAATGTTCATAGGACTCTTCGAGGGGGCAACCTCCAGTCGAGCAGCGCTCTGTTACAATAATCTCCAAGCTAGGGTTATCATACCCTCGACCCTTATTTATACTAAATATGTCTATTAAGAGAAGAATCTATAGGAAGATCCTTCTAGAAGCAGAAGCTTCTATTAGGTCTTATTACATCCGACTTATTCTATTTTATTGAAAGGACTTATTAATATTGACCTTTATTACATCCGAATACATTGATCTACCTATGTGTGGGTTAGGACCTTAACATGTCCGCCCCCTTAAAAATAGCCTTGTCCTCAAGGCTTGAGATGTGGAAACTGCTGCAGAATGGCAGCTGGTTCCCAAGTGGCATCCGCTGGAGTCATATCTTTCCATAGTACTAGCACTTCCTTGATGGTTCTCTGACGAAGGCGACACTCACGCTGGTCCAAAATTTCTTCTGGCTGTAGCCAAATGGATCTTTATTCAGCTAACTCTGGAAGGTTGGTTTGAATTTGGCACTTGGTTCCAATCACCTTCTTCAAGCATGAAACATGAAAAATAGGATGTACCTTCGACTGACTGGGCAGATCTAACTGATATGCGACTTGTCCCACATGCTTGAGAACTGTGTAAGGGCCATAGAATTTGGGTGCTAGCTTCTGAAAATGCTCAGCCTTAAGGGAAGTTTTCTTATATGGTTGCAGTCTCAGAAACACCTGATCCCCTTCTGCAAATTGATGTTCAGAGTGACCTTGATCTGCTTGCTGCTTCATTCTATTCTGTGCCATCACCAAGTTCTCTTTAAGGGTATGAAGGATATCCTCTCGGACTGTAAGTGTTTGGTTAACCGCCTGGACCTTTGAGGTACCCGGTAAGTATGAGAGAACTGAAGGTGGGTTCTGTCCATATACTGCTTCAAAAGGAGTCATGCGAGTGGTTGTATGGTATGTACTGTTGTACCACCATTCGACGAGGGGTAACCATTGAGCCCACTGGTGTTGTTTTTCAAAGGCAAAGCACCTCAGATATGTTTCCAAACACTTGTTGACAACTTCCGTTTGACCATCCGTTTGGGGATGATAAGCTGAGATGAGATGTAATTATGTGCCTTGTAGCTTAAACAACTCTTGCCAAAAATTGCTTGTGAAGGTTGGGTCTCGATATGAAACAATAGAGTGCGACATGCCATGAAGCTTGAAGACCTGGTCCATGAAAATTTGAGCTACTGAGGATGTAGTAAATGGGTGGGGAAGAGCACAAAAATGAGCATACTTGGAAATGCGATCCACCACCACCATTATGACTTATTTATTCCCCTATTTAGGTAAGCCTGTAATAAAGTCCATAGAGATATCCTTCCAAATAGCAGGGGGAATCAGAAGCAGTTGGAGGGTGCCTAGAGATTTGACTGTTTCTCCCTTGTTGCGTTGACACACCTCACATTCAGCGAAAAACTTACAGATGTCTAGTTTCATACCATCCTAGAAAAAAGAATGTTTGACTCGGTCATATGTTTTGGTGAAACCTGAGTGTCCCGATGTGGGTGTAGCATGAAGCTCAGAAAGCACCGTGGATTTGATCTTGGATTGTTTACTTAAATACAAGTGACCTTTGTATTGAAGCTCATCCTGGAGCCAGGAGTACCCTAGGGGAGTCGGAGCCTTGTTCTACAGTTGTTGGATTAGATGCAAACTTTTGGGATCTTGAATTCATTCCTGGCACACAGCTTGGAGCCAATCGGGTACAATGAAGGAAAGAGAAAAAAGGGATCCGTCGTCTTCATATTTTCGGGACAGTGCATCCACCACGACATTGTCTTTTCCATTCTTGTAAATGATCTCATAATCATATCCAAAGAGCTTAGTCACCCATTTTTGTTGTTCCTTGGAGGAAATGTGTTGTTCCAGAAAGTACTTGAGGCTTTGATGGTCTGTCTTAATTTGGAAGCGTTGCCCCAAGAGATACGGACGCCACAACTCAATGGCATGCAGAATATCCAACATTTCTTTTTCATAAATGGGTTTTCCTAGATTCTTTTCAGACAATTTCTTGCTAGTGAAGGCCAAAGGTCGATCCTCTTGCATAAGGACAACGCTGCTTCTTTTCCCTGAGGCATCACATTCCAACACAAAGGTCTTTGTGAATTCAGGAAGGGACAGAACCGGAGTGGTGCACATGGCCATCTTCAAGGTTTGAAAATCTTGAGCAGTTGCTGAAGTCCAAGTGAAAGAGTTCTTTTTGAGGAGAGCCGTGAGAGGTGCTGCAATATTTCCGTAGTTCTTAACGAACTTGCGATAATACCCTGTGGGGCCCAAAAATACATGCAAGATTTTGAGAGTCTTTGGGTGCATCCAGTCTTGCATAGCTTCAATCTTTTTCAGGTCCACCCTGATGCCATCCTTTCCCACCAGATGACCCAAGTATTCTACTTCTGAGGCACCAAAAGCACATTTGGACTGTTTTAGGAAAAGCTGGTGTTGAGAGAGTAGGCAAAGAACTTGATCCACATGAGTAAGATGGTTTTTCCAGGTTTTTCTATAGATGAGGATATCATCAAAGAAAACTAAGACAAAATGACAGAGAAAAGGGCAGAAGACATGGTTCATGAGGCTCTGGAAGGTGGAGGGGGCGTTACACAAACCAAAGGGCATGACCAAAAACTCGTAGTGGCCCTCATGAGTGTGAAAGGTTGTCTTGGGAATGTCGACCTCTTTCATACGTATCTGGTGATAGCTCGAGTGAAGATCAAGTTTGGTAAAAAATTGGACGCCACTCAATTCATCCAAGAGGTCATCAATGACAGGAATGGGAAATTTGTCTTTGATGGTTAGTTTGTTGAGAGCATGGAAGTCAGGACACATTCTCTAAGAACCTTCTTTCTTTAGTACCATGACAACCGGAGAGGAGTAAGGGCTCGTACTAGGATGAATGACTCTGACAATAAGGAGTTCCTAGACCATTTTTTCAATTTCCTTTTTTTGTGCAAAGGGGTGGCGATATGGACGTATATTGGGGGGAAAGCTTCCTGGGACAAGGGGAATGGAATGATCATGGACACCGTGAGAAGGAGGGAGTCTTTGGGGAGTGGAAAATACTATTTGATGTTTAGAAAGGAGGGCTTGGAGGTCTTGGGGCACTGGTGGGGTCTCTGTGGCTTGTATGGCATGGAGTTGGGCAATGATACCAGAATGACCTTTTTTGAGCAGTTTTTCCATGTGATGAGAACTGATGACCTCAGGTGAACTAGAAGTGATGCCTTGAAATTTATATTGGTGGCATCCTTGGTCGAATTGCATTGTTAAGTTCTGAAAATCCATGAGAATGGGACCGAAAGTCCTTAGCCAGTCTGCACCTAGCACAATGTCGCAACCGCCCATGTCAATAGAAAACATATAGGATTTTAGGTGGTAGTCACCTATTTGGAGACACACATTTTCACAGTGCCTGCCACATTTCATAGAACCACCATTGGTGACCATGATTTGGAAATTGTTGACAACATGGATGTAGCAATGGGTTTCTTGGGAAATGCGGAGATGAATAAAATTGTGGGTGCTTCCACTGTCAACCAGAATGATGACCTTTTGGTGCTTGATGTAACTGATTAACTTGAGGGTTTGGGGGGAAGAGAAGCCAGTGAGAGCATCGAGGGAAATGATCGGTTCCACTTCGGGAGGGTCAGAGGGAGGTTTTATGTCATAGCTTTCTGGTGACTCGGGCACAGGGGGAGTTTCAACATCTTCTTCCTGAATATGCTCAAAGATGGCCATAAAGAGATTTTGTTCCTTACATTTGTGGCCTCGGAAATATTTGTCATCACAATTATAACAGATGCCTTTGGGTTGGCGTTCATCCATTTCATCCCTGGTCAATTTTTGGATTTTTAATGGGGTGGAGGGAGTAGTGGGGTTTACTAGTTTAGGGCGAGGGATAAAGGAAGGCTTACGGTTTTGAGAGAAAACAATTTGTTGTGCTTATTTATATTTTTTGGTAGCCTCCACCCAAGTCATAGGTCGAGCCATGAGGACATGGGCCTGAATATCCTCCTTGAGGCCATTGATAAAACACTGTCGAAAGAAAGCATCAGTCATGCCCTCTGTTCTAAAAGCCAGATGCTCAAATGCAGATATGAAGTCTTCTACTGTGCCTAATTTCTTCAATTTTTTCAAATGGACCAAATGGTTGGTGTTAGTGTCAAAGTGTTCATAAATCTCAACAACAAATTGGGTCCAAGCAATATACCCTTGACGGGAAGTTTTTCTCCATTGCCACCATTTCCAGCCTTCTTGATCTAGATGGAGAACACCATACCGGAGTTTGGCCAAGTCATTTGTAATGTTGTAGAGAGAGAAATAATGTTCCATTTGGGCGACCCAACCAATGGTGTCCGAGCCATCAAATTTGGTTACATCCACCCGCGGAAGGCGTATGTCCCTTTGAAAGTGATGGGGTTGAAAGGAATGGGAAGAAGTTTCACCTTCAGTATTTTTATGTGCATCAGGAAAAGATTCATCGGTAGGGATCTTGAGTTTGGTGCAGAGTGATGCAAAGACAGATTCAAGCTGGGTGGTCAGTTCATGTTTGACTTCTGCCATTGCGGACTGCACAACTACATTTATGGTGGCATTTATGGAGGCATCATGGGAGGCAATAGTAGCACTGAGTTGTTGCACTTCTTGTTGGGTCTCGAGGAAACCAGATTGCAAGGTGTTGAAGCGAGACTCTAGTTCTTGGCTACGGGTATGGGCCATGAGAATGGGTGAATTGAAAAGGGAGCGGGCGGGGTCAGAAATTTTTGCAGAAAAATGATATGG
The DNA here is from genome assembly GCA_009831015.1 of Picea engelmannii. NCBI lineage: Eukaryota > Viridiplantae > Streptophyta > Pinopsida > Pinales > Pinaceae > Picea > Picea engelmannii. Next base: position 228,266 of record ML784187.1, on the reverse strand, counting down.
ATGAATGTGATAAGGGAGAAGAGATGAATCTAATGGAATAGGTCTCAAATAATGGTGAAAAAATTTCCAGACTTTTTTTTTTTTTTACAGCTGCAGGGCTATACTTTGGTTTGAAGAATGTTGTAGTGCTGAAATCCCCAAATTTTGAACCAGAGAGTATTTACTTAGCAACCCGAACACAGATGCGTGTCAATAGATCTCGTCGGTTTAATTTGTTTATGTTCCCCAAGGGTTAGGTATTCAAGGGTTCTACAGACAAGGGTTTTCCATGTGCTATAGCTCTCTGATATACGTGCGGGGTCCAACAGTAGTACTCGGCCCAATATCTCAGGGCACTAACTAAGGAGGATAGACCGTACCCTTAGCCACACTACCCGACTACCCAGGTACTAGAGAGTATCTTCCCGAGTGTTGTTCTCGGTGACACTATAGCAGTCCGGTGGCCGATAGGTTTATCTAAAGAGGGCTTAAGGAAATCTAGGCCGATCTGTACACAGGTGTTGTCTGATGCGCTACCACTCGAAGGGGTACCAACAAGGGCTACAAGGGTGGCCAACAGATGTGCGCTTAAGAACCACTTGTATTTCCTACGTGTATGAATCCCTCAACCACGGGTTTATGTGTGTAATGATAGATCTCTGTGGCTTAAAGACACCGGAATATGTCTCTACCCTGAAAAAAAAATACCCACAATTTCTGCCAAGGAAAGTGCTCTGATACCACTTGCAAAATACCAGATATATAAAATATGCAGAACATAAATAAAATGATAGAAATGGCAGAATAACAGTAAAATATCCATCATAATCTTCACAATACATAGAATGATATATGAAACAACAATAGAGAAATCACTTTGATTCAGAAAGCAATGTTCACAGGCCTCTTCGAGGGGGCAACCTCCAGTCGAGCAACGCTATGTTACAATAATCTCCAAGCTAGGGTTCTCATACCCTCGACCCTTATTTATACTAAATATGTCTATTAAGAGAAGCATCTAGAGGAAGATCCTTCTAGAAGTGGAAGCTTCTATTAGGTCTTCTTACATCCTCCTTATTCTATTTTATTGAAAGTCCTTATTAATATTGACCTTTATTACATCTGAATACATAGATCTACCTATGTGCGGGTTAGGAACTTAACAGAAAGGATGAACATGAAAATCATGGAGTGTTCAAGGAGTATGATATTGCATGGTGGTCTGCCCTTACAGTTCTTGCCAGATGTTGTAGATATTTTTGTTTACTTAATAAAAAAAGGACCTTCAAGATCTTTGGATGGTGGAATTCCAGAGGAGGCATGGACAAGTAAAAAGGTAAACTATTCTTTTTTGAATACTTTCGGTTGTGAAGCATTTGTCCATATAGATAAATAAAATAGAACAAAGCTTGAGTCGAAATACAAGAAGTGTACCTTTATTGGATATGGTGTTAATGATTTTGGTTATCGCTTATGGGATTATGAAAATCACAAAATCATTAGGAGTAGAGATGTCATATTCAATGAGAAGGTCATGTACAAAGATCAGTTGCAAGTAAAGATACAAGAAAAATAAAAACCAGAATACACAGTCCTTGATGAGATCCCTGAAAAATAAATTCCAAAGGTACTAGAAAATCAAAATGTACAACAACATGAGCAACATGTACCTCAAACTCTTGCAAGTGTTGTTATATTATATACCAAGTTAAGTAGACCCCCTAAATGACACTCTCCTTCATTGTATTATTTATTGTTGACTGATTCTGGTGAATCATAATTCTATGAAGAGGCAATGCAGAAAGACACCAAAAATAAGTGGTGTTGAAATTACTAAGACAACTGAGGGGCGGAGGGGGGCGGGAGGAGGAATCAGTTTTTACTGTGCTTAAACAATTTATGACTATTCAAACAATTTTTAATTTCTTCCAAGTTGTTATCTCCCAAAATAGCATCGTCATTTTGGGTGATAGAATGGGTCAAAAAATTTCTTCTAAATTTTTTAGAATAGATTAGATGGTCTATTTCTGAGATGTAGAGTTGCAAAAATACTTCTTTTAAGTCTTGGCCTTCGAAATTTGAAATCTCAGCTTTCGATGATTAAGCGACGCATGTTAAAAAGGCCCTTAACCACTGAAAATCTTTCCATGTTCAAAATTTAAATTTCGTGCTCTTATATGTGCCAAATGTCAAGCCACATGCAAATCGAGTCATGAAGGAAAGCACAAAGTCATTCAACATGCAAATGCCAATACTATACCTATCTACTCCTCATCGACAACTATGAATTTATAAAGCAACGCTGTCAGTTATATATCTCTGCAGATGTACAAAGGATAGCAATGTAGAAGATGAGACTAGGCTCGACAATAAATATTTTCTTTTGTAGGAGAAATCAGTAATGCAATACCCAAATCATTTCCTGTCTGTGACAATCGGTTTTCTAGGAGTCCAAAAAACAAGTTGAGGATGCTAATGCCCTTTCTCTTTTCTTCTTCTGGGCCTTTGGTCAGACTTCGATTCCAACAATACAAAGTGAGGATCTTATGAACAGTTGCAACAGAGTGTAAAGTCTTATCACTTTCCCTAAAGGTCATTAGAAGCTCTTTGCGCGGTAGAATGAGTGCAGCCATGGCGAATGTCTCGCCTCTTGCCAAATATAAGCTTATGTTCTTGGGAGATCAATCCGTTGGAAAGACCAGCATTATCACTCGCTTCATGTATGACAAGTTTAACAACACATATCAGGCTACCATTGGTATCGACTTCTTTTCAAAGACAATGTACCTCGAGGATTGAACTGTTCGTTTGCAGCTTTGGGATATTGCAGGCAAGGAATGATTCTATAATCTTATACCAAGTTACATTTGAGACTCTTCTGTTGCTGTCATTTTTTATGATGTGCAAACCGATAGTCCTTCATGAACACTGCTAGATGGATTGAAGAAGTACGCACAGGGCAAAGTGGAGATAGCTTGCCCGGAGTAAAACTTTTGAGGATTCGTGGTTTTTATGGCTTAACTAAAGATCACCTTGATAACTTAAAAGCCTCTCTAGATGGTGGTTTACAGAAGCAGTCTGAATTGGGAAAAACTCAGTTTTTTCATAAAGGCCATTATATGTTTTCATATCACGATGATTGATCTATCAATGTTGAAGTTTGCCCAAAATGTAAGAATGCAAAGTTTCAAGTTTGAAGAAACCTTCTGTTTAGATTTGTTGTGTTCTTTTTGTTGGATTCAACTTCCGAAGTGATTAGAATGCAACAGGACTGGCTGTGGGAGACATGCAGATCACTTCATCAGAAGGTCGTATGGAACTGCAAGGGAACCATGGCTCCATAACAATAAATTCATGCTAAGCATGTTATGCTTTGCTGTATGAACAGGAAACACATTCGTGGGATCATTGTTGTGGGTAGACTATGCTCATTGGACTGGAGTACAGAAGATAAAGGAGTATGAACTGTGTTAAACTTGAAGTAATCCTTTTTTCTTAGCTTAATTAAGAATCAAATGGACAACTTCTATCAGGCAGGTGGAAAGGTACACCAATACTATTTCAAAATAATCAAGGTAACAAGAACAGGGTAGAGAGATCTTCTTTTTGCACAGGTCCAAGATTTATTGTCCCAAATGCCTCAAGGTTGGATTGTAATAACAACATTGCATGCACATACAGAGCAAAATAAATATCTCTAAATGGAACTGGTTCAGTATTGTTTTGTTTCAAGGAAAGATTCTAAGAGTTAGCATGCATCCTGGGCATTAAGATCATGTCATTTATGGAATCTCTGCAGCAGGGACATAGATTGTTGTCTCCGTTATCACTTTGAGAAATTTATTGATCAGCTATTGCATGAGTCAGAAGTTGATGATCTCCTTCTCCTCCATGTTAGTAGTGTTTGAGAGGGTAACAATGATTATATTGAGAATCTTGTATCGGGATAGAGTATCTCAACTTTCCAGAATTACAGACAACAAGTGTGCAATTGGCAGAGAATTAGTTTCATGCAGATTTAAGGGCAGAATTCAAGTTCAGAAAGCTATCTAAGGTTGATGATAATAACTACAGGTGATGTACAAACTCAACACCATATTCAAGAGGATAAGCTCGAGATAAAGAAGCCTTTTGATGACTCATTAGTCGATTGCTATATTTTCTCTTTGGTTCATAGAAAATAGATTCCTATTTTGTTTTTTATTCTTTAGAGGGATAACACTTGTCAATCAAGTTTGTTTTGGATAAATGAGTCGAAACCTCCTAATGTTGGAGGACTCTTTATGATTATATAAGTCTTACTATTTTTAGTATGACGATTGTAATTGCTTTCTAATTTTAGAAAGCAGAAGGTTGATTTGAGCCTTGAGAGGATAAAGAGTATCTTTTCCTATATAAACAGATGTAAAAACAGAGTTAAAGGGGGGGGGAGGGGTCAGTTCTGGATACAGGAATCCTCTATTGTACTCAGACTTTTTAATGCTAATACAAATCACAGGTTCCTTTCAATTTTGATTGTCATCTTTCCATCATTCTTTCTGTACTATTATATGTGTTGTCAATCTTTGAATGGTTGTTATCCCATTGTTTATCTCATAGCCTGATAATTAGTTTCTTGATTGTCTCTTAGACCCTACATTGTACTGGTTTAGCTACAATCTGTTCTTCACCCATTTAAAAGTTATCTATTGGTTAATCAATCTTTGATAGCACTGGTTTAATTGTTTACCATTTTGAATGTCTGAATGCCATACGTGAATTGAGTTATCCCATTCATCCATTCATTTCTTAAGTTACCAAGCACCTTTGGTCTACAACCACAAAGGGTTTCTTGGAGATCTAACACAAGTGACCATCAATATTATACAAGATATGAACAACATAAATGTTATAGTGGGAAACCCCCCCTACAGACTACACTAGGGTTCTCAAGTGCAGGCAGAGTTAACCTTCTAAAGTATCCTACTTTTAACAACTATCCCAATAGTACCCCACAATCATACATAAAATGCAAAGTATAGGGATCCAATAGACTTACCTTAAACTCCGCGTCTGGTGTCAATCCCTTTGCGCTTCATTGTTTCCCGACTGCATATATCCTCAAGACAAACAAGAAACTAGGAGCATGAATTCTATATATTGATTAATGGGTTAAATATCATAACAAAATATAAATAAATCATAAAGATTGAAGATATCATTTGGCGGGACAGAAAAAGTACTTTTTTATATTTATCTCATAGAGTAGCTTACAATATGAGACTGACAACTTCTCCTCGAACTCAATCCTGGGCTCCTCTTCACCAAGCTCCAATTGCTTCCACATATATTTTTTCTCTTCAATTCTCTCTAGGGAAATGGAAAAGGTTTGCAATGGAGGAAAAAGGGCTGGAATAAGGAATTCTAGCTCAAACTCACAATGTGGTGGAAAATAATTGGGGAAAGGGGGAATAATGAATTGGGCAGATTTTCTTTTCCATCATTCCTCTTGTAGGAATGGGACCCCAACACCTTATTTTATATGACAAAAATATATTTATTCAGTTGGGTGATCGACTATGGGGGGTCAATTGGTTAGGAAACTACCCAAAAGCCCGTATCCCCTTGGAACTTTTTATTTTTTTCAATTTTTGTGAGTATACATGGGATGTAATGGTGCATCTAGCATATGTATGTGAGCTATATAAGTGCAGCAAGCATGTGTACGTGGACAAGCATGGTGTAGGGTGCGTACAAATTCAAAAATATGGTTTTTAGAAGAGCTATTCAGTGATGGCTTTGGAAAAAATAGCAAGTAAGATGGCTTGCTTCCAGGTATACATGTATGGTGAAATTTAGGTTTATAACAGATGCCCCCTAATGTGTGAGGTCAAAAGAGCATCTGATGGCCGAAATACATTACAAATATTTACCAACGTACGAAGCGAGTGAGCCCAGGGACCTGATTTTGGGAGGTTTCATTTGCAAAATAATAATTGTCTAACTGAGGCGGGCATACCCATGCTCAGGATGAAATAAAATCATGGTTTCCAATCAAATACACTGCATATCCATGTAACACAACTATATAAAGTGTATCCGTGAGCCATACACAATGGATCTACATCTCAAAATCAAAAGATATACATGTCTAGTATCCATCTTTAAGAAGCCAACGACGCTTGATGACTGGAGATGAGGCCTTCAGATCTTGAGAAACAACTTCAAGATATTAAAAACTCAGGTAGGAGTGTAATATTAGTGTATGACTTCACTACCCATAGGTCTTCGAAAGCTTGTAAAAAATAGACAAGAGGATCTCGGTGATCAGGCATAAAACTTCATTGATTTCAGACAAGGACTTGATTGGACTTTTGGGATGGCCATGCATGAGGAAAAGAGAAAAACTTCATAAGGGTCAACTCAAATTGGGAAAAACTTCCCTTGGACAATAGCATGACAAATTATTAGACTCGGGAAGCATGGAATTAACATAAGTTTACGATGCAAGAGGCAACACAAACTCTCCATATGTTTGGAAGAATAACCAAATGGAGGAGGACACAACTCTATGTAGAAAGAACAACTTCCTAAGGTCATATTAAATCCCAGGGATTGACGAACAAACATAAGGATTTTCTTTGTCCAGGGACAACTCATTGTGCTGCCAACAAAAGAAAATACTTTTCCCTTCCTCTTTTTGGGGTATATTTGATTTTTTGTATCTTTTTCAAATATTTTAAAATCTTGAAAAGGAATAAAATAATGTTATGTTACAAAGGAGGAATGAGTGTTGCAAACATACTAGTTCCAAGCGCAAGAAACACACTGATGCTCAGAAAAAGGAGACATATGCAGGAAAAGGACACTTAGGAAAATTCCTCCATGGGTCAAGGTGTCAAGATATAAAGGCAAAGTGATACACGACTTGCGTAAAAGGCATGCTTCAGATGGTTCAGTTGAGAGAAACATGGAGACAACATTAGGCCAAAGACACAAGGATGCACATGTGATTAATAAGACACAATGATATCATCCTTTGATGTAATTTTAACTAGCCCAGAGAAGGTAAGCTCGACAATTTTTCACTTTTAGAGAGTCTGAAAAAGCGTAAATGAAGACTCCATTGGGTACCTTTTTCGAAAGTAGTCTAGTCAGTTTAAAAAAGGGGTAAAATAACACCAAAAAGGTGTCTATTCAAAACCATTTTAATGAGTGTGACAAAGACAAGATCACTCGGCAATCTTTTCAATTTTAAGGAGTCTGAAAAGAGCTTAACTATGGACTCACTTCCTTTTTCTAGATTTAGTCTCCTTAGCCCCAAAAAGGTGAAATTTACTCAGGAGAACTCTCCAAGAGAGACAAATATCCCGAGGTGTACCTTTTTCCTCCTTAATCTACAGCCTGGAAAAAGGGGTAAACTCATGCCAGTAGATGTTTTTATTAACCAATTAATGAGTGTGAAGAAACAAGGTCACTCGACGATCTTTTCACTTTTAAGGAGTCTGAAAAGAGATTAACTATGGAATCCATAAGGGATATTATTCTAGACCAATTTAACGAGTGTGAAGAAACAAGTTCACTCAGCCATATTTTCAATTTTAGGGAGTCTGAAAAGAGCTTCACTATGGACTCCATGGGGGTTCTTTTTTTGTAAATTTAGTCCCTCAAGCCCGAAAAAGGGTTAAACTTATACCTGAGAATACTCTTCTAGCAAACCGAAGTTCCTAGAGTATACCTTTGTTTGTATGATTGATCATCCAGACCAAAAAAGGGGTAAACTACCGCCGAACAGATGTGCCTTCAAGTTTTAGTTTAGCGAGCATGAAGGGAAACAGGATCGCTCAACAATCTTTTGATGTTTAAAGAGTTTGAAAAGGTCTTAAAGAAGACTCATCATTGTTTGGGAGTCCCAAGGGTGAGGTCAAGAGTGATGATGAATCATGCAAATGAGGCTCAAACTCGTAATCAGGACAAGACTAACAAGGACTCCTGAGCCTAAGGTCATTAACAATGGCATGGACACCAAAAAAAATGAGGATCTAACTAGGGAATCCACGTAGAGGCATGCTCTACCACTAAATTATGACACTTTTAAAGAAGTAATGAGGGTTTCGTGTCGCAACTCAGTGGGATCAATCCTATGGAAAAGAAAAAAAGACAACAAGATGCAAAAAGTAGAGGTGAAATCCTAACTTAGATGCAAAAAGTTGGAAAAATGAATTTTCACCAAAGGACCTTTAAAAATGACCCAAATCTCAAAAGGTTTCCCAATACCAAAAGTGAAGTGTATCGTAACATCCCGGAAGAATCTTAAGAACCATGCTAAATGATTTTCAATCTAGAAAAAATGACAAAAGGGTCCAAAAAATGACAAAAAGGGGCCAAAAAGTTTATAAATAGAAGCTGACAGCTCATTATCACCATTGTAAATTGAGAATTGACCAAAAATTCAAAAACACCACTTTGCTAAAAGAGTTGATTTCGGGAGGTTTATAGGACAAAACCAACTTCTTCTTAGACCAAGTAAGTATAAACTAGCTCCTCTTTCATTTCCATACTTTCTTTTTTCTTTGATTTTAGTTTTTGGGAGGGTGCACACCTCTAAAAAAGGTTGGCCCTACGTGTACGCGGGTTGTCACAGGACAAAATGCATATGCCCGTGTGTAGAAAATAGTCTTCCCGTGTGCATATGCGACTGTGTCCAATATAAACTACATGCACCCTCAAAGATGTGGAAATTTAAAAAAAATGCAAGATTTAATCGTCCATGAACTTGTCATTTTGCAGGATGTATGTCCACTAAAGAGAGAGGGACCATGAGGACATGGATATTTTAGTTGATGAGGACCCCACAACTATGGCCACATTGAGACAATGCAGTTTGTGGAAATTATTTTGATGTCCATTTATGAGGGCACAACCCAGGTCGCTAAACGCCTTGGTAGATTACTGGCATCCTGATGCTGAGGCATTTATGATCGAGGGGTAATCGTTGGCTCCAACGCCTGAATACATTTACTTCCTGATTGGTCTCTCGAGGAGAGGTGATCTAGTCAATTGACGTACTTTCCCCCTCGGGCCTCACAACATTGAGGAGTTGATTGGACTCCATTGTGAGGCTAGTACTGAGAAAGTAGGTTCTCAGGTGCCAATAAACAAGATCAACAATCTATCACTGAAAGTGATAGTTCTATTCATTGGGTGGATTATTGGATCCATGAATTTACATCAGGCCTCCCAGGTACACATGCATTGTGCAGTGCAGTGATTAAATGCAAATATTTTTGATTGGACAACCATGCTAGACTGCATGAAGAGACAGTTCACCGAGTGTCATGGGAGAGAAAAAAAAAACTTCGAGTTCAGGACCATTTTGTGCTCTTTCTTCTTCAAGAAGGTACCTAGTCTTATTCCATGAGAAACAGTGCAAGGACACGAGTCCTCCCTCCCAAAATTATGTATATGGGCAACATTGTTGCCACAACAAGGGGGCTATAGGACCATAGAGGCCTTCGATGATAAGTTTTTTTACTAGTGGGCACGACAGATTTTGGCAATAAAGGACTACCCCTATGTCGGGATCAACTTTTCCAGGGATCTAGACATGCCCATACCTCCTGGAGGTAATCGAGGAGAGATACATGTATGTTTGTTTTTTAAATTTATTTAAATTTTATTTCTTTTTATATATATCATTTTTATGTGTACGAGAGTATCTGACAATTACATATCTGTTATGTACAAATGTGGGACCAGTGCATCCAGCAAACTTCTTGAGGACTAGGCAGCGTCCTCGACTAGAGGAAGGACTAGCCATAGTCGTTGGACCAGTAGCAACAACAGGGGGACCTATACCCAGAGAGGCTGAGAGAGTATTGATATGGGTGGAGTGGAACCTCACCACGCTCACTCGTACAGTCTGTATGGCATAGATCAAGGATCTCCCATCATTGATGAAACCTCACGTAGTTGGGGTACCATGGACTTGGGTCCAACTCTTCCGACGTTTGGAAAACACCGTTGTTCACCACAACAGGGCCAATAGGCCCCACCCTTAGCTAGGATGGACTACTTATGTGCCGAGGGCACCTTTTGTATATTTTTGAGGGCATAAGCCTTGTGACTCTTACTGGACATATATTTTTGAGGTGCTTGCACCCACCTATGTACTATGATATTTTCGATATATATGTGTATTTACATATTTTTGCGTCTTATGGATTTCATTTATTTACAAATGTTTTTACATGTGCGTGTCTATGATTTTTCTTACATGTGTGCAATATGCCAATATAATACATGATTAGCTAGAGAATCTATGATTTGATTCATTCTCCTAGGAACATGGATATACGTAATGTAAACAAAAAATTGTTCTAAGAGACATACCCTAAGGAACCATCGGTGTAAAGTAGGACCGTAAACATGGTAAGCCCCATTTAACTAGGACACAACTAGCTGAGCGTCTAAGTTTACCCAGAGGTGAGAGATACCATGTGACAAAGCATCATGAAGCAACTCTAAGACTACAATGTATTCAAAAACATTGTTTGTGGCATTACCTAAACATACACATCCTGAAGATAGAAACTTGCCTTAATGTGTGAAAATCACCCAATATGTGGAAGAAAGCCTCCGAGTGTGCCAGCCAACACCGTCCGCAAAATCCAAGAACACCTCTAATTCACTTGACATCTACCACAGTGAAAATGATGACATAAAAAATGACACGTCCATAAAACAAAAAGAAAAAAAACTAACTGTATAAAAACTATACATATGTACAATAAGTCACCCAAGGTGACCCACCTATGAGTAATACTTCTTGAGGTAGAGCGCATTTCTAGGCTCCACCAAAGAATTTCCCTCAAAGTCCAACAAATGATAAGCACCCTTCTTTAGAACCTCCTTCATAATGAAAGGTCCAAACCACATGGGTTTGAACTTGCCTGCCCCCAGGGGATCCTTATCTTGGTCATAGACTAGGGCAAGGTTGCCTTCAAAGAAAATTCGAGGATGAACGAACCAATCATACTGACACTTGACATTTTGTTTGTGAGCCTTGTTGGCCAAGGTTGCATCCTGATGCTACTCATAGAGCTGCTTAAGATATAATAAATGATCTTCAAGTGGTGAAGTTTCTAGCAATAACTATACTACCAACTTTAGAGACGGGATTTGACACTCTATAGGAAAGACTGCTTCCAGCTCGTAAATGAGTTGAAAAGGTGAGAAACTGGTTGTAGTCTTAACAGATGTTCGGTAGGCCCATAATGCCGAGTACAACATCAAATGCTAATTTGACTTGGATGAATTGATCGTTCACTGTAGAATAGTCTTAATATACTTATTCACATCTTCCACCTGACCATTCTCTTGTGGGTAGTAGGGTGACACATGTTCTTTCCTCAACCCAATATTTGACGTTAACTCAGACATCATTTTATTCTGAAATTGACTGCTATGGTCAGTGACAATCTCCCTCGGGATGTCGAACCTTGCTATAATCTAGTTAAACAAAAAGAGAGCTAATGTCTTGCCATCATCTTTAAATGTTGGCATAGCCTCAACCCACTTCGTGAAGTATTCTACTACTACAATGATATAACAATGCCCCCTTGCTGAAGGGGGGTTTCATGTAGTGTAATCAATCCCCCACTTAGTGAAGGGACCAACTGTGATGATAGGAAACATAGGATCAGGGTGTTCCCTCATCTTCCGAGAGAAGATCTGACATGGGTGGCACTTCTTGACCAATTCAACACAATCTTTGATTAATGTCGACCAAAAGTAACCAGCTATTAGAATCTTTTGGGTTGTTTCCAACCCAAACAAATGACCGCCAGATGCTCTAGTGTGGCAATCGTTAAGAAACATTTTTGCTTCTTCATGAGTGAGACATCGACGAAGGATACCATATACAACTTGACAATACAAAGTGTCCTCGAGTATGATATAGTTCTTGTCCTAATGGCGTATACGAAGACACTTATCAAGAGAAGCAGAGGTGAGGAACTTCAAATTTTGGAGATATACTAGTGTATCTCCATACCAAGGGTCCGAAGATGCGATTAAAAACATGTCTCCTTTAATAGGTGGCTCTTCGGGTATAACATCACCTAACTCAAATAGAAGTTCCAAAATGAGCTCTGCAAAGACCAACAAATTTTTGGATTTCGTCGAAACAAAATCCAAGTCAAATTCCTGAAGGATAACTATCCATATACTAATATTTCTGTCGTTTACACGTCGTGTCAACACGTATTGAAACAGATTCACAATGGCAATGATGGTGGTCTTGCGAAACAATATGTAATGACAAAACCATTGGACAACATGAACTGCTACCAACACAAGTTTTTCAACATGAGAATAATTGAGTTCTGGTCCAACCAAGCCTTGGATTAGGTAATAAATCATGTGTTCTTCAAGCAAATCATCCTCCTAAACTAATACCATACCGATGGTCGACTCTGCAATGACTAAGTACAATAAGAAATCTTTATTATAATTAGTTGGTCAAAGTAGAGGGGAAAACGTGAGGGTGCATTTCAACGCTTCGAAAGAGCACTAAGCGGCTTCATCCCAATGAAAAAGAACCTCCTTCTTTAGTAAATGCATGAAACCCTTTGTGATCTCGGCATAGTTTGCAATGAAACACCATAAAAAAAATTATTTTCTCTGTAAACTCTGAAGTTAAGGGACTGTGCACGAGGGAGGCAACTGAAATATCACCTCAAAATTTAGAGGAATGACCATGATCCTTATTTTTGAAACTATGAAACCTAGCAGATGACCCGACGTCACACAAAAAATGCATTTGTTCAGATTCAATAGAATCCTCTAGTAGCGACATCACTCAAAGATAAGTCATAGGTGTGTGGGATGATCATCTCTCTTACGATATCGTTATGATAAATCATTGAGATAATCCTCGATTATGTGTTTTAGATAGTGGGAAGAAAAAGACATGGCCCGTTGAAAAGTAGCTCCAACATTTTTCAGACCAAAATGCATCTTCCGATAAGCGAATGTACCCCACAGACAAATGAAAGCGGTCTTGTGTTGGTCTTCGGGTTTGATCTATATCTGGTTGTATCCCAAAAAACCATCCATGAAAGAAAAAACCTCATAGCCTACATATTCATCGACTATCTAGTCAATAAATGGAGCGGGGAAACTATCCTTTGGACAAGCCTTGTTCAAATCACGAAATTCCGTACATACACGAGTCGTACCCTATTTTTTGTTGACTGGAACAGGGTTTGACACCCATTGAGTCAATTGGATGAGGTAGATGAAACCAACATTGAGTAGCTTCTCTACTTCAGCCTTAGTCATTGTTGCTTTCTTAGGATTAACCAGATGAAGCTTCTGCCGGATTGACTTAGCGTAAGGATATGTCATGATTTCGTGTTCGACGATTCTTGGATCAATGCTTGTCATTTACTTGTAAGACCAAGCAAAAATGTTGCAAAATTCTTTAAATAAACTTGTGTATATTCGAATCTCCTCGTGGGAGCAGTCCGCTCCGGTGAAGACATTCTCCACAACACTAGGGAATATGAAGATATCAATGGCTATAGTTTTAGCAATGTTTTCCATATTACCTTCAATGTAAACTGCATGTGTAGATAAAGGATTGATAGGGAAATACCTATCTCCAGTCATAGTCAACAAAAATTCACCTACTTCATTTCTTCTAAACTCTGGGAGAAAATAGGATCTATGACGAAGATTGTCCTAGGTCTATTTGGACTAGTCATTTCCTCGATAATCACCTCGTCTAAGGGAAAGAATAAGTCTAAAGAATTAGTATCGGTGAGGGAACCTTGAGCCCAGGCAGGCTCAGGAACTAGATCTAACTCCTGTACAAGAGTCAGATTAGGGTCAGCCAAAGCTTGCTAGACTATAGAGTACACAACTTCTTTCGCGGACAAGGGAATGGCCATGCCATGGTGCCTTATCCCTTCCATCATGGTTGATGGGGAAGGAAGAGTCCACAAATCGTAAAAGTAAGTCGTGCGAAATGAGAAAACTTGAAAATTTTCGTCCCTAGGCTGGTCAAGGACAACCGATATGTACTTGGCATCGCTAGTTGGAGGTGGGTAATTGAAAGTACCCATCAAGGGTGGGCACAAACCAACTCCTACATTGACGATGTTGGGTTGCGAGTTATTAATCATCGGGACCATGGATGCCCCCGATGAAGGGTCAGGATGGGAGAAAGAAAATTAATTAATCGACACGATACAACCCTCATGTGGAAACAAAAAGACCCAGAAAAATGTCGGGACCACTACATGCATAACATAGGTCCAACTCCTTCCTAACAAGAGATTGCAGTTGAGAGGCGCATCGACCACTTCAACCTCAATGGACATGGTCTTTCCTCTTAGCTGCATGACAAAAGAAGGAATGATTCCATGTGTTCAGAATGAATGACCAGCAAAAGCGGTAAGAAGAGTAGGTGACAGAGACAAAATGGGTTGGCTAATGGCATTCCAACATGCCAACTACATCATGCATGTCGAGGCGCCCTCATCAACCACTGTGCGGAAAATGTTCCAGGTAAACTTTTTCATGGTGTAAGCCACTACTATCTGAAATGCCACGTGGTAGGGGAGATGAGTTTTTAATTCGATCACATCAAGCATGATCATTCCTGAATTACAAGTCTCAGCAGATCCTAAGGTAGCTAACAGATCCTTTCTCTGGTAAGGGAAGCTCTGGAGGACCTCCAAAGAGTACATTTCACAAGGGTTTTGTGACAAATCCTCCACCACAGAGTAGTTCTAGGCGGCCCTTGCATTTGGATTGTGGGAAGCTTTCTTGAATGGACCTTTTGGGATGCGTTTCATTGTTTCTCCCAACGTCTTATCAATCAGGAGAGGAAGATGTGGGTTTTTGACTTCTTTAACCTTCTTAGAGGTGTTTGGAATTTCGTAGTCATGTGCCCTAATTGCTATGTGGGAATCACCTTTCAACATATATACATTTGCAGATGAAGGGGGTCCCTGACTGCCCCCATCCACGCTCGAAGAGGCTTGAGTTAAATTTTTCCCATGTGAAAATGGGTTTGTTAACACAACAGGCTATTGTTGTGCCAATAACTTTTGGGCCTCCGCAAGCCAAGGGAATAGGTGAGTCAGATGGTGCTCCATGCAAAGGTTACATGGACACTTCAACTTATTCTTTTCTATGTTTCCCCCGCTAGCATTGTTGGTGGGTTTCTTATCCCCCTTACCCTTCTTTCATTGTTTCTTATTTCTGTCAAGCTGCTGGGTGGCCTTCAGGTTTGTCGATTGCACACTATGTATATCTGACGTTTGGGTAGGGGGAGCAACTGAACCAATGGTCTAGCTAGCTACGGTCAGCTGTAATGACAATTGTTGAAATTGATTTGATAGCTGATCAGTGAGATTCATTTGCGCTGAACCAACAATACCATTGGCATGTGGTCTAGATATCTGTCTGGTCTTGTCAAGTATCGACTGCGGTGCATCTGGAAAAATTTTGTAAAGTAAACCAGACTGAGAGTAAATCAGCTCTACCTATTGAGATTTCATTATCACTTCTTCTTCTAAAAAGACCCCCGATGTTGCTACATCTTTGGATAAATGTGAGACCAAAGACTTGAGGAACCACTCTAGCAAAAATGCTTGTGGGATTGGTACTTTTATTAAGCTCTTTCGATGTCTCCATTCTTGGATGTGATCAAAGATATGGTCTACCTTTGTCTGCTCAAAGTTGGCCAACAACTCCATGCTGAAGTCGTATCTCACAGGTAATTGAAAATGGTTTAAGAAAACCATTGCCAATTCTCCAAACGTAGAGTATCTTGAGCGGTCGAGCTCAATGTACCATTTCGTAGCACTCTCGATAAGAGTGCGTTGAAACAAACACAACTCTATAGAGTCATCTATTAATGAATTGGACAAGCAACATAAATGGAAGGTAGTCACATGATTACCTGGATCTTCATTGGGCTTAGCTTCGAAATTTGGAATGTCTGAAGTCAACTTGGTCAACATAGGAGGCCAACGTAGATCATGACAGATGGGGTCCTTTAGTAACCTTGACAAGTATGGCAAGTTCAAAGTTTCTAGAAATGAAAGTTTGGGTTGTTGGTTATAACCAGGGAAAAAGGAGCCTAGAGTTTGGCTGGCACTAGGTTGCTCGGAAAATTTAGGTTGTTGGCTAGGGTTTTGGTAAAAAACATGGTTGTGACTAGCGTATGGATTCTGTGCTTGTTGAGACGTCATCGGCTGAATCCCATAATAGGATGTAGAAGGTTGGGCTTGCATTGTATTCCAAGGATTTTGGAAAGGGTTTCCCCCTACCGATCCAACGGGAAGAGGTCCTAAGCCTTTCCTGGGGTTCCCTTGGCTATGGAAGGGGTTTCCCCCTGTTGACATCCCTGATGAGGGAACTAATCCCTACCATGGATTCCAAGGTCATTGTGAGGAGGGAACTCCTATGTTTTTCCTTGTGCAGGAATAATACCTTGCATAGGATTTTGTTGTCCATAACTGGGGTTTCCTCCGGCTGAGACAATAATTGATGAGAATGCATTGTTTCCAAATGCATTGAACAAAGAGAATGATAGAGAACCCACCTGCATGGCATTGGAATATGGTCCTTGAATACCTGCTCTGGATAGGTTGCAGTTATGGTCGGCTAGATGGGTTTTTGAGAAACACCATCGAGCGAGGGAGACGACAGAGGTATATGACCCCTGTCGTAAGGGAAATCATTATAAGGGGTTGAGGTGCCCCCCATAGACCCTTACAAAGGAGCATTAGAGCTCTCTGCCCCTAGGCCCATGGTTTGAAGGGTGGAGTAGGACATGACTAAATTCGTACTAAAGTCGGGCATCCCATATGAAAATGGAGGGCCCATTGCACTCTACATAAATAGTGCAGTGATCACCACCATGGAAAGAATTAGGCCACTGCTCAAGGTAGAGGTGGTCGAGACCATGGTGGCCTGAACCTGCGAAGGTGAGTTAGGAGATGAAACACCTCTAGTTGTAGCAATTGTAGAGGGAGTATGAGGACCCCTTGATGAAGTAGCAGGATTTTCTTCCATCGTTACTTGTAGGATTATTTGGTGCTCGTGATGTGTTACCCTTGGAGAGGAAATATGTATCAAGACTGGCACCAATAAGTCAGTGATCAAAGGGTTATACAGACCGAGAGATTCTTCTCCAAGGTAAGAAATAGTTGGTTCCTCCAGATTCACAAGTTATCCTCTTGGGGATGGCTCAGGTACAATTTCCTATTGCTCGGTCACCTCAAATGACCCTTGTTAGTCAAGTCTTCGCCTTAGCGATGGTGGTGGTGGCTTGTAATGTCCCCACTTTGGGACATCATCATAGGGCAGAGATTTATGATGACCAGAGTAGCTAGATGGATGCTAGAGCGAGTATAGGGGTATTTGAGAGGCATTGTGGGGTCCATCTTGCATTGATGATCATATTCCATCATTATGAGCCATTTCGCATAGGTTGGCTTTGGTTTCGTTGCATTTCGACGATTTCCTTGATTTTGACTATTTTGAGCTATAAGTCAATGGAATTCACTGAAGAGGTCATTTTGGGCACATTACTTGGAGTAACCTCTCAGTGTAATAGCTCATTGGAATCGGGAGGAGAAACACTACAGGATGGGATGGCTAGAAGTGAC
>ML784187.1:185972-202472 GCA_009831015.1 Picea engelmannii | reverse complement strand
TAGGTTGTTCTTACCATCACCCGATCTATCAGTTGGCATATTTATTAGGGTGATTGGATACTTTTGGCAGCAAGGCCAAGTTATTGAGGGTTTCAGCCTCCTATTGGAGTGTGGCATTCTTCAACTAGAGAGTTTGGCATTCAGATCTGCTTGTATTAATATTCATTTCTTATTCATCCTTTGGAGGCATCTTTGTATTAGTGGGAGAATTTTGTAGCAGCTCTTATCTATTGTCTATCTTCTTGGTCATCTATTGAGCATTCCAGATTGGCATCTTCATTGTAGCAGATTTCTCTATTTTATGAATAAAGAAGAATTGAGATGTTTTGGCTTGTCTATCTTATTGCATATGGTTGAGGTATGTTCCATGGTTATCTCTTTCTATTATTTTCTTCATACACACATATAAACACATCTAAAAGGTAGATCAACAAATTTTTTGACGAAATACCTCACTCAGAAAAAAGTTTTAAAAAGACACCAAAACAATGATGATCCTTGCATAATAGCTTGGGATCATTACATGGCTCCACTTGAATCGGTGGTAGGACCAAAATCCTTTGCGACTAACGGAGCTCTTTATCTTCCAATGTGTGAGAATATCAATGAAACACTAAGGTTTTTCTAACATTGAATATCAAACATACACTAGAAAAAGTTCCTATGAGATATAACAAGAAAACCACTACAAACTAGTTGGAAGAACAGTTACACCAGTGAACACTAGAGAAACTTATCGGTGCAAGTGAAACTTGAATAAAAAAGCACCCTCTAGGTACTCTTTGCAAAGCATGGACCGATGTCTATCCTAGGTACCATGGTATACCCCCACAGTCACCTGTGTAAGTCCCTGATATATAGGAAACTAGGTTGTCATCTTGTGAACAACTACCAGGCGCGTACAGTCGACAGTCGGTTGGACTGCAATGAGAAAGGTATCAAGTCCGAAACCTATCAAGGGTATCAAAATAAAGTGTTCTAGAATACGATTGAGGACCTCGAATGGATTCGAGACCCACAAAGATCTGTGGCAAATGCAATCAATGGAATCCCAAGATAAGCTCTCTATATGCGTTCCTCCTCTACGATTGGTCTGACTTTGGAGGGTTTATCTCTGCTAGATTTCTGCACGCGACCTCATGTTTATCCCCTATGTTAGAGGGGAGTCCTGGATAGTTTCCACGTCATTGGACTTCTATACTCCCTAACACAGATTCGTATTTTTGTTTTATAGCCCTGAAGAGTTTCCTCTCCAACCTAAATCAAGGCTCTAGCGTAATCTAGTTGATGGACCCTACAAACGTGAAAGTATGATAAATTTTATTTTATCATTAATTTTAAGTGGTTATTCTTAAGTCAAAGGGAATGAAAATGAAACTGATGGTGTTTCTTAAGAGACAAAAGAGAAGAAAAAATTATGGAAACAAAATCACTTCTTTTTTTCTTTAATAAATAAAGATTTGCAAATTTAACCTCTTTAACCAAACTTTTTCGTAACTACTTTTCTCAAATCTTTGAAAAGAAAAACCTAAAACAATATTTCCCTCGACTACGAGCTACTTAATGCCCTAAATATTCATTAAATAACTTAAGAAAAAATCATTTTTCCTTGATATATAAAGCGACTAACCTAAACTACTTTTACTAGACAAGGGATTTTTTTTATTTTTTTTATTTTATGCTTCAAAACAAGAAACTTTGAAAATGAATTATTTTATTTTCTTATAAAGGAAAAAAGGGAAAAATGAAGACAACAAAAGAACAAGAAATGGATTCTAGCCCCACCATAGATCGTTGTGATTCATTGACAATACCAAGAAGGAACATCAAAACTAACTCACAAACTCGTCTAAAAACCCTAATCAAGAAAACACAAGAAAACTTGATAAAGAAAAAAAATCACTGCTATCAGACCTAGGCCAAATACTGTACGAAATAGAGACCAAGGCTAAATCAAGAAAACCCCTGAGAAAAATTTTCAAGGAAGAGGATGATTTCCTCTTCTTTAAAACAATTTTCTCGACACAAGGACACAACTGATACTTCAACAACCTGCATATGTACGCGGGTTGTCCAAAGGTAGGGTGTGTATGTACGTGAGAAGTCCCATTGCAAGGCGTGTACACCTCTGTGACTCCTCTAAAAAAGAAAAAAAAATAGTCAAGCATAGGCATGGAGTACTGGTATGGAAAACCAGAATCCCTTAAAGACACATAAACTTAGAGAAACTCAAATAAAAGGCAGTTAAACCAATTAAAGCACCCAAAACATATCCCCTAAAAACCCTAGAGGCTCCCCAGTACATTTGCCAATTATGCTATAGTGGGAAAACCCCCCTACAGACTACACTAGGGTTCTAAAGTGCAAGGAGAGATAACCATCTAAAGTCTCCTACTTTTAACAACTATCCCGACAGTACCCCACAATCATACATAAAATGCAAAGTATAGGGATCTAGTAGGCTTACCTTAAACCTCACATCCGGTGTCGATCCCTTTGCGCTTCGTTGTTTCCCAACTACATATATCCTCCCAAGGCCAACCTACATTCACCAAAATACAAAAAGGAAACTACAAGCATGCATTATATATATTGATTAATGGGTTATATATCATAACAAAATATAAATAAATCATAAATATTGAAGATATCATTTGGCGGGATGAAAAAAGTACTTCTTTATATTAATCTCACATAGTAGCTTACAATATGAGACCAACATCTTATCCTCGAAATCGGTCCTAGCCTCCTCTTCACCAAGCTCCAAATGCTTCCACGTATCTTTCTCCTCTTCAGTTCTCTCTAGGGAAATGGAAAAGGTTTGCAATGGAGGAAAAAGGGCTGGAATAAGGAATTCTAGCTCAAACTCACAATGTGGTGGAAAATAATTGGGGCAAGGGGGGATACTGAATTGGGTAGAGTTTATTTTCTCTCATGCCTCTTGTAGAAATGGGACCCCAACACCTTCTTTTATATGACAAAAATATAGTTATTCGGTTGGGTGATCGACTATGGGTGCTCAATTGGTTAGAAAACTACCCAAAAGCCTATATCCCCTTGCAACTTTTTATTTTTTGAAATTTTTGTGAGCATACGTGGGCTTTAATGGTGCAACTAGCATACGCACGTGAGATTTAGAGGTGGAGCAAGCATGTGTACATGGGCAATCGTGGTGTAGGGTGCGTATATCTTCAAAAATATGGTTTTTAGAAGAGCTATTCAGTGTACACCTTCTTTTATATGACAAAAATATAGTTATTTGGTGGTGCAATTTAGGGTTATAGTTATTCGGTGGTGCAATTTAGGGTTATAACAATAAATAATGAACATAAATCACACATAATATATACACAGAGACAAATTTTCATGAGGAAACACATAAAGGGAGAAAACCTCTTCTTCTTCGAATGATAGGCAGTCTTTTAAGTTTTGTACATCATCTATCTTTGTGCACCAACTCAATGTGAGGCTACTATATTTGTTTCACAAGCTTCAACTTGCTGAGAGCACTAACCCTCTGATTTCTCTAGCACCCACTAGAAGGAATCACCAACACCATGAGTGTTCCAACACCATTTGGATGGAAACACCTACTTCCACTCATACAAGCACCAACTTGCATACAAAAAACTTTGTGTTTTCCCAAGCACTACCCTGCCACCCTATTTTCTATCCATAACTAGATGAAATCTTCAACTTCCAGTATTCAAGCACCAACTTGAATAACATAGGACTACATTCCTCCCTAGCACCAGCCTACCTCGCTGATTATAAATAAATGATTGAATAAACAACAATACAGGTATATCAATTCTTACCACTTCTTCTCTATTCTACAATTCTTCTCTGTTTCACTATTCTTTTGCTTTGTTCATACTTGGCTTGACTTGCTGTCTCTTTCTATCTATTCTTTTTCTGTTCCTCTCAAGATCTTCGGTATGTGTTCATTCTATTCTCTTCACCTTTTATGTTCTGTTCAACTTTTGTTTCTCATCTCTAAGTTTGATCTCACACTGTGCAAACTGTGATTTTCCTTTCTCCAAGTTCAACTCATTTTTCCAGTGAGAACAACCAACCTCACACAATCACTACATATCTCTTTTATGCTCTCCCACTGATTCAGTTACACCTCGAATATCCAAGGAAAACACCTCGGCAACTAAATCACCAAACATCCAAGAACTATGATTCAGTTCTGCTAACCGAATCTTAATTGAAAAATTAACCGTGAGGTGAAACAATATCCCTTTGATCAAATTCCTAATTAACCAGCACTATTGGATTACACCCGCAGGGACTCGTGTTTATCCTATATGCCCACTAGCTATGAACGAATGCTAAACATTAAGTTATTTCACGATTTCATGTTTCAGAAATGGTGTGATGAGACATATCGACTCTCCCATGTCACAATCTCTGAAATGGAGCTTAGTTGGGCTAGCTCCTTCCTCTCATATGACCACCAGTTGTGACTAAGAACTTATCCATAAGGCATTTCATGACTCACAACTTCGGGGATCTTGGTATGAGGTGTCTCGACTCTCCCAAGTTGCAATATCCGAAATACTCCATATCAGATCAACGGTTCATATCTCTCCCTTTGATGGACGGTTGTGATCATGTCACGATTTTGCATTTCATGATTTCCTACTGTGAGTTGCCTCATAACTCCCAACTCCCGAAACTCTGAAATACTCCAGATCGACGACCCATGATCCTCGATGATTTAACAGTCCAGATCTCATCTTCGCAAACTCATACTTCATTCCTCGTCATGCCAGATCAATAGTCCACGCTCTCCCTTTGATCGACGACTGTGATCAAATCGCAATTTTGCGTTTTGTGACTTCGCGTCTCATCTCCCTGGACAATCAATGGTCTAGATCTCCCCTCGATCTGATGACTCATATCATGTCGTGATTTCATGTTTCGTAACTTTGGAGGTTAGAGAAGCTCCTTCCTTTGACCCTTCAGTTAGAGAAATTCCAATCTCTTTCCATGTGTCCTCTAACTCCAATGGCCAGGATTGTTTCGCGACTTCGCATATCACAAGTTTCCACACCACGCTCCTTTGACTCCTCCAATGTGAAAGTCAGTGAAATTCCAATCACTCGCCATGTGTCCTTTGGCTCCAATGGCCAGGATTATTTCGCGACCTCACATATCGCGAAGTTAGAGGATAGTACTCAGCCTTATCCTCTTCGTAGTTATACAGGATCCGATGGATGTTGGTCCTCGGTGTTCAGATCCAACATCTAAGATTTTTTCTCCTCTTTTGCACACTCCTCTTTTCTGAATTCAGATCTGACAGCCATTGGGAATTCAGTATGGGTGATCCAACGATCATTGTTTCTCCTCCTCCTGATCATTGTTGCCCCCGGTAACCATGACTTCCCAGGTGGTCACCCATCCCAATACGCCTCTGACTCAAGCGTGCTTAACTGTGGATTTTTCCCCACAATCAAGCCCACTTAGCTTTCTACCCCATTTACAAAAACTTAACAAGTATTGTGCCTTATGAACTATCTAGTTAGAGCTCTCTTCACTCTTATTATTTAAGCATAGAGGGGATTCCGTAGTGCAACATATTAGATATCATTTTCAGGATTAACTACGTAGTGTAAGTCATTAATCTATGACCCATATCCATGAGTATTAGTCGCAACTGAACAATAATTCTCATCATTTGAATAGTCCACTTAGCACTCATTGCATCAGGTGATACTCACAGGGGTGAAGAAATGGGATTGAAACTAGTGAAATGAATCACATAGCATCAATCATCACTTCCGTGGATTGCACCCGGTAACCAGGACTTCCCAAGTGGTCACCCATCCCAAGATGCCTCTGGCTCAAGCACGCTTAACTGTGGAGTTTTCCCCACAATCAAGCCCAGTTAGTGTGCTACCCCATTTGACAAAACTTAGCAAGTATTGTGCCTTATGAACTATCTAGTTAGAGCTCCCTTCACTCTTATTATTTAAGCATAGAGGGGCTTCCGTAGTGCAACATATTATATATCATTTTAGGGATTAACTGCGTAGTGTAAGTCATTAATCTATGAGCCATATCCATGAGTATTAGTGCAAACCCTGAAAGTGATGATTGATGCTATGCGATTCATTTCACTGGTTTCAATCCTATTTCTTCACCCCTGTGAGCATCACCCAATGCAATGAGTGCTAAGTGGACTATTCAAATCATGAGAATTATTGGTAAGTTACGACTAATACTCATGGATATGGGTCATAGATTGATGACTTACACTACACAATTAATCCCGAAAATGATATCTAATATGTTGCACTGCGGAAGCCCCTCTATGCTTAAATAATAAGAGTGAAGGGAGCTCTAACTATATAGTTCATAAGGCCCAATACTTGCTAAGGTTTTTCAAATGGGGTAGCAAGCTAAGTGGGCTTGATTGTGGGGAAAACTCCACAGTTAAGCGCACTTGAGCCAAAGGCCTCTTGGGGTGGGTGACCACCTGGGAAGTCCTCGTTATCGGGTGCAAGCCCCAGAAGTGATGATTGGTGGTATGTGATTCATTTCAATGGTTTCAATCCCATTTCTTCACCCCTGTGAGCATCACTCGATGTAGTGAGTGCTAAGTGGACTATTCAAATCATGAGAATTATTGGTCAGTTGTGACTAATACTCATGGATATGGGTCATAGATTAATGGCTTACACTACACAGTTAATCCCGAAAATGATATCTAATATGTTGCACTGCGGAAGCCCCTCTATGCTTAAATGATAAGAGTGAAGGGAGCTCTAACTAGATAGTTCATAGGGTAGAATACTTTCTAAGGTTTTACAAATGGGGTAGCAAGCTAAGTGGACTTGATTGTGGGGAAAACTCCAAAGTTAAGCACACTTGAGCCAGAGGCGTCTTGGGATGGGTGACCACCTGGTAATTCCTGGTTATGGGGTACAAGCCCTGAAAGTGATGATTGATGCTATGCAATTCATTTCACTGGTTTCAATCCCATTTCTCCACCCCTGTGAGCATCGCCCAATGCAACGAGTTCTAAGTGGACTATCCAAATCATGAGAATTATTGGTCAGTTGCAACTAATACTCATGGATATGGGTCATATATTAATGACTTACACTACGTAGTTAATCCCAAAAATGATATCTAATATGTTGCACTGCAGAAGCCCCTCTATGCTTAAATAATACGAGTGAAGGGAGCTCTGAATAGATAGTTCATAAGGCACAATACTTGCAAAGGTTTTTCAAATGGGGTAGCAAGCTAAGTGGGCTTGATTGTGGGGAAAAATCCACAGTTAAGTGCGCTTGAGCCAGAGGCATCTTGGGATGGGTGACCATCTGGGAAGTCCTGGTTACAGGGTGCAAGCCCCATAAGTGATGATTGATGCTATGCGATTCAGTTGACTAGTTTCAATCCCATTTCTTCACCCATGTGAGCATCAACCGATGCAATGGTGTTAAGTGGACTATTCAAATCATGAGAATTATTGGTTAGCTGTGACTAATACTCATGGATATGGGTCATAGATTAATGACTTACACTACGCAGTTAATCCTGAAAATGATATCTAATATGTTGCACCGCGAAAGCCCCTCTATACTTATAAATATTCTTTGTCGGAGTCACCATGGATAATGAACACCGATAATTTTTTGTTCATAACCTAACCCTAGCTGCGTGAGGTTAAAACCATAACGTTTTTCTCATGATAGGACAACAATTAAGACTCGTTCCAAGATTCTTGTCCATAGTGAAAAATCAACAATCAAGCTTAGAAAATTATGCTTGTCCCCTGGAGCTGAATCGAGCTCTTGTACCTAGTCACCCCAATCTCCAATACTTAGTCAAAATATTCAATAAAATCTCATGCATTCAACAAGGTTTCCATCATGGTATTCGATGCATAATTGGTGAAGTTATGGTGTTTACCTCTGGACATATCAGAAAATTTATTACAAAATCCTTCGGTATCCATTACCATGCATCTATGAAGTTAAAAAAAATGATTCTGGTAGTTTACCAAAAGATTTAACATGAACCTCTCCAGTACCATGTCGACACACTTAACAAAATCGCCTCCAATCTATCAACAATATTGACACCAACTTCATCAGTGTAGCTGGAGGTCTTTCCACAAACTCCTCCAAAAACACCGATTCACTTAATAATACCTTCTCCAGTCTAAACTGGTTAAGTTTACACCATAAACTCCAGTACATACCGAAACACTTTCCATCTTTATCCTCATTTATTCTCTTCTTCATCGACAAAGTTATTCTTATCTATTCCAATATATAACAGAGTAGTTCCCATCAACCACTTCAACCTTAAAATCTCTTCATTGATCAAGTTGATAACAAATACAATGATCCATATGGTTTTTTTCCCGAAATAAACTCGACTTCATCGAAATTCCACCATGTGCCAGATCATCTTGTCTTCTTTAGAAGATGACTTCCCCCCTCAAATTGACTCAAATAATTCTTCAGGTATCTGACAAAGGTTTACATGAATTTTTTTATCTCTAACGTCTTCTTACTGGTCAAATTTTCAATTCTTATATGATTATAGGGACTAATATTTCATTTTTAATTTATCGTCATATTTACTACTCGTTGTATGCATTAATTATGATTGTGTGTATCCGATTCAAATATGTCACCGCGTAAGAAGACAATAAGAAAGGAACCTGCTATAGAAGATTCCTGAAGTGGAAGTAGATAGAAGGAAGAGACTAATTCCCCATGGGAAATATATGACGATACAACTAGATTCCTAGATAAAGGAGGAGATTCACTCAAATGGGGCAAAGTCTTTCAAATGTTCAAAAGGTAGACGTTCCAAGTGGAAGATGAAGAACAAGATGAAATCAAAATATTAAAAAATATTCAGAGGTCAGGACTACATAGGGTGGTAGCTCATGCATTGGTGTTCCATTGTGTAGACACTATATCATGGATCCTAAAGCATGTGGAACTCATATACAATTTTAGGGGATACATATTTCCCATGGGATATTTTTTCATGCTTTTTCCCAAAAAAACGATTCTCCAATTTCCATTTTTTTAAAAATAATTCGCCCAAATTTTATAGAATATTTTTTTTTACTTGAGAAATATCCCAAATTTTATAAAAACTATATAAAATCCTTAGAAATATGAATATGTTTACAAAAATTTCGCCAAACAATTTATAGTTTACATATTAAGGACTAGTAATATTCGCTAATGTTTTCACATTTTGAGATAAATTTCCATCCTTAAAATCATCTATGGTGGACCTGGACAACCAATTCATACTCAATGCTAAGAAGAAACCCATAACATCCTTCCAAGCATCTCATATCACAAATTGTTATCTTTTATAGAAGGGAACCTGGTCACTAAATGGGGAACTCATCAACAAGTTCCCACATAAAGCCAAGGACCTATTCAAAATTTGGTACATGACAAATAAATATTTCAATCTTAGAACATCTAGTGAGTATCCAACCATCTCACTTAGATTGCAATATCAATACATCATAGTGATGCTCTATAGGCTCTATGGGGAGAAAGATTCTTCTAAATTCACCTTGTCCCTAATGCCCCTGATCTACTACTGTGTCGATGAAGGGTCAACATTTGATTGGGATGAGATCCTATTAGAAAGCTTAGTATAATCAACCATAGCTATCAAAGAGATCAGGCTTGTAAAATTTTCGAGTTTTCACATGTCGTATATCTATTGGATATTATGTGTGTGCCACATTAATATCCTAATATGGCTTGGGCATGGAAACCAATATACCCATCTATTCATATCTACTACAAGGTGGAGAAAAAATATAGAATGAAGTACCACAAGATATACAACCACTTCCTAGAAACCCTATACAATTTTATATTATGTTCCCCATCCCCATGCATGATAGATAAAGCACTAGCCATAATCGGGAAGACTGGGGACTGGTACTTGTTGTGACAGACACTACAACCCTTCATTTTCCTTCATTCCATTGCAATTTCCCTTTTGATAAAATGGAGCCCCTTGTTTTATATGTTTTGAAAATATCCTTCTATAAGCCTCTCTCTTTACCTCAAGACTTTTTGGGAAGCCTACTTACCTTAAGAAAACACCAGGAAAAGGAAGTACTTGAAAAACTCAAATTTTGAGAAAGTTTGGGAGAAATTGACAAAGTTTGTTCTAACTCCTTCAACGTACATCAGAGGAGTTCCCTTTAACTCCTTCAATGTAAATAAGAGGATTTACACTCACTCCCTCTGATAAACCTTATCTATTGCACAAGTTTCCTCCAACACCTCCGATGGAATCAGAGGAGTTGTCTCAAACTCCTTCGATGTCCATCAGAAGAGTTCCCTATAAGTCTATTGATGTGTTCGAAGGACTTAGTCCCAAGTCCTATGCTCATTAATATCAACTACTGTATTAAATTCTAGGTCATTGATTTATTTATATTTACCTAGCAACTCTGACTTCAAATTATTTTTCTAAGGTGTATAGGGGAAGCAAGTTCACTCCAGATTGAGACGTCGAGCCCTTCACATTCACACTCACAATGTATCTGGGTCTTCCAAATAGAAGTAAATGTTTCCAGGTATGTATCGATGTTTTTCCTCTCTTTCTACGGTTAGGGTTATTCTTTGTTTTTATTTGTTTTATTTGGAATACCTCCTTTCATATCTCCTTCCTTATCCCCTACCCCTTTGCAACCAACGCCATTTATCTATTGTCACCCCCCCTTTATTGCCTTCACAATGTTAGGGTTTTCACACCCCTTATAACCTAGATATCATTGATAGCATTTGGGAAAAGATATTAACACTAATAAATGTTTTATTTACCAAGGATATTATCGATGAAACTCGTAACACTTAACCCAAACTTCCATTCAGAGCATGAGACTTGGGACTAGGTTTGTATTATCTGTCTAAATTCAGAAACTAAAATCATGCCCCTCTTTTTCTCCATCAGACTATTTCCTGGTAGCTCCTCTGATCATATTGGAGGAGTTGGAGGAGTTCTTGTTGTTAATATTATGGTAGCTTCTGGAGGTATGAACCTCTATTATGACCTATGACAAGACTAGAATCCTCCGAAAGGAAGCAAAGAATTGAAGGAAACTCTAGACAAGTTGTTGGCTGAACAAATATATTTATATTGAATTTATTGATGCCCAGAAGAAGAATTCGACCCAGTTAGACTGGCCAGGTCAGCCCCAGTGAAACTGACTAGTCCACTATAAATACAGGGTGCCAGTTTCATTATTTTTCATCCCAACAATTGCAATGAGAGCAATATCTGTGCAGGCAGTTGCAGGCAGCAGCAGTTTGGTGTGCAGGTTTTCTGGGAGAGATGGAAAGTGGTGCGCTAGCTTCTGGTTGGGATCATCTATTCAATTTAGTTTCTATTCCTTTGCTTGGTGCATTTAGCCTCTCTTGGCTATTGATTGCAGCCAGAATTCTCTTCTCGGTCAAGGTCAAGGTGCTCAGAGGGTGGCTTAAGGCCTGTGGTTGGGTGACGAGGGTATCGTCAATGGTTAAATGAGCAAAATCCTCTATATTCTAACAGGTTATGGGCCCACACCCCCTTCAGTCAGCCTAAAATGCTGGAAGGAAACATAACCACTAGGTATTGATCTCAGTAAGGAATTTCTGCTAGGGTTACTAGCAGGAGCAACTTCCAAAGAACTGCAGCTAGGGTTACTAGCAGTAGCAGTTATAGAAACCCTAATTCTCAGATCTGGAACCTTTTGATGGAGCATCTTGCTCAAGGAGAAGATATCTAGATGCGCCCTAACTCAGCGCACCTATTGAATTTCTCAGAAGAGAGAAATGACATAATTGAATATTTAGATCAAGTCATGACCAATTATCAGTCAACCGAAGACATGTGCGAAACGATCAGTCTCTTACATT
This sequence comes from Picea engelmannii, assembly GCA_009831015.1. NCBI lineage: Eukaryota > Viridiplantae > Streptophyta > Pinopsida > Pinales > Pinaceae > Picea > Picea engelmannii. Next base: position 190,554 of record ML784187.1, on the reverse strand, counting down.
AATCAGCACTTACCGGGACAATTGAAGATGATATGTGGATAATCGATAGTGGAGCTTCTAGGAACATGATGGGTGATCAAGCTAGACTCTCATATCTAAATGAGAGAAAGACATCGTACAAAGTGGAGCTTGGAGACAAAAGCACCTACCTCATCGAAGGATTTGGACAAGCCTCCATCAAACTGGAATCAGGTAATCATGTTCACTTAAGAAATTTTCTATATGTACCTGGTTTAGAAAAGAATCTTGTATCAATATCATGTTTAGAAGACAAAGGAAACATAATAGCCTTCATAGATGAAAAGGTGTTATCATGGCATAAATATTCCAGCATAGAAGATGCTAGGGTTATTGGAAGATGTGAAGGGAATCTATATAGACTACTAGAATGAAATGAAGAAGCCCTAGTACATGATGAAGTCAACCCTAATGAGCTTTGGCATAGAAGGTACGCTCATATCAATTATTAAGCATTACCTTTCCTCAGGAAGATGGTTGAAGGGATACCAGAATTGAAATCTACACACGAAGGAATTTGCAAGGGATGTGCCCTTGGGAAGAACATTAAGAAACCATTCCTAAGAAGCAACAACAGATCTAAGGAAACCATAGATCTAATACATTCAGATGTTTGTAGTCCAATGCCAGTCAAATATTTAGGAGGATTTCTCTACTACTTAACATTCATAGATGACTATTCAAGGAAGATGTGGTTGTACCTACTGAAGTCAAAATATGAAGTATTCAACAAGTTCCAAGAATCCAAGGAGGAAATAGAGAACCTTATGAACAATAAGATCAAGACATTAAGAACAGATAATGGAGGAGAATACACCTCAAAGGAGTTCATTGCATTTTGCAAATCAATAGGGATTAGGAGGGAGCTAACTGTTCCTCATAATCCTCAACAAAACGGTGTAGCAGAAAGAAAGAACAGGCCCATCGAAGAAATAGTAAAATCCCTATTGAACGATCAAGATCTATCCATGTTTCTATGGGGAGAAGAAGCAATGAAGGCCATATACGTGAAAAACAGAAGCCCTCATCGCATATTGAAGGACATGACACTAGAAGAAGCATTCTCAGGTAAGAAACCTAACATAGAAAACTTAATAATATTTGGATGTCAAGTTTATTCTCATATTCCCAAAGATAAAAGAAATAAACTAGAATCCTCAGGAAAGAAGGGGATATTTGTGGGATATAGTGATTCATCCAAAGCCTACAGAATATATATTCCATATCAACACAAGATAGAAGTAAGCAGAGACGTAACATTCAATGAAAGAATGGCCTTCATAAAATCTATTGAAGAAACTATAGAAGAAGAAGAAATTGAAGAACTAAATGAAGAAAACACAGAAGGTGAAAATAACGAAAAGGATCAAACTGATCATCCTATGGAGATATGTGAGAATGATGATCCAGAAAATATACCAAAGAATAAGAAACGACCAGCTTGGCTTGAAGCCACCTTACAAGATGTAGAAAGAATCAAGGTTCCAGAAGGAACATTTAGGGAGACTAAAAGACCGAAAAGATTCTCAAGTTATGCAGCATACATGACAAAGATTCTAGATGAAGAACCTAGTACATTTGAAGAAGCAGTTAAAAAGGAACAATGGAAAGAAGCTATGGCACAAGAACATCAGTACATTATGAGAAATGAAGTATGGGAAATTGTACCCATACCTAAAGAGAAATCAGTTGTAACTTCAAAATGGGTATACAAGATCAAACATGCAGCAGACGGAAGCATGGATAAATATAAGGCAAGATTCATGGCCAGAGGGTTCTCCCAGAAGGAGGGAGAAGAATATGACGAAACCTTTGCTCTGGTGTCAAGGTATACTTCCATCATAACTATCATATCTCTTGCCGCTTCCATGGGATGGAATCTACACCATATGGATGTAAAGACAACCTTTTTCAACGGAGCTATCGAAGAAGAAGTATATATTGAACAACCTCAAGGATTCGAGGTACACTTCAGAGACACTCATGTTTGCAGACTAAAGAAATATCTATATGGAATCAAGCAAGCTCCAAGGGCTTGGTATGCCAGGATGGACAGTTATCTAACCAGACTTGGTTTTTCCAAGAGTCATGCAAATCCAAACCTTTACTACAAAGTCGTGAATAATGAACCTATAATTCTATTGTTATATGTTGATGATATATTCATAACAGGTGAAGAATCTCTAATCATTCAGTGCAAGAAGAATTTAGCCTCTGAATTTGATATGAAAGATCTAGGTCTCATGCACTATTACTTGGGACTAGAAGTATGGCAGAAGCATGGTGAAATATTCCTTGGACAAGGAAAATATGCAATAAAGATCCTTCAGAAGTTTGGAATGATAGACTGTAAGTCCATGGACACTCCTATGAATGCGGATATAAGAAAAGTGAAAGTCCCAGATTTTGATCCAATAGATCCATCTCTATATCAACAGCTAATTGGATCATTGATGTATTTGGTAAATACTCGACCATATATTTTCTTTTTTGTAAATACATTAAGTCAGTTTTAGGTGGAACCAAGAAAAGAGCATTGGATAGCTGCAAAGCATGTCTTAAGATATATTCATGGAACAATAAACTATGGCTTAAGATATACCGCATCCAGTGATATCCAACTTCATGGATTCACAGACTCTGATTGGGCAGGAAGTGCAGAAGACAGAAAGAGTACTTTAGGTATGTGTTTTAGCTTGGGCTTCGCTATGATATCTTGGAACAGAAGGAAGCAGAAGTCTGTCACACTTAGTACAATAGAAGTAGAGTATATGGTAGCTTGTGAAGCATGCACAGAAGAAGTATGGCTAAGGAAGTTAATATCTGATTTATTTGATCAGACTCCAGAATCGACCACAATATATTGTGATAATCAGAGTTGTATAAGATTGTTCGAGCATCCAGTGTTTCATGAAAGGTCAAAGCACATTGAGATCAAATACTACTTTATCCAAGATAAAGTCCAGGAAGGAGAGGTAAAGCTTGAGTATATCCCCACTGATGAGCAGACAACAGATATCCTGACAAAGCCTCTTTTCAGAATCAAGTTTGCATATTTCTGAGAGAAGATGGGGATTGTGGAAATAACTCCCTTAGCTGAAAGGGAAGATTCTCCAGGATAAAGAAGGTATGCAAAAATGTTTATTTCTGTGATTGATTGAAGAGTCCATATTGGACAAATGCTTTCCTGTTCGGAAAGTGGATTGAGATTTCTAACAGACAGTGGATTCCAATTGTAGTTAACATGGGAGGCAGACTGATTGATGATGTATCATAGACAACGACTTCCCATTATGGGAAGTGGTCTAGGATAGTCATTCTTCTTGGCAGTCACTCTGAGTAGTGGTCAAGTAGAATGGTTTGCCTTGCTGGGTAGTCATTCTTTCGAAGTTCACAGTTGTGAGCAGTTTTGAAGAATCGTCCATTTTGGAGGTTGATGAAGGAGAGACATTCCTCAAGGGCAGACTCATTCTTTCCAGGTTACACTTTTTTAGTGTCGAAGGAATGTCTTATGGTGGGGAATGGTCTGGAAAATTACTCCTCGAGGGAAGACTCATTCTCTCCAGGCTACACGTTGTTTGGTGTCGGAGGAATGGCCCAGGGTGGGGAGTAGTCCAGGCTCAATAATCAGGGACAGTTATTCCTCGAGGGTAGACTCATTATCTCCAAGTTACACTTTTTTTAGTGTTGGAAGAATGGCCCAGGGTGGGGAATAGTCCAGGACAGTCATTCCTTAGGGCAGACTCATTCCCTCTAGGTTACACTTTGTTTAGTGTAGGAGGAATGGCCCAGGGTAAGGAATGGTCCATACATTTCTCGAGGGCAGACTCATTCTTTCTAGGTTACACTTTGTTTAGTGTTGGAAGAATGGCCCAGGGTGGGAAATGGTCCAGGTTCAAAAATCAGAAACAATCCTTGTTCCTTGGTTGAGAAGAATGGGGCATATAGCCCAGTGTTGATATTCTATATTGAGGGCAGACATTCTTTCAGACCTCACAGATGTGAGTGGAAGATTGGCCTAGATGATTATTGTTGATACTCTATACTGAGGGCAGGCATTCTTTCATATCTCACAGATGTGAGTGAAAGACTGGCCCAGATGATTCAGTTTTATCATAACCCTGTTTCTATGCACATGAAGACTACTTTGGTGGCAGACATTCTTTCAGATCTCACATATGTGAGTGAAATATTGGCCCAGATGATACAGTTTTTATCATAACATTGTTTATATGCAGGTTTCAATTTGTGATTGTGTTTCACAAAGTTTGAGTAGTTGTGTACTACTGGAATAGACACAACTGTGTTCTATAAATTGATATTGTACCAGTTGTCATAGGAGATTATCCAGTCAGATAATAATGACAAGTTCTTGTGGTGCTACCAGTTGAATAGTCTGTTGTGCTCAAGACCATACCTCACTAGCTAGGAGGGAGTGTTAATATTATGGTAGCTTCGGGAGGTATGAACCTCTATTATGACCTATGACGAGACTAGAATCCTCCAGAAGGAAGCAAAGAATTGAAGGAAACCCTAGACAAGTTGTCGGCTGAAAAAATATATT
>ML784187.1:169079-183728 GCA_009831015.1 Picea engelmannii | reverse complement strand
AATGCATGTAAAAATAAGAACTAGTAGTTTCTAGGAAGCTGTGTCCTTCACTCCAAGATGAGTGCGCATGGAATGGAACTTCTTCTCAGTGAAGGTCTTGGTGAAGATATATGGAGTCTCTTTTGCTGAAGGAAATAACTGCAGGTCAATGATTCCATCATGTAATAAGTATTGGATTTAGTGCATGGATCTTGATGTGCTTCATCCACTGCCTATGAACTAGATATCTGCATAACTTCAGAGTGCTCTGGTTGTCACACCAGATGATGATCGATCGATGAAACTGAATTCCCAACTTAGTGAGAAAATGTTGTAGCCACATAGCTTGAATGGTTATATTAACTACCCCTCTGTACTCTTCCTCAACTGACTATAGAGAAGTAACAACCTACTTCTTGCTCGACCAACAAATAGGCCTGAAACCAACACTGAGTGAGTGACCATATGTGGACTTGCGATCAATGTTATTGCTAGACCAGTCAAAATTAGTGAACCTGAAGAGGTCAAATGTAGAGTATGCTACATAGTGAATCCCAAAGGTGATGATTCCCTGTATGTATCGAAGGATACTCTTTGCAACCTTCTAATGTAGCTCATGAAGCTTCTACATGAACCTGAAGACTACTCCAATTCCATAGGAGAGGTATGGTTTAGAGTGTGTGAGATACAACAAGCTCCCCTCTAGCTGTCTGTATAGTGTGTTGTCAACCAGTGGAGTGTCCCCTCCATCCTCAAGTTCGATTCATGATAAGAAAGGAGTCGGGGAAAACTTGCAGTCCTTCATGTGAAATATCTCAAGGAGATCTCGTGCATACTTGGAATGAGACAATTTGATGACTAATTCATCCTGACTAATATCGAGTTCAAGGAAGAAATGTAGCGGACCCATGTCTATCATTAAGAACCTATCATGCAGAATCCTCTAGACTACAAAAATCATTGAATTTGAGCAACCAGTGATCAACAAATCATCAACATACAAAACTAGGAGTAGAAGTGAATCATCCGTCTTTAGCATGTAAACATTTGTGTTTGACTTACAACGTACAAAGTTATGTGACAATAGTTAGGAGTCCATCTTGGAATACCATTCCCTTTAGGCCTACTTGAGGCCATAAATAGAATTATTTAGTTGACAAACCAAATATGAATCCTACACAAATCCCTGTGGCTTCTCCATATAAACCTCTTCAAAGAGATCACCATGAAGAAATGAATTCTTCACATCCATCTGGTGGAATTCCTTGGATGATGCAATGGAAAGTACCAAACTTATGGAATCCATCTTTGCTACAAGAGAGAAGGTCTCATCATAGTTAATTCCATGCACATGTTGAAAGCCTTTGGAAACTATCATGGATTTGTATATGTTAACCTATCCATCCAATATGTTCTTGGTCCTATAGACCTATTGGCACAGGGGCAGACGCAGGATTCAAATATTATAGCGCATCAACAAAATCTAACTACTGGCCCTTTTGACAACACCTATGAAGGAGATGTAGTCTCACCTGAAGTAGCAATAGGGGGTTGTAGGACATAGGTGTCTACAACCAGAGTAAATGAAAAGAGGATCTAGGACCATAACACACAACAATCTAGTTATTATTTATCTCACTTAAGCCTACTTCACAAGTTATATCTCAGATCTAACACAAAAATGCAATAACAATATAACAGATGGTAAATAAAACAGTATCAATCACACATAAAAAAAAAATATACGTGGTTCACCCTCTCCCTAGGGATAAATCCACAGAACTATGTTTCTTGATATATTATATGAAAAGATACAGTTCTATCTATGCACTTAGCTCACAGATCTCTCTCTCTTTCTCTTGTCCCTCCCTGCACACCCAGCTGTAGGGTTGATCTTCGCACCTAGCTAAAGATCTTACAATACAGTCTCAACATTATTCTCTACAACAATACTCAACAATGAAAAACACCAACCATAGTATCAATGAACCAACCTAGAAAAAACCCTCCCAGGTCTTCTAGACCTTTATTTATACATTAGATAAAAAAGTCTAGTTGTCAAAACCCTATGTCAACTTGACCTGTTCTTTAAGGGATTTGCCAGCCTGTCTTTCCTTATTTTCCACGAGGTCATCCAAAACACTCGTTGATGTCTTCTTCCACTTGCTAATTTTTTCCACGATCTTTCTTCCTTACTACTTTATATTCCTCGATCTTCTCTTCCAATGGCTAGCTTTTCCTTCCTTCTCTCCTTCTTTTCCAACTTCAATCCTTCCTCAGTTTATGTATCTTCCGCATAGTTCATACTTTCCCTTTATTCCTTAATATTCGCTTCCTTTCATATCTAAGGTACAACATGCCCCCAACACTCACATGTGACTCGTCTTGAGTCACTGTAAGATTGAACCTTCTATTTTACTTCGACTTCATACTACATGGAGTAGCTTGTGCTTTCTTCTCGGTCCCTCCCTTCCTTGTGCAGAATGTCTTTCATGTGTATGGTACCTAGATTCAACTACACTTGGTACCTAGACACTTATTCCTTGTACTTTTACTGAGAGTTGTGAGGCAGCTGGTTGTCATAATACAATTTCAATCGGCTCCCATTTACCAAGCCTTCTTTCTATTCTCCATTAAGGGTCTTCAACTGTGCAGCTCCTCCTTCTGTAACATGGGCAACTTCAAATGGTCCTAGCCAATGTGTCCTGAACTTCCTTGGATGATTCATGAACTTGTTGTCATATAACAATACCAAATCTCCTTGCTTAAATTCTTTTCTCCTGATGTGTCTGTCATAATAAGCCTTTTCTCTTTCTTTCTGTACCTGTTGATGAAATCCTGCAATAAACCTGTCTTCTTCCAGTTCCAGTAACTGGAAAATCCTGTCTTGAATAGCGCTTGTGTCATACATACCTGTACATGTTGTGATTCTTAAACTAGGAACCAAGCATTCCATAGGTACCACTGCTTCCAAGCCATATACCAACTTAAATGGGGTCTATGTTGTTAACTTCTTTCAAGTAGTTCTGTAGGCCCATAATATTGCTGGAATTCTTAAATCTGAGTCATCTCTATTAACATTAAAAATGTTAGTTATCATTGGCTCCAAGATATTATTAAAATCTTCGACTATACCATTCGCTTGTGGGTGGTATGGAATGCTCTTCTGATGGTGAACTTCAAATTCCTGAGTCAATGATTCAATAGTTTTGTTGATGAAGTGTGTGCCTTGATCACTCATGAGGATCTTTGGGCATCCAAACCTTGTTATGATATCCTAAAAAATGAACTATGCAGTTGTAGCTACACTACAATCCTTAACTGCTCTTGCTTCTTCCCATCTGGTCAAATACTCTGTCACAGTGATAATATATATAGCTCTTGTGCGCCTTTTGGGTGGGTTAATAGGTCCCAGAAAGTCAATGGCCCATTTCTCATAGGTGTTTCACCTCTTTTGTCACCTAAATGAGCAAAATAGAGGTGCTTACAAGCTTAGTTGGGTCAGCTAAGCAAGACAGTAGTGAAGGAAAGGGTTAGAAAAATAAACATAAAAGACTAAACTAAGAATTAAACTAAGAAAGGAAAGAACAACTAAACTATTGAGCATAAGGACATAAGAACAAGAAACAAATAAGACTCATGTCACCAATGGAAAGGATTGTATTAGTGAAAAGAAAACACCGAGAAGAAAGAGGACTTTGGGTCCCTTCTTCCTCCAAGGGAGGGCTCTTGGACCCCCACAATTGAGCTCTTCTTACAACTTTGAAACTTGAAAGAAATGGTGAAAGAATACCAAGCTAATCCACTCAAAAGGAGAGGTGGATTTCCCAAATGGAGTGATGCTAGTATGCTCTTGATGAGAAAAGAGGATTCCCCAAGAGAATAGAAGTAGCATAACCTTGCAAATGAATTCCTTGAAAATGTAGTGCACCCATGGCCTTGTTTTATAGCACCACTTTGAGGTTTTTTGCAACCATATTTTAGAGTGAAAAGGGGATATTTAAGGTATTTTTAGGTCTTTGACCAGCCACCCAGTCAGATCCAGCTGAGATTTGGGTGTCAAATCAACTTGGAAGTTGAACCAGAAGTGGGTGGGAGGCTGATCAATCTTGTAAATGTGTTGTTTCTCAGGTGTGCGTGCTTTTAGTGACCACAGTTGCGCATGGTGCACATGTGCGCTTTTCTTACATTTATGGATGGCACATGTGCATGCGCACCCTGTGTAGTCATAGCACACCTTGATTTTATAACTAGTTGTATAGTTTTGGACCTTTTGGAAATGATTTTTTGGTAATTTTGGTCCATGGGTGAACTCATAGCTATTTGAAGATGTTGGATTCCTGTAACCATTTGTGAACGAAATTTCAGTGATAATAGATGCCCCCTGATGGATGAGGTTAGGAGCATATGTATAGCCAAAATTCATCTGTTTCTTCTACTGAGAGTGTTGTTGTAAGAAAGAGCGATAGTGAGAGTATCAAGAGTGACCAGTTCGAGGGAGAAGGGAACCTGTAAGACCCAACCTTCTGTAATATATGTAAAATAAATTGTGTACAAACGAGGCGAGCATGCCCCATGCTCGTGTCTTGTAACTAAAAAAGTAGGGTGTTGTATAGTAACTAAAACTATGTGTTGATGTAGACAACTGCAGTGCCCTCGGGGGTGGTTGTGATAAAGGAAAAGGACAATTCTAAGGAGGAAAATACTCTGAATAGTAGACAGTGACACCTATAAGAAGTATCACAGATTCTGTAGGCATTGATAGACCAACCAAGTTCAAAGGTCTTTGGAAAATATAAGAAACAACTACAATAGTCGCAATGTAAGACCCATCGTAACATGAGAAAGTGTTGAAGTCGAATGTTATGGGGGTCAACGACAGCAGGGAGAAATTATGGGTCTCCCTGTTCCATCCGAGACTTTTCATTGGAAAGGTAATGAGAGTCAAGATATTGTCGCCCTTCTGGAAACTGTGCTAATGTCAACACAAAGGGAGACACGACTCCAAGAAGCAAAGGGTTTCGTGAAATATACTAGGTGAGGTTAGGAATTGAGGAGGTACATGGATGAATTCAAGATATGTGGAGACTCAAGACTACGCTTAGTTGGGGATATATGCAAAGTATAAGTGGCTGCAACCATTCAACTTGGTCGAGTGTCAGGGGGACAATGAGACATGGGATAAGTTGTGCAAGAGGTGGGACAAAGTGAACAAACTCAGAGATCAGAGGTAGGTGGCCTGTGGGATACTCAGAGTTTATGGAAGATGTCAATAGGAGGAGATGATAAGGAGTGCCCTAACCAAGGGTGACATGGGTTGTGTTTGCTAGGAAGGTCGCCAAAGGTGATGATGAAAAGATATGTAACATGTTGGAAATAATAGCTTAATTTACAAAAAGAATGAAAAAATTGATGGGGATAATAATGCAGATACAGAAACGGGTGCCCCAGTATAGGATGACTTGGCCTAGGGATGGCACAAGTTGGTGGAAAAAATAAGTGGAGGGTGGGGGGCCCATAGGCTGGTTTCTGTAGTAGGGAAATGTATGGAGGGAAATCTAAGGATGGGCAGACTGATGATGGGTAAATGATGCTGCGGGAGTGCAGTCGAAATAATCTGTGAGGAAGTGTCCTGGGAGTCCGTTAAGAAGACTAGAAAAATGAGGAGGAGTATGTGGTTGATTCATGACATGATGTAAGACTATCGGGACTCCTATCCCTAATGTGTTGAAAACAACATGAGTGTCGAAGTGCCAAGGGGTCTTATGAATGGGACAACTCATGTGGGGGAGAGTGATACCAAGTGACAGTACCCAAAATGCAATGGAGGTGGTGATATTGCAAAGCTGGATATAGGGACCCTAAAGGCAAATTTTAGAGGGTGTGACTAGAGATGAAATTGAGATTCAGAGGGAATGATTACATGCCAGTGTTGATTATATACCTGAAGGGGTTGTGCTGGTGTATGATGACCAAGTACCTGCACACATGAAAACCAAATACTGGACATGAACAATATCTAAAGAGAATCAAACATAAAATCATTTATTTGATAATTTTGAACATGAGCATGCGTACTCAGATGGGGTATGGAAAAAAAATAGCTCCCCGGGGAATGACGCAATGAGATTGCGATGGTTCGCTCGACAGAAACCAAATATCGAGATAATGAGGATTATTAGTGGTAGTTGGGCGTAAAATTTCCATGGGGAAATGAATGGGAGAATTGGGGGTAAATCCTCATATAAGTCATCCAAGAACCACAGAGGAATAGGGAGTTCTTCTGGCTCTGGAGAAATAATGTGCAGAATCTCTAGTGATGGGGTAAGGTTAATCATCAATTCTAAAGGGGGTGCAAGGGTTTGAATCAGGGTCATTTGGCATTTCCTGTATTCAATGATCACATGACATTGATATGTAAAATGATCTAAGGATTCACATAGAGAGCAAGGGCATGTCATGCGTTCACTAACTGAAGTCGTGACACAATGGATGTCTGTGATGTTTGGTGGGGATGATGTAGCTGGACTGGGTTCGTGCTGGAAGCTTTGGCATAGTTCTACTAATGTCTATCAGAATTGAGGTAGTGCTAGGCAATGGTGTGTATAATGGCCATATTCTGAACATATGGTGCAAGCAAATTTGGGTCGTAGCCCTTTGCTACTTATGTTAGGGGAGGTAGTGGCAGTACTTGCTAAAGTGACGAACGATGATGGTGTTTGATTGAGTTGAATTAGGTTACATAACTCGGGTAGAGATGGGAATTTGTTGGTTGGGTGTCCATATTTATCACATAGCATGCAAGGAGGTTGGACGCGTGGGGGAAGTGGAGCTATGGGCTCCTTCTTCTTTCACCTACCCCCAGCTGTGGCAGGGAGGTTAGTGAGTGGGGGTGTAGAGGGTATGGTGGGAGTGATTCATTGGGATTCCTTCTATTTGGGGGGGAAGGGATGGTGGAGGAACCATCTCTGGTGGATGTAAATACCAAACTAGGATTTCTAGTACCATATTAGGGAGGGTAAGCGTTGCGGCTAATTGGAAATATTGTACACCTGGTGGAGGGTAAAAAAAGGGGATTTGAGTAATGGCTTGGGGAACTATCTCCCAAACTGGGATATGGCCATGGGGAGAGGTGAAATGGTGAAGTAGTGGAGTCAACGAGTTTGCAGGAGGCTCATGAGGGAGGGGCTCTATGACTAGTGGGATGTCAGATATGAGAGAATCTTCCTTGGGGGGAAAGGGTATCCTCAATGTCAATTCCTTTGGACGATACGACACATACCTGATTGGAAGGATGAAGGAGCGGTGGTGCACCATGGTAAGCTCTTAATAATGACGAGTCTTTGAAAATTTCAGGCCGCATTTCGATGAGTGGGTATGCTTCAGGATTAGTGTGGATGAGGGGGAGAATGTTATCGATGTTGGCAGAAGGGTTAGGCTCATAATGTGAAACTTGATCAATTGTAATGATCTTCCCATTATGGGGGAACATCATGGTTTGAAAGATGGAAGAGACAACTTCCTTCATAGCATACATGTAGCTATTACCGAACAGGATATTGTAATCGAGTGGGGCATTGATAACTTCAATGTCAATGAAAATGGTCTTGCCCCTGAGTTCTACAAGGACATTTTGGAAGAGCCCTTCAGAAGAAGATGGCCATCCGTCATAAGATCCTAAGGTAATGGAAGATGGTATGAGTTTGGGGGAACCAAGTTTCTTTCATACAGACTTGGACATGATGCATGTGGATGTGCTTTCATCAATGATGCACCAATGAACTGTAATGTTCCAAATTTTAACGGGGATTTGAAAAGCTATGAGAGCGGGGAGTTGAGGTTCTCTGCTGTTGAGATCAAATGTGATGAGTTGAGTATCCACAGGGTCGACTGCCCCCAAGGCAGAAAGTAATTATTTTTGATGAGTGGGACAAGTTTGAAGGACTTCTAAGACTGACATGGCAGCCAGGGATTGTGCTAAGTCATCGACCAAACTGTAATTATGAGCTGCCCTCGCCTGCGGGTTGTGGACATTCCTGCACAATGGGATGTGCGGGATGCGAAGGGATGTGTTTGTGTTAGGGCGAGGGATCACCAAAGGGGGTCCTATTGGTGTTGGGATTGTTTCTGGGGGAGTGAGAGGAGACTCACTGGGTGCACGATATTGATGACTACATGTCTCTAGAAGGACTTCTTCCTCACTAGTGAGGAGGATAGTGCGATCTGCAGGATTGTTCGGGTTGAGATATTGTCTCAACTATGGTGGGGTAGGTTGCATGTCCTGTTGAGTGTTCATCACACCCTAGTATGGAATGGGGTTCTATAGCACGAATGGGGGAGGTTGTTGTACATATTGTTATGGGGGCTACTGAGGGGCAGGCGGTGCTGGAGGATGTGGTCCATTTCCCGAGTCTTTCATCTATTTAAAATCAGGGATTTGGGGGCAATGATGAGTATAATGACCGAACTCACCATAAAGGGCACAAGGGAAGTTGGTTTGAATATTGTTGTTATTTTTCCCTTGACATCTGTTGGTATTGCCCCCCTAGGGGTTCTGATTCCCTTGGTTTTGGTTGCCCCAATAGGTTGGTTCTTTTAGGGGTGATTTTCGCCTTGACCTGGGTTTTTATTATTCCGTTTTTTTCCTTTCTTTTTGGCATTATTCGACTAATGGGTTGGATTTTCCATATTTAGTTGTTCAAAATTTTGATATTGCTGAATGGGAGAGGGTTGAAAAAAATTCACCCTAGCATAAGGGTGTCCTTGTGGTGGAGCCATGGCTGGTAGAGGACCAAGAAATGGAAAGTATGGATTTTGTTGGGGTAATGATCTGTAAGGTACATAGGAAGGTGTGGCGCTTTCGCTAGTACTTAGAGTATAAGTTGAGGTAGAGGGAGTACCAGAACTTGTTTGGATAGGTGGGTGTGATTTGGGTGTCAACGGTGGCCCACTGATGGGTGGAGGAAGGGATACAGGGTATGGTTGTTGATAAGGAGGTGGGGGATAATAAGGGGTTCCTCCATATGCCAACGGATATTGAGGTGTGCCATACATTGGTGGTTGTTGGGGCTGTGGATTGTGGTGCATGGTGTTACCAATCAATCCTTCTATTGAGTGAGACATCCTGGGTTTATTTTGGCCAAATGGCATGAGTTTTGGGAGATAATGAAGTACTGTGTACAAGTACCCTGATTGTGAATAGATGAGGTCGTATTGTTGAGCCTTACTGATGGCTTCTTCTTCTGATTGAGGGAATTTTGAAGCCACATCTTTACCGAGGAGAGAGACAAGTGGTCTGAGAACCAATCAAGACATTGTTGTTTGGTGGTTTCTTCTTTGGACAAACTATGTCATCAATGCCACTCGTGAATGTGATCAACGATATGTGTGGTTGAGGTTTGTTTAAAATTAGAGAGTAGTTCAAGACCATTGTCATGGTGGATTGGTAATTGGAAGAAGGTCAAAAATGCTTTGGCCAAGGACTTGAAAGCTACATGGGACCCTGAATTTTTGTCTACATACCATTTGGTTGATGGGCTAGTGAGTGTGCGTTGAAATAATCATAGTCTGATGGAATCATCCATAATGTTGTTGGAAGAGAACCATAAGTGGAAAGTCATGACATGGTTGGCGAGGTCATCTCCTGCCTTTCCTTCAAACTTAGGGATATCTGAAGGTAGTTTGGTAGGCATTGCAGTCCATGTGGGGTCATGCAATATAGGATCATTCATGATTTTTCTTAGGTATGGTATGTTGAGAGAGGCAAAATATGGCATCTGTAATGGTGGTGGAGGATTAGTTCCATCCATGGTGTCAGTGGTTTGTGAACCTGACCCTTGGAGGGGACTAGTTGGGTTTGTACTTCCTCCTTGAGAGGAATTTGGTCCCCCACTTTCGTGTAAAGGAGAGCGAGTGGATGGTGGACCTTGTGAATTGGACCCAAGTAAGGTGGAACCAAGAAAATTTGATCCTAAGACAGTGGCACTCACAGGAGTGTGAGAAGGTGGAGCCGATGAGTTGGCAAGACTAGTAACTCCCCCTAGAATAGGAGGGAGGTTTAGCAAGCGTCTAGAATGACGGGGGTTCTATGGGTCCCCTATGATGTCCGATTAGCTAAGTGGATGTGTGCGAATGGTGGTGAGAGTAATAAATAAAGAAGAGCCTTTGTTGCAATTTTTTGAACTTCACACAATATATATATATATATAAATCAAATGTAATCATAAGTGCATCATACATAAAGTGTTTTGATAAAGAAGTATATATGTGGATAAGTGGATTTTGTCTACGTGGGGAAACAAAGAAAACAAATGATCGTGTCCTAAAATACGTAACGTCCTTCCTCTCAAAATAGCACTGGACCTTCCAATAGCACTCGACAATGGGGTCTGAAGCCACTGAAAGAGAAACTAGTGAAGGATGAAGCAATCAGTTATAATGAGGGGTAGAGGGGGCATATCCAAAAAGAACTAGTGATATTTCCTAATAGCCACACAAAATCTGATCAAGGTGCAATTGCAGCCCACAATTGCCACCTGGGTAGATGTCCTAAAATTTGGTCACTAGGTACCTTGGTCAAAGTGCGACATTTAGATTTTCGGCCTAAGAAATGGGTCACGAGCTAGATCCCGTCCAAGATGTGGGTGCCTCAAGAGGGGACACATAGAACAACCAAACCTCAACCTTCAACCCTTCACGGGTATCTCCCTAACTTATGGTGTTAGGAACACTTGACTAGGAGGATTTAAATTTCCCTATTTGACAACTTCTATTGTTTTGACAATGTGAGAACCAGATAACGAGGAGTTATTTGGATGCCTATCCCTGAAATCCTACCTAGACTAAAAAAATTCTTTTGGCACCTCCTATGGAGGAAAATTTAGTGATTTTTAGGAAAAAAATTTAGATGTGGTTGTTTGAGAGATTGGGGGTGTGAGCCAATCTCGTTGAAATTAAATGGGAGTGGATAGTTTCATCAAGAAAAAGGGTGGGGTTTTTTGGAATCCCTTTGGAGGAAACTTACTTTAACCTCCACGTTTCGAGATGAAAACTATGTGAGTGAGAAGTGACTTTTGTGTGTGAGTGAGTGAAAGTGTGCCATTGTTTTAATGAATTAGGTGTCACCTTGCTGCATGTGGACTTCTCTTGGTCCTTACAAATCTTTGATTACATAATTAACTAAATGTCATTGGTACAACCTTGCATAATTGAAAAGTCCCTAGGAAGCTAGTATGTGGACATGTGGGTCTGTTACTATTCCTTTAACTCCCTATTGTTATTTAATCTAAGAAAGATTTGAAACTATCCTAGATTGTGATCGTGTGGGCATGTATGGGCCCATTACAAAACCTTTAAAATTCCCTAGTGATTTAATCTAAGAAAGTAAATTTCAACACTATCCTATCTTTGTAGCATGTGAGCATGTATGGGCCCATTAAAATCTTGAGATGTGTTTAAAAAATAAACTAAGAGGAGTCCCGAGGGGACTGTTGTCCTCTCCTAAAGGTTTTAGTCTTTTTAAGGGAGATGAAATTGTCCTACAACCTTTTTCTGATTCTCAAGGTCTCTTTGAAGTGCGAGAGAAGAGCATACTAAATGATTTTTATCCAACTTCTAGTCCCAATGCAAGTTTTATGTGATTACAAATGATTCCAACTTATACTCTTAGTCAAAGAAAGCCATCCATGTGGAAAAATGAAAGCAAAAGAGGAAATAATGATTTTAAACCCCCCTAAGTACCTATGTGTTTTTGACTAATCCATTTATATGGAGAGGGAACTAAGTGTGGTGCAGATTACAACATGCATGAAATCATTTTTAAGAAGGCTAGGGGCCTTCCTCAAATCACAAAAAGGCTTACAATGTGTATTTTTTTGCATAGGTTCCCGGGTCTCAGAGTAGATAGAGGCGCATTGAACGCCAATGCGCAAAACGAGAAAGACTTTTGGGCACAGGTTCATGGAAGGCGCTGAACAACACAGTAATTTTGGTGCACGTGCACATGATGCATGATTGTGGGCCAATAAACCCATGCACACCTATCACATGGTCGTGAAGAAAATTCTGAATGGAATTTTCTCAATTCAACTTTGAATTGGATGTTTTGCAGGTCATCTTGGGCCGGTTAAGGTACTTGTAGGTTAAATAAACCAAAAGAAGAGCTAGAAAAACCCAAATGGGGTAGGAAATTGATACCTTTCCCCAGTGGAGTCGCCAATCTGTTGCGCCTCTTTTGTCACCTGAATGAGAAAAATAGAGGTTCTTACAAGCTTAGTTGGGTCAACTAAGCAAGACAACAGTGAAGGAAAGGGTTAGAAAAATAAAAATAAAAGACTAAACTAAGAAAGGAAAGAACAACTAAACTATTGAGCATAAGGACATAATAACAAGAAATAAATAAGACTCATGTCACCAATGGAAAGGATTGTATTAGTGAAAAGAAAACACTGAGAAGAAAGAGGACTTTGGGTCCCTTCTTCCTCCAAGCGAGGGCTCTTGGACCCCCACAATTGAGTTCTTCTTACAACTTTGAAACTTGAAAGAAATGGTGAAAAAATCCCAAGCTAATCCACTCAAAAGGTGAGGTGTATTGCCCAAATGGAATGATGCTAGTATGCTCTTGATGAGAAAAGAGGATTCCCCAAGAGAATAGCAGTAGCATAACCTTGCAAATGAATTCCTTGAAAATGTAGTGCACCCATGGCCTTGTTTTATAGCACCACTTTGAGGTATTTTGCAACCAACTTTTAGTGTGAAAAGGGGTTGTTTAGGGCACTTTTAGGTCTTTAACCAGCCACCCAGTCAGATCCAGCCAAGATTTGGGTGTCAACTCAACTTGGAAGTTGAACCAAAAGTTGATGGGAGGCCGACCAATCTCATAAATGCGTCGTTTCTCAGGTGTGCGTGGATTTTAGCGACCACAGTCGCTCATCATTGGAACACACACTTTTCTTGCATTTTTGGATGGTGCATGTGCATGCGCGCCCTGTGTAGACATAACACACCTTGATTTTATAACTAGTTGTATAGTTTTGGACCTTTTGGAAATGTTTTTTGGGTAATTTTGGTCCATGGGTGAACTCATAGCTGTTTGAAGATGTTGGATTCCTGTAACCATTTGCGGACGAAATTTCAGTGATAACAACAGGCTCTATAGTATTCCTTAGCATCCTTATGTAAAGTAGGCCACTAGAGGCCAACTGTGAGAATATTTTGCATTGTTTCTTTCCCTGCATAATGTCCTCCTGCGATGCCTTCATGCACTTCTTCCAGAATCAGTGGTATTTCTGCCTCCATAACACATCTCCTCAAGATCTCATTGGGTCCCATTTTATATAACTATCCAGATATAAGTTGAAAGTCTACAACGCAGACTACCAACTGTTTCTTCTGAATAATTCTGTACTCACGAGGTGCGATTCCTATGGACAAGAACTGAACTATCTCGGTGAAGTTATCATCAAATTTCCTAATGGCCAACAACTATGCATCTGGAAGTGTATCCTCAAGACTAGTAGGTTCCTCTCCATGTTCCAACCTGGATAAGTGATCAGGTTCTTTATTCATTCTTCCTATCTTAACCATAATTTCAAAACCATACTCCTGGAATAGTAGTATCCATATGCATATTCTCCCCCCCAACACTGGCTTGTTGACTAAGTATTTCAACACATAGTGGTCAGTGAACATCTTAAAATTTCCTCCCAGCAAATAATGTCTAAATTTTTGTTAGGATATTTAGACACTTAGGAGTTAGTTAAGATCTACTTGGTCTAATATGTCGTTAGGTAAAAGTGTGTTTCTTTAGTATGCATTAGTATGCATTTGTAGTTAGCCAATCCGACGATCACGATATGTTCCCGACATAGAGTGATCTGACGGTTCATACTCTCCTCGATCTTAACGGCCATTGATCCATGGCTTAACACCCGATTGGTCCATGATCTCTATTTAAAGAGCATGGAGGGTCATTTGTCGATGATCGATTGTGAGAAACTCTCTTGTAAAATCTCTCTATAATCTTTTTCTTTGCATTAATAAACTGCTCCAAGTGGCCGCATTGGCTGGGGCCGTGGATGTTTCCCCATAGGGATTTTACCACGTGAAAACATCGGTGTGTTGATCTTTGATCTAGTTATGTGAGTGGTTACTGAAGGTGTTCGTCCTCTGTTGGAATACCTGTGTTGTCGAACATGGTATTAGAGACTGTTTGAAAACCCGCTCCTATTGTAGATCGAGATCGTGAAGCCAAGTTACCTCATCTCCATTTTCTGGCATTTTTGTATATTTCTAGGCTGAAAGGACTATTCCATTGCGTCCAGAGCATGCTTTTCATTCAGGAACACTTTTCGTTTCACTCAAAAAGGTTTCCGTTTGGCCAAGATACGGCCATTACAGTCAGAATCCGGAGGTATAAAGTCTGAATACGCATTTTTAAATTTTTGCAAAGTTTTGATTTTATTTCGGTTTGTATTTTTTTTTTCTGGCTGCTACTCTTTTAGATCTACATGTTCTCTTTTCCCTACATCTTGTGCGATCTCGGAAAATCAGAAACAGATAGGAAAAGGTGCATCTTCCGGGTAAGCTAACCGAGATCTAACCCTTGTTGTCATCGAGAAGTGAAATTTTTTTCTTGTGTGAAAAGAGTTTTTTTGGAGCATGCTCTCCAAG
>ML784187.1:153703-164113 GCA_009831015.1 Picea engelmannii | reverse complement strand
GTGGCTTAACACCCGATTGGTCCATGATCTCTATTTAAAGAGCATGGAGGGTCATTTGCTGATGATCAATTGTGAGAAACTCTCTTGTAAAATCTCTCTGTAATCTTTTTCTTTGCATTAATAAACTGCTCCAAGTGGCTGTGTTGGCTGGGGCCGTGGATGTTTCCCCATAGGGGTTTTACCACGTGAAAACATCGGTGTGTTGATCTTTGATCTGGTTATGTGAGTGGTTACTGAAGGTGTTCATCCTCTGTTGGAATACCTGTGTTTTCAAACAATTTCTACAGCGTATAGACCATAGCCAAGCCTTCTCTTTCAGTCGTAGTGTATTTCCTCTCAGCTGTAGAGAGTTTCATGCTCGAAAAAGCTATACGGTGGTCAATGTCTCCTACACCCGACTGTGATAAAACTACTCCTAATGCAATGGATGAGGCATCAACATGAACATTGAACTCCTTACTGTAATCTGGAAAAACCAAGATTGGCGCAGTGACCATTTTCTGCTTTAGTGTGTCGAAGCTCTACTGGAATTCTTCTGTCTATTGGAACTTGTTGTCTTTCTTTAATAGCTTCTCCATAGGTGTTTTTATATGTGCATAACACTTAATTAACTTTCTGTAGTATCTAGTGTGCCCCAATGCAATGTGCAACTTTCTAACCGAAGTAGGGGGAGGTAGATCAACAATTATGGAAATCTTGGAAGGATCTACTAACAATCCCTGCTTACACACAATATTCCCTAGAAACACTCCAAAGGGTGAAAAGAAAATACATTTTTTTAAATTCAAGGCAATCTGAAATTGCATACATTTATCTAACATCAATATTAAACATTTAATATGGTCTTTCAGTAAGCTAAAGATAGTCCAATCATCAAAATAAGCTTCTAGGAAATTGTGCAAGAAGTCTTTAAAGCAAGAAGTCTTTAAATTCTTCTACCACCACCTTGGAAAATATGGCTGGTGCATTCTTCAAGACAAAAGGCATAACAATGTACTGAAATGAACCCCATTTTGTTGCAAATGTGGTCTTATGTCGATCTTCCTTAACAATTCTGATCTGATGATAACCTGAGAATCCATCTGTAAAGGAGTAGACCTCCTATCCTCCTACATTATCTAGAAATTCATCAGTAAAGGGTGTAGGGAAGGGGTCATGTAGGCATGCATCATTCATTTTCCTCATATCTACACAAATTCTGATTTCTCATGTCTTCTTATCTTGGACCACCATAGGGCTAATCCATTCATATTTTTCAATAGGCTCTATGATTCCTGCTTCCAACATTCTGTCAAATTCAATCCTAACTTCCTGCTTATATTTGGGATTCATTCTATAAGGTCTCTGCTTGATAGGTCTTGCATCTGGTCTCAAGAGGATATTCATTTCTCCCATGGGCCCTTTAAGTCCCTTCATGTATGTGAACTTGGTTGGAAAAAAGTCTTGATATTCATGCAAAAGTTTTGTGATCTTGCTGATAGTACCATCATCCCAATAGTCTCCCACATTTTCTATTTTAGGTGTTAGCTCTGTTCCAATATTAAATTTCTTAATTTTGATGGGCTGTCCAATAAAAGGCAGTTCAATCCATGGTCCTTCTATGTCTCTATGACCTTCACTTTATGCAATGTTTACATCTCTAGGGTCATCATCCTCATCAACATTAATATTGTAGCAATCTTGTAAATGCTGAAGAGGCATAGTCCATTCATCTCCTTCTTGGGAAAAAGGGTGGTTAGGTGCCTCCTCAAATACCTTTTGTCTTACAATTTGTAAGTCTTGATATACTGTAGGGTACTAAATTTCAAATAAAAATGTAGCTATAAAATTCTGAGTCATTTCATACCAGTTTGTAGTGATGAGGCGCAGTTCTGCATGCATATATCAGTTGATAGGTGTAATATCCAAGGTGTTAATGAACTTATTCACCCACTATTCTTTAGGAATGTTTCCCCAAGCCTCCTCACAACTTCGCATGTGGTCCTTAGGACAACTCTGACCTGTGTAACGAACTTCACATCCTTTTTCTTGGTATAAAAAGAGAAATGTCAATAAGGTGTGACACTGTGTCCACTCTGTGATATTCTTCTTATGTGCTCCCCACCATCTAGCTGGTGTGGCTTTCAAGGATTCATCCAGTGCCATTATCCTCTATTGTACTGGTACAATTTTCTCAAACTCAGCTAGAAATGTCTCTAAGTGATTCAAACCATCAAACATTGGAAGATTACTTACTTTAGTGCAAATCTAGCAAACTGCTCTGGTCAATCTAGCACATCGTCATGTGGAGAATTCATAAATCCTATTCTGCCAATTTTCTAATGACTCTTATGAATCTCATGAACATGCACTTTCACTTCACCAGTTGAGATTTATGTCTGCTGTAGGATTAATGTAATGTTTATGTCTTGTTGTCAGCTTGTAAATGTTCTCTAGCTCATATGCATAGTCTTCTTCCCTGATAGGTTTTGTGTATCTGTGAACTTCATCCAGGTATAAAGGTGTGATGAATTTAAGGCCATTACCCTCAAAGGTAATTCTTCTCTTCTATAGGTCTACAACAGTTGAATTGTTGAAATCCCAATCAATTCCTAACAACACAGGATAAGGACACCTATCATCAATAATTTCAATCACTTCTAAATATTCAAATGTCCTTATCCCAAGAATGTCTACATGAACATGCTCTAGTATTCCAAAGGGGCTCATCGTCTGTTGATTGGCCATCCTGAGCCTGATAGGAGAGTAAATCAGTCTAGTTTTTCCCATCATTTCCCAAGTCTTCTTCATCATAACATTGATTTTTCATCCCAAGTCGAGGACCACATACTCCACATCATAGTATCCAATATGAGGACTAAGGTTTAATTCCTTGTTTTTCCTTCTCTTTCTAGATACCTGATGTACTTATTTATTCAACAAAGGATATACCCTTCCTATATCATATTGTCTTATCAAGTATTGTAGATCTTGTACAACTCTTTCATCCTAATCAAATTAATGCAAGTACATAAGAATTCCATAAGCTTGCACACCTCTTTTCCTTGCCTAGAAGACTGATCAAATGCCAGTGGCATTCCACATTCCCTTACTTCTGGTTGTGCCTTAGATGAAGAAGCTTGTCTTTCTACAAATTATTTCCTTGCTTCCTCAAAAGTATGACTCTCTCTCCTTGGATCAAACAATTATTCCTTCTATACAACTTTTCTGATCCTTGATCCTTCTGCAGTCTTTCCTGGAGTCACTTTGTCTTCTCCTATAACAACACCTCCTCTAGTAATAAAAATGACTTTGGGGTCTTCGCTGTGATATTTTGATGATATTAATTGTACTTGTTGGTTTCCTCCTCACCTCTCTTAGAGTTTGGCCAACAATACTGGACAATCTTCGATGACATGATCAAACAAGTTACAATAGTTGCAAGTGGTACAAGGGTTCTAACAATCCATTTCCAAGTGTCCTAGATGTGTGAAATTATAACATATGATTTGTACTCAACCTCGACCCATACCTCCTCCTCGTCCTCTTCCTCTGAATCCACCACGAGGGTTGAAGTTTCCTCTTCCTGGGGATTTGAGCTACGCATTATTTCCTTCTTGCTATGTTTCTCCTTGAATTCTACATGTGTCCCTTGATATTTCATGCATGATATCGTAAGCCCTATAATCCTTTTCATCATGTCCCACAAACTTGCAAAATGTGCAGTAAATATTGGTAGGTGTCTGGACATACTTTTTCATATAATAACATTCACCACGGAGATGTCTAGTTCTACATACCTCACACCAGGGTACAATAGCTTGCTTCAAAGGACTAGGTGATCTAGAGGCTAAGTATTCATGAAATAGGGGACAATTCTCCTTGTCATGGCCCTTTGATTTACATATAATACACTAGATATCTTCTCTTTTCTCATTTCCTTTGTTTTTCTTCATATCTTTGACCTATAAAGATAAATTGGTTAACTGATTCAAGATTCGACTCATACCTGGATTGGATTCTCCCACAGGAACTGCTTCTAGTTTCATAGTGATCTCCAATGCTTGAGCCTACGAAGAGACCTTCTGTTGCATCAGAGGGACTCTAATATGTGGTAAGAGAGTAGCAATGAACCATTAATTATTCTATTCATTTGGAATATGAAAACTCAACCGACCTGTCAGAGTCTTAAACCTGTGATCAAACTCCCAAATAGGTTCAGTGACCTTCTGCTTTATTTATTTCATCTTTGTAATGCATTGTGACTCCGACTTAGGTTTCTTGAATTCTGTACTCAAGACAATATTGATAACATTTAATGGTTTAGGCTGTCCATGTCCTGAAACAAACTTCATATAACAATTGGGAGTGCGATCCCTCAAGGTAGTAATAAACTGATTTATCTTAACATCTTTGTCAATGAATTTATTGATACTCCATATAGCTTCGAATAAGAACCAATGTTGATCAGGATCTTCAGATCCATCTCCTCTAAATAGGTAACCTCATTTCATTTGCCATAGATCTTCCTTGGATTTTCGATTGAGTATGTTCTAAACTTCTTGTAACAGTACTTTGATTTCTATGACTACTATGATTACTCTGGTTAATTAGGTTACATAATGATTCTAGAACAACAGGAGGAGAAATAGTACTTAATTCGATAGTAGGCACAGTGCCTGAAGTTTCTGGTTCTCCTCGGCAAAGTTATTCGGTCTTTACTTCCTCTATTATTGCAGATTCTAAATGCTCTTCATCTGCTAGATCTGCTTCTTATCCACTGTAGAATCCTTCGCCTCTATAGTTCTCCTTAAATAGGTTCTCAAGAGGAACCTCTCTAAACGGTCTCCCACTGCGCGTGTATCCAACCTCTATGTCACTATCGTTGTCTGAATTCTTGAACATTACCTTCATTGTATCTTTAGGATATTCTTCTCATGCAATAACATCTTAATCCTCAGCTTTAAAAATTGTAGGAACTTTCTTCTAGGTCCCTTAAAGAAGTACCTCTTTGCTTAGATGTACGATTCAACTATGTCAATGGAAAACTCAGTAATGTACCCTCCAATAGTGCTATCAAACCAGATATCAACATCCCTAGACACAACATTATCAACTCTCTTGACCTTCTTGATTAATGTTGTTGTCCAAACCATATGTGGTCTAGATCTGATCTCAAACTGGGTATCCGCTAATCTGTCTAAGCACTCATATAACTCTTTATGAATTCCTCCAAATAAAATCTTGTGTATGTCGATGAAGATGTACCTTCCGAACCAATCTTCTATACTAATGTTAGGATTCATGTTTCGGGCTTCAGCGAAGCCCTTCTCTTGTTCCACTTATGAATTTATGTATTCGATGGGAACCACCTTGACATTCCCTAAAAAATATCTCGGTCCTGGAAAAAGAACCATTTGTTGGCACAGGAGCAGACCCAGGGTTCAACTCTTACAACGCACCAACAAACCCTAACTATTGGCCCTTTTGGCAACACCTGTGAAGAAGATGTAGTCTCACCCAAAGTAGACATAGTGGGTTGCAGGACACAAGTGTCTACAACCAGAGGAAATGCAAAGAGGGTCTAGGACCACAACACACAACAATATAGTTATTATTTATCTCACTTAATCCCACTTTGCAAGTTGTATCTTAGATCTAACACAACAATGCAATAACAATATAAAAGATGGAAAATAACACAGTATCAATCGCACTTAACAACAAGATATATGTTTTTCACCCTCTCCCTAGGGATACATCCACAAAATTGTGTTTCTTGATATATTATATGAAAACATATAGTTCTATCTGTGCACTTATCTCGCATATCTCTCTCTCTTTCTCTATTGCCTCCCTGTGCACCCAGATGTAGGGTTGATATTCTCACCTAGCTGAAGATGTTACAATACAGTCTCAACACTATTCTCTACAACAATACTCAACAATGAACAACAACAACCATAGTATCAATGAACCAACCTAGAACGAACACTCCCAAGTCTTCTAGACCTTTATTTATACATTACATAACAAAGACTAGGTGTCAAAACCCTAGATCCAAAACCCTAGGTCAAATTGACCCGTTCTTTAAGGGCTTCGCCAGCCTGTCTTTCCTTATTTTTCATGAGGTGCTTCAAAGCACTCATTGATGTATTCTTCCACTTGCTGATTTGTCCACAATCCATCTTCCTTACTACTTTATCTTCTTCGATCTTCTCTTCCAATGACTATATTTTCCTTCCTTCTCTCCTTCTTTTTGCTTCTTTTCCCACTTCAACCCTTCCTCGGTTTATTTATCTTCCACGCAGTTTGTACTTCACCTTTCTTCCTTAATATTCATTTCCTTTCATATATAAGGGCCAAAAAGAACCATTCTCACCTTAAAAGTTTCCTTCCTAAAGGAAGATGAACTAGATCCCAAGTCTGATTCTCGAGGAGGGAGTTGTACTCCTCCTGCATGGAAGATTCCCAAAAGGGATTTCCAACAACCTCGCCATAGGACTGTGTATCTAAATATTGAACCAATAAAACATGCTTGGGTGGCATTGGTTCAGTGGAAGTGAGTGAAAGAGGAGGCTCCTTGAATCATATCAAGTCCTCGTAGTATCATCTAGATCCCCAACAGTATCTCTTTCATCCTAAAGAGTAGTCTTGGCCCACTTGGGCCTCATCTCTAGCTCTGTATATGCATCTGCATGCATTGAATCTTCATATGATTGTACTAAATCTGTATTTGGATCATCTAAATCCTCTGAATCAGAACTCTCATCTTTATAAGAGTTGGCATGTGCATGCTCATCATCTCTGACAGGTGGAAGAACAAAATTGTTTGCATGCGGCTGTTGAGGTACATGAGAGACACTTTCCTCGAATTGGACACTATGATCAATGATGAGCCAGTCCGAGGAAATATAAATGAGTCTATATCCATTCACACATCGTCATATCCAACAAATATACACTTTGTTCTCTATGGATCAAGTGCCTTCCTCTTCTCAAAGGGAATCTTAGCCAATGCACGTGAAACGAAAATACAGAAGTGGGTCACTTCCGGTTTGAGGCTGCTCCAAGCCTCGTAGGGGGTCTTATCCTTCACATATGTATGGGGGGATGTATTTTGGATGTAGGTTACACAATTAAGTGATTCATCTCATAATCTCTATGGAAGTGACTTTGCATGTAGCATGCAAGATGCCATCTCTTTTAAAGATCTATTTTTCTGCTCAAAAACTCTCTTTTTCTATGGATATAAGGAACCGTGTGCTGCAACTGAATCCATACCTCATGACAAATATTTTGTATCTCATGGTTGACATACTCTCCCCCATTTTTTTTTTGTAGGACTTTGATTTTCTTTTCTGAATGTGTCCTAACAAGGGCTTTGAACTCTTTGAGGTGTTGAAAGACCTATGATTTTTTCCTGAGAAATAAAATCCATGTGAAGCATGAGAAATCATCAACAAAAATGATCATGTACCTTGATTTATTGATTGATGGATGTGGAAAAGGTCCCATTAGATCTGATCCAGGTGGATATCTGTGGCCACCCACCATTTCCAAATGGCTCAAAACAGTTTTCTATCCATTTTGGCAATTTACTATTTTTAGCAGGTTTTAACTTCCGGGGCGATTTTGAGGGTCCAAATGAAGGTTTTTCTATATCAATGTTCTTAATGAGAGTAGAAGGAATAATTCCCCCAAAATGAATCTCCTCGATGATACCTTTCCAACGAGCTATTACACGCCTAAAACGGAGATCGTATGCAAAAGTTACGACCCCGGGAAGTTGATGTACTCACTTACCCAAACGGGGCCCACATGACTTTTGGCGCTTCATCTCCTAGGGTTAGGTTTTTGGATGTCTAGGACTTTTGGCATTCCTATTTATTGTAAAAAGGCCTTCAGAGGCTCATTGTAATCATCTTCTTGCGAATGCGAGTAGCCGTCACATCTCTTCTCAGAGATAAGCTGCCACCATTCCAACGAGTCTTTCACTCTGTATTTTTATAGTCTCTGTACATTTCTTTGATTAATAGAAATCGTGTATTACTGTATATCTATGTTTATGGTTGCATCTCTGATACATTTTTGTTATATTATTGAATATCTAAAATATCTCTGTGCATTTCTTTATTATATCTCCGCTCTCATTTCGTGCCGAAAATAATCCGGATCAGTGGTATCAGAGCAGGCTGCTCTTGATCGTTTTTCAGTGCATGTCCCCGATGAGGTCCGAGTATAGAAAGTTGGGCCTTGAGCTTGTCTCTCTTGAGGACAATCGCTCTTGCACACCTAAGAAACCCTCAATGTCGGAGGAAAAGAAAATCGATGAAGCAAACGATCCTATCAGTCTGTTGCTTGAGCAAGATCTCACACGATAGAGGGACGAAATGATGGAGAATTTTTCCCACATCCTTCAACGCCTACCGATAGAATCATGCACATCTTCATCAAGCAACCACTTTGGAGGCACCTCGCCCTTCAAGGTACAGGTTAATTTTGATATTCCCGTATCTGAAGGTCAAATAGATGTAGATGCCCTAGATAAATGGTTAAATTTGCTAGAAGGTTATTTCTCTGTTCATAATTTTTCAAACAAGGAAAAGATCACCTTCGCACTCCTTAAGGCTCTCCCCCATGTCAAACATTGGTGGGAAACTTACTGGGAGAAAAGTTCCACAGAGGAGTCTGGAATATATGGGGTCGATCCCACTTGGGATTTTTTTGTGGATGCAGCAAAGGAACAATATTACCCTATTGGAAACTATGAGGACCAGTACATGAGATGGACCACACTACGGCAAGAGAGGGGCCAATCAGTTTCAGAGTTCACCAATAGCTTCCATACCTTGCGCACCAAAATGGGTATCAAAGACTCTGAATGACATTTGGTTCTGAAATACCGTGGGGCTCTACACAGATACATCCAAACTAAAATAGATTTCCTGGACATCTCATCACTCGGTTCTGCCTATCGATATGCTGCTAAAATCGAGCAGAAATTTAAGCACCAGAACAAACGGGAGTTTGGCTCTGCAAATCCACAACAACCAAAGTATGACAAAGATATCCCTAACAAACAGTCTCCTGAAAACCAGTCCAAGCCACAGGAAAAGAAGGGTCACGGGAAGACAAAGAAGGACACCGAGAAATGGTGTGATTTCCACAAAAGCCCCTGGCACAAAACCGATGAATGTTGCTCAAAACAGTCATTGGTGGCCGAGATCAAAGACAAGGAGCCGAACCCTGATTCAGAATCCGATTCTGAAAATATTGGTAAAAGACAGATCATCGACGCAGACCCCACTGCTATTGTCACGACCGCAACAATTCAACCAGAAGAACCAATAGATCCAGAAGAGGGGGAGCACCTTTTTCATTCACAGATGTGGGTGAAGGGGACCCTGCTGCATTTTATTGTTGATAGTGGAAGCCAGAAGAACCTCATCTCAGTAGAGGTCATCAAACAGTTGGGATTGTCGACAACACCACACCCGCAACCATACAACATCGGATGGCTTCACCAAGGATGAGATCTTCATGTTAGCCAGTAGTGTTGATTGTCATACAGCATCCAACCCTTCAAGGATGAGGTATTATGTGATGTTGCCCCACTGGATGTCTGTGATGTTCTCTTGGGCTAGCGATATATGTGGAAACGCCATGCTATCTATGAGTCTCGACCCCGTAGTGTCATTATTACTCTGGGGGGTCATCTCTACAGGATACCAGAGGTAGTTCCAACTACTGTCCCACCTAAACAGTGCTGCAAGGTAGTATCTCATACTACAAAATTCATCTTCTCCACAATCTGTTCAAAAGGGGAACAAAAGGATACTACAACCACTACAACCTCGGCCCAAGAACCTTTTATCCAACAGAAGCAGGTCAAAAACGTTACAACAAAGTGAAAAGATTCCTTCTGCACATCATCCTCTCATGTATCTTGACTTGTTGAGCAGCCTCAATCGCAACAAGTTCATGACAAATTTCCACAAATTAAACAATGCGACGTCTCCAGCAAGACAAACAGCTCACCAAGATCCAGATTCAACAAATACTTTTCCCTCTCCCCCGGGAACTCAATGAAATGGAGACCATTTCTTCCTAAGGAGGGAGGATTGATCCAGGTGGATATCGGTGGCCACCCACCATTTCCAAATGGCTCAAAATAGTTTTTTATCCATTTTGGCAATTTACTATTTTTAGCAGGTTTTAACTTCCGGGGCCATTTTGAGGGTCCAAATGAAGTTTTTTTGAGATCGATGTTCTCAATTATAGCTGAAGGCATACTTCCCCCAAAATGAATCTCCTCGACGATACCTTTCCAACGAGCTATCACACGCCTAAAACGGAGATCGTATGCAAAAGTTACGACCCTGGGAAGTTGATGTACTCACTTACCCAAACGGGGCCCACATGACTTTT
>ML784187.1:87364-140268 GCA_009831015.1 Picea engelmannii | reverse complement strand
TGGACCCATTGCCTATCGTCTCGTACTACCACCCCACTTGCATAAAACTCATAATGTATTTCATGTATCTGTTTTACGTCATTATGTTGCTGATGAATCACATAAACTAAATTGGAAGGAATTGCAGGTATCGGACGTGGGAAACCTCATGGTAGAAACGTTACACATATTGGACCATAGAGTCCAAAAGCTCAGGAACCGTCTGGTAGACCAAGTTAAGGTCCAGTGGGACAAGTATAGTCCAGGATCTGCAACTTGGGAAGACGCCGAGACACTACGGCGATACTATCCCTCACTATTTTGACCACCTCAAGAACATGTTTCTTGAAGGTGGGGTGTATGTAACACCACGTTTTGACTTAGACAACCAGGATCACCTGAGGCCTATATACTTTATTTTCTAGTCATAGTGAAACTATTAAGTGATACACTTAAACTTTAAAATTTATGAACTTTTATGAATGTTTAAATGTTATTTGATGATGATGTATATGATTCGATCTACTACATGCATGTAAATTTTATGAATGTTTAAATTCTATTAGGATGATGTTTGATATTATGCAATCTATTTGGGTAAATGATAATCTTGTGAATGGGTGTCAAAATTGAATTATGGGATATTATGAGATCTATTTCTAATTGAAAAACTTTGATGTAATTTTATCGGTACGGGGATACCAAATTGAAATGATGATAGTATGCAATTACATGATGATAATGCACAAAAATGTATGAGTTTGTGTTACAGACTAATCTACAGGTTATGGGCTATGAAATAGCCAAGGGATAATGATGATGAAAGTGGATATCAGGACCACTAACCGAGAAACATTATGGTATGAATATTGTATGTGAAATTTATATTGGTTTGGATGCATTTCTATGATATGTGGATCAATGCATGATTTCAGGTGAGGACACTGCCCAAAACAAAATAAACGATGACAGAACCTCCAACAACATGGTGCCATTGTATATTTCATTTGTAGGGTGTGGAACTTAGTCCTGTTAGGAGGGGTGGAGGCATTTCCCACCGTGTATCCTCCATTGTAGGGTGTGGACCGTAGTTATGATTAGGAGGGGTGGAGGCATTTCCCACCGTGTATCCTTCGAAACCTGAAGTCATGGGAGGACGGTGTTAGTTCACGCTCCCCAAGATGTGTGTTGATGATTGTCAGATGCCTGCTAGGGAAGTTTGGTCGAGATAGCGACACTTCCACTTACTGGTTCTATTTGGAGTTAGATCAATATAGTTGACGCTCCAAGATAGTCTAGCAGAGGATGGATAGGAATGTAGATGGAAGTAGGTTAGGGAGGAAGGATGAGTAGTAATAGTTGAGAAAGTATGGAGATTTTTCTTGTGGTGGAAGTTAATGTTTTCCCTTTCAAAAAAAAAAAAAGAGAAATGTGTATATATGAATATTCATTATTACGTAACTAAACCAAAGTTGTTTAAAATAAAATTGTTGAACTAGATAATAGTAATTAAAGCATTTCTCAAACAATTGATTGGTTGTTGTCTTTTATAAAAGACTAGTCTTGCTGACTGGATTGGATGCATACATAAAATACTAAAGGATGATAGTTTGATTATTAGTACATGCATGAGAATTGTATGTACTAGCTACACATGCATTTCTTGTACATATACACTAGTATGTATGAGTTTTCTTGACTTACCTACTAATAATGTCGGTTAATTGTTATGAATGTGTGAACCATGTTTCTTTTCCTTGTACCATAAGATACCTTAACTTCGGGACGAAGTTTCCTGAAGGGTGGGTGTATATAACGACCCTGCTTAAATAGGTGTACATGATTATTAATTATAATTAATTTAATAATATAATTGTCCTAAAAGATTAGCTAAACCATAATTATTTCTTAAAATAACATTAACTAATTAATTATTATTAATTAGTTATTCATGATTGTTAATGATTAATTTAAGTATTAATTAATTCATTAATTAATAAGGTAAATAAATAAAAGGAGGATAATAAATTATATTATTAAATTAATTTATGTACCCGATACAAGATAACATATTAACTACAAGGGATAATATATTAAATAAAGGGGATAAGGGGCATTAACGAGAAAGGATAAGAAGGGAATAAATGAGTTAGGTAGGGAGTAAATGAGGCGGGGGGAAGTCGGTGAAGGAGGGATAAGGAAGGGAAGGAGGTGGACGGGAGGTCATTCTATGAGAGGTCGGGGATGGATTTTGAGAGATTGAGGTATTGCAGAGAGAAGGGAAATTTTGGGAGTGGGATTGTATCAGTGCACCGGGGTTGCTGGAGGTTTTGGGCACGGGGGCCAGGATATCCATTGATATCCTGGAGCTAGGAAGTTACCTAGTTGGCAGGGAGGAACTAGGTTTTGGGTAGTGTTTTGAAGAAGCGATCAAGGAGGCAAGCGACGGACAAACGGAGGATTATTAGCATCAGGTTCAGGTATTATTTCAAATTATGCATTGTTTTAATCTCTTATAAAATTTTATTATAAATGATAAATTTGTAGGCGAATGTGCTAAATTATAGAAATTTCTTGAATTTTACTGTTATGTTGTAAATTAAATGGTTGTTTATTTAATTCGGCCCCTACAATATCCCAACACACCCCCAAACCCAAGGATTTTCATGTCCTCATGCAAACAAGGTGAAGAACTTATGATAATCTGCTTATAGATTTATGTGACATTATTTCTTTTGTGTAGGTGTTGTTTCTTGTGGAATGACACTTTGGAAACTATCATGGATTGAATTTCAAACAGAAAAACAAAATTATCATAAAAATGGAGGACAACAAGTGGATGGGGTATCGGAGTGATGGTGAATGGTGTGCATGTGGAGAATGGTTTATAAAATGATGGTGATGGTGGTCGTATGAACTTGGACGCATTTATACTTTGTATCTTACATCAATTTTAATACCAATATTTACTTTGTGGTTCTTTGTTTTGATAAGAAACAATAATTTCCTCCTCTTTGACATGGCTTAAGAATGCTTTATGATGTACAAAGTGAAGACACTATAGATGTTGCTTTGTATTTGTATACCACATATTTCCTTTTCATTACTTGGTCTTATCATCAGATTATATTGTTCATTATGACAAGTGGAGTGAAGATGGAGGGTTTACTGAGTAGTTGTGATAATGCATAGTGGAGTGTGGAGTGGGTCATATTGGTTATGCATCATGTTTTCCAAGTTCTTAGTAAATTAAAAATATTTGTACCAGTTTTACCTCAAGTTACCCTTGATTTGAATTCTAATGCATGTTGAAGTGTAAACTATGTGGAACATGACGAAATGTCTGCAAAATCATGATGTAGACTTCTACAATTTGAAGATGAAGTGGATCAAGGTTGATAAATGATGGATATCTAGGAGAGAGTTGATGAATGTTGATCTATTGAGATTCCTTATGTCTCTCTCTCTCACCCCCAAACCCGTTGGTTTGCATGTCCTCATGCAAACTCATGCAAACTCTCATTAACACACAAATTTTCTGCAAGCTAAAAGTGGACTATGTGGAACTGATGCATGTTGAATGAAGGAGAGAAATGAAGTATGTTAGAGCTAAGAGCTGCTTAAAATGTCCTACAAAAAGTACCCTCGAAAAAAATTTAAATTTCGGTACTGTTGGTACAAGAACCTACTAGTTTCTGTACTAGCAGTACCGGAATAGAAAAATCTAAAAGAACTAAACCAACACTGTTATTATGAGAGAATAAATAAACATTGATGTTATGCCAAAGAAACAACCAAAAATTAAACTTTATCCATGCTTGTAAATTTGGAAATGAAATGACTTTTTAAAATATTACAAGCATAAAGGAAATTCCTAAATTACTTATTACATATGATTTCATCAATCATTAACAGTTGTATGCTCAAAAAACCATGTTAATTATGATGGGGGATTTTTCCTCTCATCCTTGAACATGTAAACATGAGGAGATAAGTGGTCTTTGATAAATGAGAAATCAATAGGAAACCAGTCATCCTTGTTTAATTTCTCAGAGAATTTCTATCATTCAAGTGATATTGATAAAGTTTGCATTTGAATTTATTAGACTACTACACTTATGGGTCCCATCTCTAGGACAATGAAATCCTGGGTATGAATGATGGGGTCTTAAGACCATATTAAATACATTCTCAAATGACGATTATATGAGGTTCATTAGCCTTGTGTTCAACCATACATGCTTCTTCTTAAGGATTTACACAAGTATATTGTTCATATAGAGAAATATAGATTAGACATAATGAAAGACATCAAAATTAGAACCCATTGCCAGCAAGCCTATTCAGTACTCCGATGAGGAAATTTTGACATCTAAGAAATATCCTTCCTAGGAAGAATGCCCCATTGCCCACAATCATGTTCAGTACCTCAATGGGTTTGCCTAGTTATACCACAGGCCGGTACCCGTTACCAACAGACCTGTTCAGTATGCCGAGGGGTTAGCCTCTTACACCCATTTTCCATCAAAGGATCTTGTCCCAATATTTACCCTTAAGACAAAATTTATAGATTTATTTCACATGGGTGAATGGGGGAGCATCTTTGAAACCTTTTTACAGGATGGAATGGTATTGATTTGGAAGATATTTTATAGATTTCCCATAAAATATTGTTCGTATGAAAAATAGACTTATGTATCGAGATTAGTTGAAAGACATATCATGGTCAAAATTACTTAATGTGTGGTGGATGAGTCCATGAGAGAATGACCTAAAGGTGCCTCTAGTCCCCAAGTTCATCTTCTCCATATAAGATTGTGTTCCCTCACAAGTAAAAATTTCATTCACTCTCCTGCTACTATTTGATAAGAATGCTTGAATAACAAGTTCTGATAAAAAACTAAGATGTACAAGTTACCTATGGGCATCATTATGCATACCTTAAATATTTTTTAAATCCCCATAATATTTTAAAGATTAGGCTTATGAGAAACTGATATTATTAATAGTCAGAAATCTGTATGTAACAAGAAGAAAAAATATCTTAAGTTGTTTTGGTTTTTGATGTTAGATCACCAATATTATCTTCATCTCATTTTATTTATTTGAAAAGAAACACGAAAATATGTTGCATTTATTTAGAACTAGGTTAACTAACATGCAACTTTTACTCTATCCTATCTAAGAACAAAAAATTAAATTTCATGTGTAAGAATATTTCCAATGTAACCATGTGCATAATAGGTATATGGGTTTGAAAGATAAGCTTTAATGTATACCATAGTACGAAGAACCAGTTGCTTTGGTGATGATGTGAAGAGTTTTTGAAGAAGAGAGTGGTGGTTCAATATGGTTTTCGTCTAGAACCACTGTTTGATATAGTCATGATGTTATTGGTTCACTTCCTCATTTAGACCACTTTGCATGTCTCCCTCTGTCATGCTAGGAAGATCATATTCTTTTGAATAATTGGTCTCGTAAGTGCATGGAGGATCTTCAGAAAGGCATATCAAAAACTCCTTGATCTCAGGTTCTAATGGTGTCTCTCCATCGAATGTGGTCTATGATTGTTTAGTCTCTCATGTAGTTTGGAAAGGGTGATTACAAAAGGCTTTTATATCTTCTTGTGGATGTATCTCATGGAACTCTTCTTCTTCTATCACTTCTGGAGAGGTACATAGGTTCTTGACTACTATCAATATTTTCTCTTCATGAGAGGCAGAGATCCCAACTGCTGCTACGATTTGAGAAATTTCTTCCAAAATCTTGATCATATTTGAGTTCTAATTGTTGGTTGATGGGTCCTGATTCACACATGGATTAGTGTAGGGGGGGTTCTTACAATGCCCAAAAACTTTTAAAAATCCTAAAGAAAAAAGAAGAAAACTAAAAGAAAATGTAAGAAAACCAATTATATACTCGAAGCGCCACCATGCTACTAGGATCCTGATGTCACCAAGCTATCGGTTCACACAAGTTATATTCTCTTCTCATATATATATTAAAAAAAATGGCTAATTCTAATAAAACACAAATTCTAACTACTGAAAGGAAGAGGACAAATTAAATTTGGAACAACCCCACTAAAGTGGATACGTGGGATCTTCCCTCATTTTTTACTGTCTTCTCTCCTCCCTTAGGTCGTACTTAAAATAACACCACACTTGCATGAAAAGAAACACACTTGCATGAAAGGAACAATCAAGGATTTAGAGAAATAAAAGCAACCTACCTATGCTCTAATCCCTTTAGCACCTCCCCGACAATGGCGCCAAAATGTTGGGATAAATATATGCATTACTAATTCCCACATGTAATTATCAACTGGGGCTCATAAGCTTTGAGGTGCAAGCGCAAGAAACGTAGGATCAGGGCCTAGTCTAGCCTAATCTAAAGTGGACAAAACAATCTTCAAACCCACACTGCAGGAAATTAACACTGAGGATTCATCACTGGGATGCAGGAATAACTTAGTGCTATAAATGATTAGATGACAGTCTTTCATGCACTCAGGGTGATATTCATGTGATTAATCGTGGGTAGCTTACTTAAGTTTTTTGTCCTTCAATTATTATTTCCTATAGTGGATCCACACTTAAATGCAATAAAAGAAACAAGTGAACAGAAATGAAATTCATGATAGAAACTAACACCTTAGGAAGAATTCCAATGCGGGAAGGCCATATATCATGAGTTAGACCTTCAATCTATTTATTGGTGATTAAAGCTATGTGAAATTAAAGTGAAAGGAATCCAAAGCTATAGGAAAATAAAGCAATCTGAAATCAAATTGTAGGAAATTTGATGAAAGAAATCTAAAATAAATCTTAAGTAAAAGGAAATCAAACAAGGCTGCAAATTAAATCTAAACTCGAAATCTTCCACAGTCAGATGCATACATCATGGAGAAGAAGGAGAAGGAATAAGTAAATATGATACTTTAGAGATGTGAAGAAAGGAATTGAAATTCTTATGTGATAGAAAAGAAATACCAACTCTGTCAAGAAAGATGAATGTTAGATGGGTTAAGAAGAGATGAACATACAATTTTCAATGTACACTGTAGAACTCAACAAAGAATAATCATAAAGAAGGGAGGAATGATTCTATAGTTGACACAAAAGGTTGAATGTACACAGTCAAATAAATTCTGGAAACATGGTTGAAGAAAATGAAATGGATTCTTGGTGACAATTGTCTAACTTAGAGGATTTGCAATCAACCAAGCAAGGAAATAAGATGAATGAAAATGAACAGATGCATAATGGGTGGTGTGTGTTAATGTGAAAGTTCTGGGTGAAAAGAATGAATAAAAGAGAGGGGTGATATGCTCATAAACAAATGTAAATGCCCATGCATGGGTAATCAATATGTAAGCACATCATGAAGGATGGCACACACTCTAAATTGTAAATAATAAGTGCAGTTTTGAACCTATGTTTTTCTGTCTTCTATTCATAAATGAATTCAAATATCCAACTAAAGATCAAAACTCTATTTTATGCATTTGCCACAACTTGGAAGGAAAAAACACTATTTAATAATGCAAGCAACAAATAGATGTCAAATTAATCAAGGATGAATGGGAATAATTAAAGCAAGGCACAAAGCAATGAATCGTTGGTCAAATAATCATTAAGCACGGAAATAGAGTAGCATGAAAACACATATATTAGAATCTTGTAAAAGGAGTATGATTGAGGTTAAATCCAAAATGATGAAGCTTTGAGTGGAAGGGCATGGATTCGAGTTGCTCATGAAACCAATTGTAGAATCAAATTGCTGAATTGAAACACACAATTCATGGAAATCAAATCAAATCAAATTCATAAACTAATTAGCAAAAGAAATTGAAACAGGGACATACCTGGATCGAGGGGCCCTACTCGACCTAGGCATGTTGTTGGAAGACTAATTCATATCAGAACTGGAATAATGCATCAAATATCATCCATAAATTGTTCTTGTTTATTAAAAATCAAAATCTCTAATTACAACATTTTGCTCATCAATTTCATGTCTCTAATATGATAAATTTATCCCAAATACAAATTTTAAAGAATAACGATGGCTCCTCCTCAGCCCTATGAGGATCTTATTTATACATGAAATCCAAAGGGAGATGATAGAACTGAATCCCCCAAAGTCAGATTTTGGTTAAAACCAATTTTACAAATTTTAGAGCAAAATCACAAAAATCTAGGTTTTATTGTAATTTGGGCAGATTTGAGTTAGGGATCCACCCATATCTTCCAAAATAATTATCATTTTGAAAAATGGCCTACATATTGCTCAATTTTCCATATTCTAGAAAAAACCCATTTCATAGAATTTCTATATCTAATGCCATATGCACACAAATCGAGGCCCAAGTTGGCAGTTTAAGATTTTTGCTAATTTTTTGTAGAATCATCCCCCCTGAGATGGAGGTCCACACATGTGATATGGGTGAATTATGACTCACATTTACACATGTAAACATCGTTCTGGACAAAATCCATGTCCTCGATTTTATTCTAGAATCATTTCAAATTTTTGAATTATTTCTAGTACTAGACTGTTGTTGATGCTGGTACCGGAAGAGCACAACATTGGTACCGAACGAGCACATAATTGGTACTGGATGATATAAGTATCGGATGAAATGGAGTGTGGGTACTGGATGACTGTGCAAGTACTGGTTGACTATAGAACCTCCGGGTACCATATGACTTGGAGTGTGAGTATCGGATGACCTAGAGTGTGGGTACCAGATGATTGTGTAGGTATCGGTTGACTGTAGAACCTTCTGGTACCAGATGAATTGGAGTGCGGGAACATATTGTTTGGACATAGAAACATAGGATTAAACCATCATCAACAAAACTATTGTATAATCATCCTTTTAATCACTAAAAATATGGAAAATTATGTATTAACCACATAGGATGAATAACAAGAGATAATGGAGGTTTATGGTGTAATTAGCGATATATTATTGACGAAATGTGGGGAGAAGGTGTAATTATGAGTTTTTTTATATGGTGTAAAATATGAAAAAACTGGATCCCAACATCCCTCATCAAAATAGGAGGACCTTTGCATGCATCCAATGAAGAGTAGACTTCTTTTGTGGTTGCCATGTGGTGTGATGCTTTTGAATCTATGATCCAAGAATTGGGAGAGGAGTTGATGGAAATCAAAGCATGGCTATAATTTCCTTTCTTTGGACTCCGATCTTCTGGCTTCTTCTTCTTGTCACCCTCAGGGATGCAATCTAGGTTGTTTTGCTGAAGTATTTGGGCCATTTGATCTATTTGTTTTTGCATACATACGTATTATGGATGGAATCCTTTATGGAAGTAAGTGCATTTCTCTCATTTTCTTCCCTTTCCACCTTTGGATCCAGAGGCATCGTTGAAGGGTTTTGATTACCCTTCCTTCTTTTGATTTTCATGTTCTTTCCTTTTGTCTTTGTCTTTAAATTTTTGATGTTGATGAGTGCTACCATCTTGCAAAGTAAATGCATGTGCCTTTGGGCCTTTGATTTTTCCCATATTGATGATCTTGTTCTACACTTGTGTCAGAGACTCGATAAATGCCTCAAGAGAGGGAATCGTCCAGGTGGTTCCAGAGGTGATTCTAAATGAATGAATTGTAGATACAAACACTGAGTATTCTAAACCAAGTTTGGAGAGAATGGTAAGAACCATTTGTTTCTCCTCCTTAGATTTATCAACCCCATAAGCCTTGAGTTGTGACATCAAATCCTTATATTTGGTAAATAAATATTGGAGATTGTCGAAGTTTTTTGGATCCAAAGTGAGAAATTCCACCTCGAGGATGTGTCCCCTCATCTCATCATGTTTTCCAAACATCCCTTCCATGGTGGTCCAGGCTTCATTGGGGGTTTTACAGGAGGATATGTGAAAGAGGAGTTCAATAGAAATGATATTGCAAATAGTTCCAAACGCTTCATCCATTTGATTTAGATACTTGGATTTTTGTATGGCTGATGTGGGTTTGGTCTTTGTGTTCATGGTTAACCTATATAATCATATTCCTCAAAGATGCATTATTATCTTCACCTTCCATGCAAAGAAATTGTACGGTGTAAGAATGAATTATTTTGAAAATTCCATTTTTCCACTGTCTTCAATCTTCAATACCTGTAAAAGTAATCTGGTGTGTCTTTTTCCTAGTAATCCCTTGGCTCTCATACCATGTAAATGTGTTGAACCTGCATAGAAAATATATAGTTAGAAAATGAAATACACATTTTGTAGAGAAAATATGAGAAAAGGGAAACAAGAGAGAAAGAATGGAAGAATTCTCATTAACCAAATGAATGAATGATAATTTACACATGATATACTTGGTATAACTCAACTGCTGAGAACTGGAGGAGAAGATAGTGTGCCATAGTTGTGGTATAGAGTGATATGGACACACACCAATAGTTGCAAAAGTAAAATTCCACCTATTATAGTCTCTCAGGCAGTTATGGGAGTGAACTGCCACCTAGTATGAGTTAACGAGTCTCTTAGTCTTTAGTTAATTGATTGAAATAGAGTGAAGTGAGGAGGAGATTAAGGAATCATGAGTAAAGAAATAGACTGGTGATAATCCCAATGACACTGCACATTAGCTGGTGATGATCCCAATGTTGCATGGTGATTATCCCAATGTGGCATCTAGAATCCACTCAACTAATCAAAATTAAGTGTGAACTCAAGAGAATATTCTCCCTAAACTATAGGAGACTGAATAATTACTGATAAACATAGGGAAAACCTTAGGAAAAATAAATCATAGGTGTGTTTGCAGTATCTCCAACATTGAATACACGCCAAAGTAATTGTTTCCCAAATGGTATAGGGTTGAAATAAAATTCAAATACATACCCAAAGGAGGATATCCCACGAGTTCCCTGAGAAGACCCTATCAATACCTCATAGACATGTTCTATATAATGTATGGGGGAACTGACGCATTACAATTCTCCCTATCATATATGCCCCTGATATATTACTGCATATATGAAGGGATATCATTCAATTGGGATGAAATCCTATCTAAAAATTTCACGATGGTTATCTCTACGGTAAAAGGAGCCCATCCTAGAACGTTTCCAAGATTCCACATGTCCTTGTACCTATTGGAAATCATGTGCATAGCCAATAAATATGCTAGGATGGGGTGGATTTGGAAGCCATCCAACCTGACAATTCATGTGTACTGTAAAGAACTTTGGGAGCACAAGTACCACACAAAATACTAGAAGATATGCGAGCACTTTCTGGCCCCTTTGTACAGATTCATCTTATACACCACTTCTCCTTGCATGATCAATAAATCTATAATAGTCATAAGGAGAATTGGGGTCTTGTATCTCATGGATCATGACACATATATCAGGGTGTATGGTGCAATGAAACACCTTATTTGCTTCCCCGATTCATGCCTAACAAGATTGTACTTTAGGAGTTCACATACCATACCATCATATGTGTGGTTGGGGGAATGTTATATCGACCAAAAAAAGGTAATATGGCTATTGATACCACTATATGTTGGTAATTAATTCTTCGAGAAAATAAATAAATCTCAAGGAGAGGTAAATACCCTGCTATCTTATCACTTTAGAGAATGACGGTACATAATACATGACCCCAAGAATATTGTGAGAGACCACTTCAATAAAATTGATCTGCCCTGGAAATATACCATAGACATCTGGGAGGAAGAAGAACTGCACTAGAATGCCTAGACTTATGATGAAGTCATATTCAAAAGACATGGCCATCTAAAAGGGAGGATCACAAATGAAGAAAAGTATAAAGAAGAAGACAAGAAGAAGGAATAGGAAGAGGAAGCTAAGAAATCACCCTGCACTTCCAGCTCGATACACTCAGGGTCAATGGAAGAGGTATAGGAAGTACCAAATGATAAGAATAGTAGGGATGAGGAGAAATTCCTAAAAAAAAAGAATGATGCAGGAAACAAGTAGAGAAATATCGATGTAGACAAAGCCAAATCCAAAGCTGAGGTAGAGGAAAAAGCTGCAGCAAAATGAGAGACCAAAAAAAAGGAGCAAGTAGCCAAAGAGGCAACAACAAGAGTGACAATAGAAAAAAAAGAAAAGGTATCCAGAGACGAAGACAACAAAGTGGTTGAAACAAGAAGAAAACAAAAGGATGTGGAAGATAGAAGAGGAGAAACCCACCCTATTACCACTCTAGGAAACTCTCCTAGGTTGTATCTCAGAGATGCCTGGTAACTTAACTTTTTTTTAATTATTTTCTCAATAATGGGTGTGGGGTTGGATCAAGATGAATATCTAAATCACAGGATTGTATCTTCAAGACAGTCTAGTTATATTCATACAATACAAGGCCTTCAAGAGCTATTATCAGATAGGTTTATAGATCAAATGGATAAGAAACCAATCAATTAACCAGAACATACATAAACAATATATATGATGGGTCAACAAACTAGCAATGGATGCTTATGATTCTTGTTTAATAATCAAAGGTAAGATGATAGTTACCATAGGACATTTAAACAGAGACAAAGAAATGATTTCAACTCATAGGCATAGAATAGAAATGAAAAGAGAGTCTAACAATAACAATGAAAGAAGGTTGTAG
Organism: Picea engelmannii; assembly: GCA_009831015.1. Classification (NCBI taxonomy): domain Eukaryota; kingdom Viridiplantae; phylum Streptophyta; class Pinopsida; order Pinales; family Pinaceae; genus Picea; species Picea engelmannii. Next base: position 127,657 of record ML784187.1, on the reverse strand, counting down.
GCTTAATATATTAAAGAAAGTGTCTTTATCACAATAACAGTAGAGTCTAGAATTCAACTTCAAACCTTTTGTTCATCAAATGTTCTTGTCTTTATAGCCTTTACAAATAGTTTCAAGATCCTAGGATACTGGATCGAATTTTGCCTAAAATTGAAAGTCAATAACTGGCCCAAGAAAATAGGCAAATATCCTATAAAGTAAGTAAATTCCTATCCTTGGATGATCTTTATGTCCTTCAGATTCTTCGATGGGTGTAGTGAGCCTTCCGAGGTTGCTGGATTTTTATGTGATATGAGAGAAGTCGAAAATGACACCTGCTGACAATCAAACAACTTTTATCCCTGAAAATAACTAACCAATTTTGACCTTTATTCCTTGTAGAGCATCTCCAAAATCAAAATAGACTCTTGATAAGGATGTCATTAATTATTTTCTATTGATTGGAACCATTCCTGAGGCTTTTGGACAAGGAAAACCTGGATCTGTGCAAAAATATTAACTTTCTACCCTATCGGTGTTTTCAGTAGCTAGAATAGATAGAATCCAGACTAATTAGCTATCGAAAGCTCTACTTTCGGTGGCTAATGAACAATCAAAATGTTCACCTAAGCCACTGAAAGGTCTATTTTAGTGAAATTATCAAAATTTTCAAAATACCTTTTCTCTTAGCTCAAAAATTCCTTAGGGATGATCTTTTGAGGCTTCTGCCTCTTGCTCAAAGACTATAGGATTGTTGGTTGCCTCTAGTTCATTGCATTGAACTGCTACCTCTACTAAGGTTTCGAGTGTAGCATGTGTTTGAGACTGGTGTTTTGAAGACATAGCTTGTGACCTTAAAACCCTGACCTTTTTCTTCAAGTCCTGAGATACTCTCCATAAGTTGTTGTAATCTTTTACAATCTTCTCTTTCTTTTTCTCTTCCTTTATTCTTTCATGTGGTAATATTTATAAGGCTGGGTTGATTTCTGCAAAATTCTTCGACAGGGTTTCATATCTAGTTTTAATTACCCTTTCTAGCACTTCTTATTGAGATAACTTCTTTTTAAGCTTATTGATTTCCTTTGATTTACTCTGCTTCACTTTTTTGCTAGATGAGGCATTGACAACTTGTAGTTCTTATTCTTCTTGAGGTGTAGGTGATGGAATATCTTCATACCTTGCTATGAATACATCTACATAAAATTAATTTCCATGCCTTCTTTCAATCTGGTGCTCTTCATCCTCTGAGTATGTGTAGGGAAGATTAAGAATGCTCTTGTTCACTGGGGGTTCTTCGGCCTTCTCTGTTTCACTGTTGAAGTTTAGTGTCTTCTTAGTTTTATTAAACTTAGAAGAAGGAGAGGGTTGATTAACTGGAACTGGAGAGATAGATATCCTCCTCCTCTTTCCACTTCTGGGAGTAGAAGACTTCTTGGAATGAGGACTCTTTTTACCCTCTGGCTGCACATCAATCTGAAAATCATTCCATAACAAGAAGTAATTCCATTCTTTTCTTATTCTCTGCAATAGCTCATAAACCAAGAGTTTAATTAAACCATGGTGGGATAGTCTACCTGCAAATTTATTGGGCTTAGACTTGACCTGATGAGCCATCTTAGATAAGCCTCTATGGAGAAAATAGGGTAGATTGAGTGAGTTTCTACCAGTAAAATGATTCATGAGTTTGAAATGGTAAATCATCACCCTATTATATATACCTTCACAAGTTATATCGACCAAAATGGCTTTTAGTAACTATTGCCATTTCCCTTCAAGGAAAGACACAGGAATGCCTTTCTTCCATATCAAACCCTTGTGTTTTGGTTTCAAGTAGGACTTGAACTCAACATTCTTTGTGAAAGTGATTTTAAACCATTTTTCTCCAGTCCTCGGAAGCTTTGTCACCTCAACTATGAGGGATTCATCCACCTCAAATTCATCTCGACCGATGACTGATTTCCTTCCATCGAAATTTAGGGAAAAAGCTTCTGCCACTTGCTGGTGAGAGCTCTGTAATTTTTTACAAAAATTATAGCAACTTGTATCCCTGAAAAGTTGGCATACCTCTAGGTGTGATTCAAAGTAACTGATATTGTCTATCTCTTTCCTCAGAGTTGATCCTCCTTTCTTCATTTGTCGCAAAGTTCCTGTACAACTACAATTGGAAAATTAGGTTTTTGGGGAAAATTACACAGCGCAAACTTAGAGAGATTTGGCTCGGCTGTGACATGGACGAGAAATATGAGGCATGCATTAGAATGTGGTGTTTATTACAAGGGATGCGAAAGAGCGGCTTGTGATTTGAAACAATCATGGTTGATGATTGTAATGATGAAAGGTATGTAACCATGTGGTTTGATGAAACAACGATCTGAAAATATTCGCTACATCATGCAGAGATCAGCTCTCAGTCTTAAACGATTTATTCTCCTGTCTTTTCGATGGCTAATTGAAATTATAAAACTTCAAACCCAATGGTTTAAGCATGTAAAAGGACATGTTGAATCCTCCCCTGCTCCTATGATTTCGGTGGCTGAAATAGCCCTAAATTTCTTTGTTTAAGCTGTCGAAAGCTAAGGATTTCGGTAGCTAAGAAACACTTTCAAAGAAGTGCCTAAGCCATAGAAACCTGATATTTGACTTAAATCAAATAAAAACTAAAACAAATGTTTTATCTAACTTTATTACATGCATAAAGCTCTAAAAAATGAGCTTTAAAAAATTAAAAAAGTATTTTTTTAAAAGAGATCCTATCACCTAAAATGAAATAACTTGATTGATTTATTCGAGGAGATAACACTGACTCCTATTGGGGCTGAAAGCCTCCCTGTGAGGTTTGAAGAACCACAGAACCAATGCCTTTCCTATAAGACAAAAATTCAAATCTATCTACTAGTGTTTCCATTCGGAATGGAGTTATTTTGCAAACAAAAAAACCGAAAATAAAATTTACAATGGCAACACTTTGAAGCCTTAGATAAAATAGAGTTTTAGAAAACACCCATTGATTGGGCCACCAAAAATTTCTTCACCTTCTAGACTTTGCAGAATGAATGTGTTGTTTTGTTGTACTTGAGTTATCATGAAAGGACCGGTCCACAAAGAGTCAAACTTGTCGTTCTTGCCTTTATCTTGTCTGAGAGCATCCCATTTCAGAACCCAGTCATCACCAACCTAAAAGTTGTCCACCTTTTCTTTTGTGTCAAAAGTATCCTTGATCCTCTTTTTATGAGCTTCTGATTTATCCACCAGTTGTTCTCTGACTTGCTACAATTCTACCAAGTCAAGAATTCTTCTCACCATATCATTCGATTAATTTTATTCTTCCTGAAAGAACTTAGCCACTGATAGAACTAGTTGAATGGGGAAAATGGCATCAGTTCCATAAACCGGTTTGAAAGGATAAGTTTCTATAGATTTCTTTTTAGTCACTCTATCGACCCAAAGAGAAAACTTTAGTTTAGAATCCCAGCTCCTTTGATTCTCCTCCAACAACTTTCTGATGATTCTGACTAGACTCTTATTGGATGACTCGACAAGGCCATTGCCTTGAGGGTAGTAGGAAGTAGAGTGTACCAATTGAATGCCCATTGACTTACACATGTCAACCAATGCATCAACTTTGAGGGCTGCTGCATTATCTGTCACTAGCCTTTTTGGGCAACCAAATATGATCAAGATGTTTTCATAGAGAAACTTCATGACAACTTGATAAGTGGCATTTCTAGTGGGGATTGCCTCTATCCACTTAGTAAAATAGTCAGTGGCTACCAGGATCCACTTATGCTGATCACTATATGAAGGATTAATCTTGCCTATGAAATCTAAGCCCCACTATTGAAAAGGACCATTCACTACAATAGGTCTCAGGGGTAGATATTTTAGTTGTTGCTTCCCTATGAATATTTGGCACTTATCACAAGATTTCACAAAGGTGCACACATCTGAAAAAAGAAAAGGCCAGTAATATCGAACCCTTAGGATTTTATGAGCTGTGGTATTCCAGTAATGATGGCCTCCACAAATACTTGAATGAAACTGATGCATGAATTCAACTGAATCGTCTTTGTCCAAACATCTCAATAGTAAACCATAAGGATCTTTCCAATACAAAAGATTATCATTAATGAAGATTTTAATTGCTCTAAGCTTAAGGGCTCGGGCTTGAGTCATGCTAAGTTCAGGAGAAACCTCCAACTTCCATAAAAAATGAACAATACCTGAATACCATTCTGTTGGCGGCCGGAAGTCACTCCTGGATTGCTAGCAGGAGCAGAGCCCGACGCCCATCAGTTTAATGTCATGATTTGTTTAGGGTGATCAAATGGAGGAAGACTTAGAACAACATCATGTCAACTCAGAAACCATTCCAGGCATGCATGAAAGAGTGAGGTCTTGATAAAATCCAAACAGTGGGTCGTAGTAAAAGGGTGAGTAGGTGGAAGACTTACACAAGAAGGGTGCAAGGGTCTATCACAGACATCCGGTTTGCAACAGACTGAAGGAGAATGCATTCAAACATAAAATCCTTTCACATTCAAATACAAATACCAGAGAGCGCAACAATGTTACAACAAATCCTTTATCATAACAAGATTACTAAGTTCGCGTGAATCCTTCAACAGCGAACTCTCCGGCATAAGACAAAACAAGATGGAAAGAAAGAAGAACTGTTTGTTATAAACCAAGAATTCTCAAGCACAGAGGCATAACCAGGAAACCAGAGTATTTGCTGAAGCTTTACAGTCGGGAGCTTAGCTCTACCATCGATAGATACAAAAATGGCAAAAATGCCTACATATACTCAAAACAACAACAACAACGAAACCAAGAAATGCATTGAAAGCTTTGCGTCTTCATGGCTTCTGACATTCTTCAGCCGCAATCTTTGAATAATCGTGTAACTTATGTCAGACGCGATCAGTCTTCTGACAGCTACATCGGCGAATCGACGTGCCTTAAATTCATGGCCGTGCTCTCCCATAAAGGCGAAGGCGATGTCTAACCACCACCAACTGCTTCAATAACTGCTTCTTGGGATTGAGAATGACCCAGCCAACTCAGCACTTCGGGATATGGATGACTTCTCGCGCTGCCACCTAGAATAACTGATGGGTTCGTAGGACTATTATGGAGACCAGCGTGGGAAGTGAGGTATAGCCATGGAATGACGGGGCCTCAACTGTCAGGACAAAGAAAAGGACGATGAGAGGTGAGAGAGGTGGCGGGGGATTGACATGAGTCACTAGGGATGTGCGCAGAGACAGCGGGTGAATGGACGAGGCAAGTTTAATGTGGTGAAAGGCTGACATGGAGGGAAAGGATACGTGGCGAGTGATAAATGGATGATGAAACGAGGGAGAGGCCAGCTGGAAGTGTGAGAAAGAGGTGAACGGTAACATATGGCAGCAAGGGAAAGGTGGGTAGAGAGATGACATGACAGGAGGTGGGCCCATGCAGGTTAAAGACAGGGCAGCTGAGAAAGTCGGGGCCGTGCCTGAGCCATTGATCTGGGCTCCTCGATCATGGTCGTCGAAAACTGCATATGGGATTCCAGACCCCCCCCTCCGCTTAAAGGTAGAAAGGCAGGGGGGGGGGTCCGGAATGGTCTTCATCGCCATTGATCTGGGCGTGTCGATCTGAGCCGTTGGAGAGGTGCGCCCCCGATTCCGGACCCCCCCCTCCCTCTTAAAGGTAGAAAGGCAAGGGGGGTCTGGAATCCAATTTGCGTCGTCGATCTGAGCGCGCAAATCTGGACCACCCGGTCTTGTTTGCCGCTTACCACGGGCGCGTTGTCGCCCGAAACTTCGGACAAGTGGGTTTTTACCCCTTCTTTTGTGTTCTACCCCCTTATACAAGAAATATCGCTAACATTTGGCTCCATGGGGGATGGAGTCATCCCTGTGATGCTCTAAGAACTCTTTTGCAGACTTAGTGCCTTGTTGTTGGGCTATGGAGTCCTGCTCAAAACCTCCTGCTGCTGAAAATATAGGCCAAAAAATAAATCGAAACAAAGAAAATACATGCTCAAAAGAGCTTATTTATATACAATCTTAATGCTAATAAAATATTTTACATGGGGCTAGGTGAACGCAGACTTCCGCCACAGCCAATCAAGTAACTTCCTGAAGGGAAGCTCTTGCCTTCTGTCAATGTTCAAAAACAGTCGACGTAACCGTGATAGTAGAATGGTTACGCTTTTCAACTTCGTCTTGCAAGTTGAAGTTGAGATGGTATATGGCGGCTCCAAAGACTGAGGAAAATGCCACTCCATGTATTCGCTGACAGGATCATCGAATGAATGGCCAATTCTAGAAAATTGGTGACAGGCAGCCTTCTCTGCCACATAGTTATTCACTTGTGGCTGAATAACTCCGATAAGCACAGGTTGGTGGTGGACAGCTGACGTAGGATCGTTGTTCTCGGGCGGCGGCTGCTCACTGACCGGCTCTGGACAGGAAATATTCTACTCCTCTGGTTCGGTCTCCCCCAGGTCCGATTCATATTCATCATAAATAGGGACCATGGGGTGGATCTGTTTGTTGATTGGCTCTGAACAAAGGGCAGACTGCTCCTCTGGTTCGGTCTCCCCCAGGTCCAATTCGTATTCATCATAAATAGGGACCATGGAGTGGATCTGTTTGCTGACTGGCTCTGAACAAAGGGCAGACTGCTCCTCTGGTTCTCTTTCCTCTTCTTGGCTCTCTCCAGGGTCGGATCCATATCCATCGTAAATAGGTCCCCCGGGTAAATTATTCCCTTCCTCATACTTCTCGGCGTCTCCTGAAAGACCGAGGTGGATGATTTCCTCGTGATAATTTTCTTTAGCGAGCAGAGGATAAGGTTCTACGACCTGCTCTTGGAAACCCAACATATCGAGCTCAGACTCTGATTCGTAACTGTCATAAGTGGTCTGGCTACTCTGACAAGAAAAAGGTGATGTCGGGCTCTACTGCTCCTCTTCCAGATAATCATCGAAGTCGGGGGGAGACAAAGCTTCTTCAACTTGCAGAAATGGAACTATCCCTCGCTCCTCCGTTTCAATCCCGAATTTAAACACATCGTGGGAAATCTCGTGAAGGAACAAAGAGCAATCCTCTTCCACAACTACCTCTTTGTTGATTTGATCTGAGACAACAAGCTCATCGGGGGTAGATGCCAACTCATCTAATAAATCTTCAACAATCTCTTCGAAAGAGTTTCTCAGAGTGTCTGCCTCAAGGACTGGGAAATTCTCTGCACAGTCTTCATGTTTCAACCCTTCTAATTGGGTAGAGAGATATTTCACCTGCTCTATCAGCTTACTCAGGGCACCATCCTCCTCCCTGGGAACTTTATCACTTTCATAACCTGCCTCGGATGCAGATGGGTGGGGAGGAGAAGGGACTGAGTTCTGATCCAGGTCATCAAGATCCTCCCCGCAGCTTTCGTTAGAAACAACTTTCTCTTGTATAGAGTTGTGGTATCCCTCACAACAATTATGACAAATTAACTCAGGGGGATACAACCTCTAACAATAGGTGGTGAAAGCTGCATGAAAATCACTGAGCGAAGAAATGGTAGCCAGGGGTAAAGAACGATACCATTTACATGCATCCCCCACTAACGAGAACATGAACATTTTCAGTAATACATCCTCATGATGTATCTCCCACTGATGCATGAGTTCATGAAACTCAATGAGGTGCTGAGCCGGGTTGTCCTCTTCACCTTTTCCAAATATGGGCAAATAATTGCCCCATTCATCCAGAGAGGGGACAACATTAGGAAAACTAGGAATAGCAGAGAAATTAAAAGGAGAAAACCTGTGAGCAAGGATTTTCTCCATATCGAACTAGTTGAGTGGCCAATCGATCCTTGAATCATGAAGTCGCCAGGTGAAAGATGCGCAGCTTCAAATATGCCTGGTCCTTTTTCACCATCAAAGGCCAGATCTTAATGTTGTCATTACCCCAGGAAGCTTCTCAGACTGAGAAAGAAGCTGTTGAAACCTTCTCAAGAAAGCTCCTTAGGGTCGGCTTCCAGGTGTGCTGACAGTAGTCACAGCTGAAACAATGATGTGGAAACAATGGAGTCGCCACAGTGGATTCGCCAGGTGCACAGCAGCAATCTTTAAGGGCTCTGATGTCTGATGCACCTTCATAATCAGAGGCTCAATGTCGTTCTTCCCAGGGAAAATCTTCAACTTCATCCCCGGCAACGGTGCCAGAAATGTTGGCGGCCGGAAGTCACTTCTAGATTGCTAGTAGGAGCACAGCCCGACGCCCATCAGTTTAATGTCATGATTTGTTTAGGGTGATCAAATGGAGGAAGACTCAGAACAACATCATTTCAACTCAGAAACCAGTCCAGGCATGCATGAAAGAGTGAGGTCTTGATAAACTCCAAACAGTGGGTCATAGTAAAAGGGTGAGTAGGTGGAAGACTTATGCAAGAAGGGTGCAAGGGTCTATCACAGACATCCGGTTTGCAACAGACTGAAGGAGAATGCATTCGAACATAAAATCCTTTCACATTCAAATACAAATACCATAAAGCGCAACAATGTTACAACAAATCCTTTATCATAACAAGATTGCTAAGTTCACGTGAATCCTTCAACTGCGAACTCTCCAGCATAAGATGAAACAAGATGGAAAGAAAGAAGAATTGTTTGTTATAAACCAAGAATTCTCAAACACAGAGGCATAACCAGGAAACCAGAGTATTTGCTGAAACTTTACAGTCGGGAGCTTAGCTCTACCATCGATAGATACAAAAATGGTGAAAATGCCTACATATACTCAAAACAACAACAACAACGAAACCAATAAATGCATTGAAAGATTTGCATCTGCATGGCTTTTGACATTCTTCAGCTGCAATCTTTGAATAATCGTGTAACTTATGTCAGACGCGATCAGTCTTCTGACAGTTAGATTGGCGAATCAACGTGCCTTAAATTCATGTCCATGCTCTCCCATAAAGGCGAAGGCAATGTCTAACCACCACCAACTGCTTCAATAACTTCTTCTTGGGATTGAGAATGACCCAGCCAACTAAGCACTTCGGGATATGGACGACTTCTCACGCTGCCACCTGGAATAACTGATGGGTTCGTAGGACGATTATGGATACTAGCGCGGGAAGTGAGGTATAGCCATGGAATGACGGGGCCTCAACTGTCAGGATAGAGAAAAGGACGATGAGAGGTGAGAGAGGTGGTGGGGGATTGACATGAGTCACTAGGGATGTGCGCAGAGACAGCGAGTGAATGGACGAGGCAAGTTTAATGCGGTGAAAGGCTGACATGGAGGGAAAGGATACGTGGCGAGTGATAAATGGATGATGAGACGAGGGAGAGGCCAGCTGGAAGTGTGAGAAAGAGGTGAACAGTAACATATGGTGGCAAGGTAAAGGCGGGTAGAGAGATGACATGATAGGAGGCGGGCCCATGTAGGTTAAATATAGGGCAGCTGAGAAAGTCGGGGCCATGCCTGAGCCGTTGATCTGGGCTCCTCGATCATGGCCGTCGGAAATTGCATATGGGATTCCGGACCCCCCCCCCCCTCCGCTTAAAGGTAGAAAGGTGGGGGGGGGTCCGGAATGGTCTTCATCGCCGTTGATCCGGGCGCGCCGATCTGAGCCGTTGGAGAGGTGCGCCCCTAATTCCGGACCCCACCCTCCCGCTTAAAGGTAGAAAGGCAAGGGGGGTCCGGAATCCAATGTGCGCCATCAATCTGAGCACGCAAATCTGGACCACCCGGTCTTGTTTGCTGCTTACCATGGGCGCGTTGTCGCCCGAAACTTCGGACAAGTGGGTTTTTACCCCTTCTTTTGTGTTCTACCCCCCTATACAAGAAATATCGCTAACACATTCACATGAAGACAAATTATCAGTCAACTACTGGCTGTCATGTTTCTCTTTTTCTACTACTCCTATCTTCAAACTTGGTGAACTTTCCCCAATGAAATTTATGCCTAAAATATCACAGTTCTCTTCTGTCATGAGCTTGGAAAGGCCTTTGCCTTTTACCAGCTTGGTGGGCTTCACTTCTATGTCAAAATAAATCAACTTTGTGATCCATTTAGCTCTATTTCCATCAATATCAGACTGGGTCAAGACATCCTTCACAGAGGCTGAAGGAACATAGGCAACAAACTTTGCATGGAGGATATAAATTTTGCAAGCTTTTAATGACTTAATGAGAGCATAGGCTTGTTTTTCTATAGGATCATACCTTAGTTCAACGTCCCTGAGTGATTTGCTGAAGAAAGCCACCGGGATATCAAGATCTTCATCATCTTTTTGTAACAAGGCTGCTGCCATTGTGTCATAGGAAGCAAAAGAGAAAATATAGAAATTCTTGGTGTAATATGGACTGATTAGAGTAGGAGATTCCATGATAGCCTGTTTGATATCCTGAAATGAACTTCTTGCATTATCTGTCCATTTGATCTCAGATCCCTTTTTTAGCATAGAGGTTATATGTTTCACTAACTCAGCGAAATTAGGAATAAAACTTCTGACAAAATTGATCTTACTGAGTAGGGATTGTATATCCTTCTTTGACCTTGGTATGGACAACTTTTGAATTGCTTCCACCCAATATGGATCAATTTTCACTCCCTCTACTGAAACAATGTGGCATAGGAGCTTACCCTTCTTGAGAGAAAATTTAGAATTTTTTGGGTTCAAAGAAATCCCAAACTGTTTTCATTTCAAAAATACTCTTTTCAGATGCTTCAGATGCTCTTCATGACTGTTGGAATAAACTGTGATATCATCAAGATATATGAGGACAAACTTGTCCTTCTCTCCCACAAAATCTATGTCCATGGCCCTCTGAAAAGTGGCCTTGGCATTCATTGGCTCGAATGGAATTTTGGCATACATGAAGGTACCCCAAGGAGTAGTAAAGGCAGTTTTTTCTTGGTCATCAAGGTGTACATAAACCTAGTTATAACCTAAGAAGCCATCTAGGAAAGACATGACACTTGCTCCTGAAATTATTTGCAGCAAGTGTTCCATCTTGGGTAGGGGATAGTTGTCTTTCTTGGAGCATTTATTTAGGTTTCTAAAATCAACGCATAATCTAATCTCACCATTTTTCTTCCTCACTATCACTAGGTTTGTGATCCATTTAGAGTATCTTAGTGGAATTATGATTTTGGCATCGAGGAGATTTTTGATTTCTTTTTCAATTACAGGAAATAAGAGAGGACTGATAGTTCTTAGCTTTTGTTTGAATGGGATGGTGTCTTTCTTCGGGGGAATCTTATGTTGAATGACATCAGGATTATAGGTTTTCAGATCATTGTATTTCCAGGCGAAAACATAAGCAAATTCCTTCATAATGTTGCAATATTATGACCTTTGATCAGTAGTTAAATCAGTGGATAGATTTATGAATTTAGGATGACTCTAGCTTCCTATATTGTGCTCATGGACAACAAGATCCTTGTCCTTCTTATCAAGTTTGTAGGGGACATCGTTTTGGTCAAAAAGCTTCTCAAGAGGCACCGAACTCCTAGGTATATAATTGTTGGGCAGCTGAACAATATCATGTTGACCCATTTTTCTCTTCAACTTAGGATTTTTGGATTCCCCTACATTTTGATTTTCCTGGTCAATATGCATATCAAAAAATTCATATACAACCTGGAGAAATCTACTAAGCTCATCATCATCTTCAAAGACTTTCCAATATTTGATATTGTCGGGTAGGGATGGTCTGTATTTGACTTGGATTTCATAATTCATTCGAGGAGGCATGGGAGGAATGAACATAATGGCCAATACATCAAAGGAATCAACTAGGTGATTCATAGCTCTAGTTATATAAGAAATATCAAAAATGGAAAAAGAGCCCCTAAGTTTCCATACGTCATCCCTGAAAGATTTCAAACTGACATGTTTTTCTTGGAAAGTATCGTTTACTTGTTGTATGATGAGATCGACATCTCCAAACACCTTTAGACCTTTGATTCCCATCTCCTTGGCATAATTTAATCCCAACAACAAAGAATCATACTCTGTTATATTGTTAGTAGTCTTGAAATCAAGTTTAAAAGACAAATGAATAGCCTCCTTTGAAGGAGAAATAAAAAATACGCCTGCACTTGCTGAGTCTTTGGTACTGGCACCATTAAAGAACATGCTACAAACAGGAGTACTCTCTCCCATAGTCTGCTGATAAGTAGGCTTTGTGAGCTGCAAAGGAGATGGTTGAGAATCATCTATTTGCAGAATGCATGCCCCAAAGTCCATGTCAAATGCATAGATGGGATGATTTACATAACTTTTCTCATCACTAATGATGTAGGCAAGTTGATTCTGTTTGTAAAGTCTCTTTACCTCTCCTCTAAACATCAAGACTATGGCATACAAAAGATCCATCTGTAGGGTACCACCTAGCCTTTTTCTCCATGAACGTGATAAGAGGAGGCTGAACTTGGGTAGGATATTAGCCACTACAACATACATTACCATGCTTCTCATTGGTAGTTGGGCAAGGTTTATGACAAGGTCTTTTATGAGGCCGAGGCATCTAAATTTCCTAGAATCAAAAGAGAAGAGATCATGGTAATTTTTTTGTGATGTCAAGCCCAATTTCATCCATCACTGCTTTAGGCATAAGATTGTGTGATGCTCCAGAGTCAAGCAAGCAGTTTTGAAGGATCTTGTCATGGACATTCAGGGATATGTAGAAGGGTGGACAAGAATCATCTCGGTCCTCAACCCTAGGTCCTATACTCACTGTGGGATTTTCATCCTAAAGGTTTACATAATCAGTAGCTATGGGAGTCTTTGGTTGAAGGGACTTTAGGATAGCAGACTTGAATATGCCATTTTTCATAAGTTCAGTCAATGGCATAGGTATTTTTACCTCATGAATTTCTGATTCGAAATTAAATGAATATGATATTTTGTTGAAAGGTCTTACCTCATTAGAGGGAGCTCTGAGGGACACCTGTTCCTTAGCTTGGGGATGCAATGGATTCTGCTGTTGTTTTGTAAGAGTGGAGATTTGCTTTGCAGGAACAACAGGCTGCTTGGAAGCAACATATTTCTTTTTTCCAAGGGCAGCAAGCAATGGCTTTGAAGCAACAGTCTTAGATCTTAAATTATAACCTGTCTGATCATCTATATGATAAAAATATTCTTCTATGCTTGTCTCATTAATATGTTCATTCGTGAGGGCCTCCTCATAATTTGTTTGTGTTAAGAAAGAGGAATTAGCATCATCCTCGAAACAATTGATGTCATCTTCTTCTTCAACTTCACCATGAGATATCTCTTTCTCTTCTTCTAGGAAAACATTTTTGAAAGGGGGCCTGATCCTTTGGTCTTTAGCTACATTCTTGTCTCTCTGAAGGATCTAGACCTACTGGTTGTTCCTTCTGTAGGGGAATGCATTGGGATTCCTTGGAACATAGGCATTAGGATATTTAATTCTTACTGGTTGCTGACTCTGAATTTTCAGTTTTGACATCTCCGAGGTCAAGTTGTCCAACATCTTGGCCATCTTTTCCATTTTGGTATTTGAAGAAGGAGGATCAATAGATGACTTCTTTCTCTCAAATTTTCCTTTAAGTTTTTGGGATGCCATAATGTTGGATTCAACCTCAAGAGCAACATCTTTCATTAAGGCGAGTGTGGCTAACCTTCTTTCTCTAAGGATTAAGAAAAATTATGGATCAAAGTCAGAAGAGTAAGTAATATTTTTTGATGCATCAGTTGGCTTGATCTCTGCAGGGATCTTTCCAAACATCTTATTGAATCTTTTGGTGAATTCTGAGATAGATTTGCCATTTTCCCTTCTTAGATTTACAAATTCAGTAATATAATACAAGAGGTCTCTTGTTTCTCCCCAATGTTTCAAAAACACTTCATCTAATTTCTCAATACCTGCCACTGAATTAGCTGGCAGTTCCTTGAACCACTTCCTATCTTGACCATCCAAGCTCTACACAAAAATTCTGGTCCAAACATCTTCCTCTGAAATGTTAATGTTCTCAGCATAGGCATAGAAAGCCTATATGTTCTCTTTAGCAGTATAATCTCCATATCTAGTCAAATTGGGCATATATTTATGATAATCTTATGTTGGCATGGCTGATAAGGGATTGGGAAAAACAAGAGGAGCATACCTATTGGCTAAGATTTGTTCCATTTTTTTCAAAGGAGAAGCCATGGAAATATTGTGGGTTGATGCAGAGCAAGAAGTTTTTGTAGATGACAGTTGAGATGGGACAGGTGGGACTATGGAAAATGGTGGTCTTACTTTGCTGAGGAATGAAGTGGAAGCACTGGTAGAATGACTACCCTGGAATGTGGTTCTTGAATAAGGTAGGAAATAAGAAGCTCTGTAAAACTAGCCAAGCAACAAGGCCAAGTTTTCTTCACCCTTAGAGAAAATATCTTGTAAAATATATTCAAGAACAGGAAAACTAGTATGAGTATGGAAAAAAATTTCTACAGGCTTAGTTTGTGAAGTATTTAGGGAAGAGGAAGAGTCCTCTTCTTGGATATATTCTACAACTTCTTCCCCTAAGTTGGATATAGTAATATGCTCAGAAATAGGATCTATAACATCAAAAGAAATTGAAGGCTCATCACCCTTCAATCTTTCTGACAAAATTACAATTTTCTAAGAACTAGAAGTTTCAACAAAAGTGGATTCGACAAGAGGTTCTCTAGATGAAAATGAAGAAGTGTTTCTTGAAATACCTGGTCTAGATGCTCTTGAAGATCTGGATGTTTGTCTTTACAATGCTTTTCCACTTCTAATGATATTCTTAGGGTTTGAAACTGGTGTTGCTAGTGGCCTTTCTTGATTTTCTCTGGTATGATCCCTTCTCAGAGCAACTCCATTCCAATGGAGTCGGTAGATAAATGATTACAACCAAAAATGTGTCCAAACTTTGTCTACCATCAAAGTTGGATCTATGTCAATTCTCAAGGAAGCTGGGATTCAATCTCCATTCCCCAGCAATGATGCCAATTTGTTATCACTCCAGGAAACTCTCCTAGGGTGTATCTCATAGATGCCTGGTAACTTAACTTTTTTGTAATTATTTTCTCAATAATGGGTGTGGGGTTGGATCAAGATGAATATCTAAATCATTGGATTGTATCTTCAAGACAATCTACTTATATTCATACAGTACAAGGCCTTCAAGAGATATTATCATATAGGTTTGTAGATCAAATGGATAAAAAACCAATCACCTAACCATAACATACATAAACAATATATATGATGGGTTAACAAACTAGCAATGGATGCTTATGATTCTTGTTTAATAATCAAAGTTAAGATGACAATTACCATAGGACATTTATACAGAGACAAAGAAATGATTTCAACTCATAGGCATAGAATAAAAATGAAAAGAGAGTCTAACAATAACAATGAAAGAAGCTTGTAGGATTAATATATTAAAGAAAGTGTCTTTATCAAAATAACAATAGAGTCAAGAACTCAAAGTCGAACCTTTTTTTCATCAAATGTTCTTGGATTTATAGCCTTTACAAACAGTTTCAAGATGCTAGGATACTGGATCGAATTTTGCCTAAAATAGAAAGTCAATAACTAGCCCAAGAAAAAAGGAGAAGATCCTATAAAGTAGGTCAATTCCTATCCTTATATGATCTTTATATCTTTCATATTCTTTGATAGGCGTAGTGAGCCTTCTGAGGCTGCTGGATTTTTATGTGATATGAGAGAAGTAAAAAATGACACCTGCTGACAATCAAACAACTTTTATCCTTGAAAATAGCTAACCAATTTTGACCTTTCTGCCTTGTAGAGCATCTCCAAAATAAAAACAGACTCATGATAAGGATGTCATTAATTATTATCTATTGATTGGAACCATTCCTGAGGCGTTTGGACAAGGAAAACCTGGATCTGTGCAAAAATATTAACTTTCTTCCTTATCGATGCTTTCGGTAGCTAGAATAGACAGAATCTAGATCAATTAGCTACCGAAAGCTCTGCTTTCGGTGGATAATGGAAAATCTAAATGTTCTCCTAAGCCACCGAAAGGTCTTTTTTAGTGATATTATCAAAATTTCAAAATACCTTTTGTCTTAGCTCAAAAACGCCTTAGGGATGATCTTTTGAGGCTTCTTCATCTTGCTTAAAGACTGTAGGATTGTTGGCTGCCTCTAGCTCATTGCACTGAACTTCTACCTTTACTAAGGTTTTGAGAGCAGCATGTGTTTGAGACTAGTGTTGTGAAGACATAACTTATGACCTTAAAACCCTGACCTTTTTCTTCAAGTCCTAAGCTACTCTCCATAAGTTGTTGTAATATTTTACAATCTTCTCCTTCTTATTCTTTTCCTTTATTCTTTCATGTGATAATATTTCTAAGGCTGAGTTGCTTTCTGCAAAATTCTTCGACAGGGTTTCATATCTGGTTTTAATTACCCTTTCTAGCACTTCTTGTTGAGCTAACTTCTTTTTAAGCTTCTTGATTTCCTTTGATTTACTCTGCTTCACTTTTTTGCTAGATGAGGCATCTAAAACTTGTAGTTCTTGTTCTTCTTGGGGTGTAGGTGATGGAAGATCTTCATACCTTGTTGTGAATACATCTACATAAACTGAATTTTCATGCCCTATTTCAATCTGGTGCTCTTCATCCTCTGAGTCTATGTAGGGAAGATTAAGAATGCTCTTGCTCACTAGGGGTTATTTGGGCTTCTCTATTTCACTATTGAAGTTAAGTTTCTTATTAGTTTTATTAAGCTTAGAAGAAGGAGAGGGTTGATTAACTGGAACTGGAGAGATAGCTCTCCTCCTCCTCTTTCCACTTCTGGGAGTAGAAGACTTCTTGGAATGAGGACTCTTTTTACCCTCTGGCTGCACATCAGTTTGAAAATCATTCCATAAAAAGAAGTGATTCCATTCTTTGCTTCTTCTCTACAAAAAATCATAAACCAAGAGTTTAATTAAACCATGGTGGGATAGTCTACCTGCAACTTTATTGGGATTATCCTTGACTTGATGAGCCATCTTAGATAAGCCTCTATGGAGAAAATAGGGCCAATTGAGTGGGTTTCTACCAGTAAAATGATTCATGAGTTTGAAATGGTAAATCATCACCCTATTGTATCTACCTTCACAAGTTATATAGACCAGAATGGATTTTATTAACTGTTGCCATTTCTCTTCAAGGAAAGACACACGAATGTCTTTCTTCCATATCAAACCCTTGTGTTCTAGTTTCAAGTAGGACCTAAATTAAACAATCTTTGTGACAATGGTTTTAAACCAATTTTCTCCAGTCTTGGGAAGTTCTGTCACCTCAGTTATGAGGGATTCATCCATCTTGAATTCATCTCGACCGATGACTTCTTTCCTTCCATCAAAAGTTAGGGAAAAATATTATTCCACATGTTGGTGAGAGCTCTGTAATTGTTTACAAAAATTATAGCAACCCACGTCCCTAAAAAGTTGGCATACCTCTGGGTGAAATTCCAAGTAACTGATATTGTCTAGCTCTTTCCTTAGAATCTATCCTCCTTTCATCATTTGTCGCAAAGTTGTTGTACACCTACAATTGGAAAATCAGTTTTTGGGGGAAAATTACACAGTGTAGACTTAGGGAGATTTGGCTCGGTTGTGACAAGGACGAGAAATATGAGGCATGCATTAGAACGTGGCACTGATTACAAGGGATGCGAAAGAGAGGCTTGTGATTTGAAACAATCATGGTTGATGACTGTAATGATGAAAGTTACGTAACTATGTGGTTTGATGAAACAATGATCTGAAAAGATTCCCTACATCATGCAGAGATAAGCTCCTAGTATTAAATGGTTTCTCCTCTTGTCTTTTCAGTGGTTAATTTCAATTATAAAACTTCAAACCCAACGGTTTAAGCATGTGAAAGGATGTGTTGACTCTTCCCCCTCTCCTGTGATTTCGGTGGCTGAAATAGCCCTGAATTTCTTTGTTTAAGCTGCCAAACGCTAAGGCCTTCAATAGCTAAGAAGAACTTTCGAAGAAGTGCCTAAGCCACCAAAACTTGAGATTTGACTTAACAAATAAAAACTAAAACAAATGTTTTATCTAACTTTATTACATGCATAAAGCTCTAAAAAATGAGCTTTAAAAAATTTAAAAAAGTATTTTTTTAAAAGACATCCTATCACCTAAAATGAAATAACTTGATTGATTTATTTGAGGAGATAACACACCCAATGAAAATAGACACCCCAAAGACATCATCCATAGACAAGGACACATATATAACAGGAAGTGGTTTAGGAATGGGGCTTTGGACACTAATCCAACTGAGTGAAGTGATTTACTTGAGAAGCTTCACCTATGACAGTAAAACTGGTAGGATTGTGTAGGAATGGGTGAAGAAAGTGCTAGCAACATAAGGGATTCCTATATCGGTTGTCACACATGTCCTTGTGACAAGATATGTGAGGGAAAAACCCATAGAAATATTTACATATGGCTCTGCATTCATGAATCCTAACGTGGATAACATTTTAATATTATTCCAATAGATTGAGGAGAAAGGGGCAAGAATCAGAGTATTGGAGGAAAGACTCCAACAAGTTAGAATTGATTAACACAACCTTCAAAGTTTCATAGTTAGTGTCGAGAAGGCCAGGAGAGAGTTAGAAGAAGCCATAATAGACATGTATTCTCACCTACAACTCTTTCAAGAAGCAATTGTTTTAATCATATATAAGAATAATCAGATACAAATAAAACTGACACAGTACCAAACTATCCAAGAAGGCATTGGCGACATCGACAAATGGATCATTGAAAATCCTGATGCACCTCCAAAATTGTACCGACCATCAAAAGTAGAAATAAAAATGGATTTGTATGAAGATGACAATTGTCAACAAGTGGGATAGAGAGTTGATAAGGATTTTATCAAATCAATTGTCTTGGCACGTGCGTGGTTGTAAGACCCTAGGTTTGAGTTATCTTGAACAACAAAAACCCTTCAAACACTAGCCCTTTTGACATCACCTTCATGAAAGTGAAGTCTCACCTAAGGTATCTATTGGGGTTGTAGGAACTAAGTTTCTACAATAGTTAGGGAATGGGAGGAGATCATTTTATTCATTCTTACTTATCTATTATATGCAAGTTACTTTGTCTTTGTTCTTTGTTAGCTACTTAGTGAATACATATTCATATCACCATTATATTCTAGATTTAAACATAAACCCATTACTATAATAGTTGTAACTATTGTGTGATGATTACAAAGAAGAAAAATCTATTCTGACATGCATCTAGACAATGTCCATGATCAATCACATAAAAGACAGTAAAAAACAATATTTAACATGGTTCGCCCAACTCTAGGCTATATCCACAATGACTGGATTCTTTATTATTTTTTATGCAATTGTCTCAGGATTGCACAATGTGCTTACAAAGATACACCATGCTATCTTTTCCTTATCCTAGCCTAGCCATTATGCAGTGCAAGCCTCTCCCTCTTTCTACATCATCTCCTAAACACTTAGACATGGAATTTTTCATTCTCAGCCTATTCTATCACTCTCCTTACTAACAGGAACTCTCGACATCTTGGAACAGACTCCATAGTTCCACTCAAGAAGAACCCTATTGTTATTAGATAAATCAGTAGGTGAAGACACTAACAGATCTCCCTAGATCCACCTGGATCTAGAACAAAATAGAATAGGACATGACTCTTTCTCTAAGTTGTCGTAATTGAATCTAATACTAAGGAGGAATGAGAGACATACCTTTATATCTATTCCTTAGGTCTTTGTTGTTCCTGCTTCACTCTGGTTCTCTTGTGAAATTAGGTCCAAGACAACACAAACCAACCAAAGTGAAGATAGCAATGTACATTCAATGTCAACCTATGCATATGATCAAGGAGTTATGGAATAAAATAAGAGTGATTTTATGGGAAAGGGACTTTCCGCTGTATTATATTAAATGAAAGTAGAATATACAACCAGATCGCCTTGATGTCACAAGATTCCTTTTAGTGACCCTTGGTTCCAACACACACACTTTCTCTACGTTTGCATGAAGAAGATCCAATACAACTTGATAGACCAAATAGAGTCTTCAAGCTTCTATCCAAGCAGATTTCTCCACACAATTCTTTCACCAATTCTTCATTCAATCTTGCTTAACCTTTTCCATGAGAAACCTTTCAATATATAGGAGAAGGAGAGATGGTTAAATGGATAAAGATGATCCCACTAAATCTTATAATTCAGTAGGATTCCAACCATGTGAATGCCAACTCATTTTCTAGAAGATTCCCTTCTAGAACCTTCATGACCTCTTCTCTTTTCGAAGCTTTGAAATAGGTTCACACCATACCTTTAGAGAAGACTGTGAACAGTTCACACCCTAAGTGTGGGTTGCCTGTGAGAATGAAGGATTTTCACACCCTATAACATAGGCAGCCTGCAAACTCATCTTAAAAATGTGTTTTTTTGGAAGAAGACAACAACCACTTTTCTCAGGAAAAAAGTCCTTCTGGGAGCTTGAATACATCACTTGTAGAGACATCACTAGAGTGACCAAAATAATTTGTAACATAATGCCCCCCAAAGTATGAGGCTGGAACTTGTGACATTTGAAATACTTTGTAAAATGTGTATGTGTGTGTCATAAATAAGGAGAGCACCTAATTGAAAACCTGTAAACAACCAAGCATCTGCAGAATATAATACCAGTTCTGAGGTAGGCATTCCCATGCTCAGATCACAAATGAATGGAATCATAAATTTAGTTCATGGCCACCAATCATACACCATGGATCCATGTCATCAAAATGCTACTTAGCCACCAGGAATACACTGTGGATCTATGTGCCGATACAAATCATACATACTTCATTGCATCCTGGATCAAAAAGATGAGACCCGGGGTCTTCAATCTCGTCACCTGAAAGTACGAATCTATACATGCAATTACATGTGCTGAAGTCGAACATGGTAGAAACCACTTGATTACCAGTCATTGATGAAAACCATTAACAAGTGCAAGGGAAATCACCATTGATGTCAATGACTCCCAAGGTATCGAAGTACAATCTGAACGAATGCGAATGAATGAGCTGAAGTCGAGCACTCCACAGAATCTCTTGATCAGGGATCAATGATGTAAAACCCCTGTCGAAAGCAAAGAGACTTTCCATTAAGGCATGTAGGTTCCAAGGTACTATATGAGTTCTAGGTCTCATTTTCAGATAATGAGTTGGAATCGACGGAACAAGACTCGTCACAAGAGAGCCTTGATGTATCCCCCATCAATGATGCGAAATAAGTAACAGATTTTGAGGGTGAAACAAAGTATGAATACAGGTTGAAATGGACTAAGGGAAGGCTGACATAGTAAGAATGGACAACTGCAGATGGCTGACTCAATAGAGGGCTCATGTGAACTTCTCTTGAACATATGAACAACAGGACCAAGGACTTGGCAACACTAACTCAAAGATGACCCAGGATATGACCTTGTAACAAGTCGAACGAGAGACAAATGGATTTCCCAACCCGCATTCAAATGACGAATAGGGGGTGTCATGTTCAAGAGCGATGCTTACTTCCACTAATATGAATACGAAAACATATCCCTTTCCCAAAATTCCCCCCACCATCTCTGGAGAGTACCTCTTTATTTTTACACAAGATTTAGGAGGATAACATATGCTTGTCTATGCAAGCTCATCCTTTGGATGAGTCCCTCGGAGTATATTTAACAAACCCTATGAAGGAGTGGTTCGGTCCCATTGCGGGTCTTTCAATGTTTGTTTAATGAGTCCAAGGATAGAAAACTCGAGGCTTTTTCATGTTTTGAGAGTCTAAAAAACACTTAAAGAGAAATCTCCCAGTTCCTTTTTCGTAAAAGAGTTTGACGAGATCAAAAAAGTGATAAACTATCGCTCGTCGAATGTTTTCTTCAAATCCTTTAACGAGCGTGAAAAGAACAGGATCCCTCAACAATCTTTTTGTTTTTATGGAGCGTGAAAAGATCTTAAAGGATACTCCTTTATGGTCGTCATTTTCATGTTACCATGATGAGTACAAAAAGATGAGAAAATGTATACTTAGTTACGTTCTCATATATTTTTGAGCGCGAGAAAGAATGAAGACTGAGCTCGAGGTTTTTCTAAAAAACCCTAAAAAAGTAGTCATACATGCGACAAAAAGAAAAAACACCCACACTCCCTCATTTGGACTTCGAAGTTGCTATATCTGAGAAAAACCAGACTCACAAGGCTATTAGGGTATTAGGTTTTATAAACAAAGTAATAAAAATAATATTAAAAATCAATAAAAATAGTAAAAAGTGAATAAATATGGGTGAAAAGGACTTTTTACCATTTCATTGTTACTTTGCCCAAAAGCTTGTCCAACATACCTCATTTTCCCCCAAATTTATTTTCTCGATTGCGGGAGGCACAAGAGATCATTCAGAAAACGGTTTCAGTCGATGAGGTAATCTCTTGATTCTCTAACTTTTATATGGTTTATTTTTTGTTTTTATTGGCAATTTTTTGGGTTTTGAGTCCATTGTAGGGTCAGAACATGCACCCAAGCATTCTCATAGGTGGGCCATGCGATACCTATGAGAATATCACACTATGCAAAAGGTCCACCTGTGGGGGCCGAAAAATGGATTTTAAAGTGAGGTTTTGCTCAATTAAAGTTATGCAAGAGTTTAAAACAAGTTGCTAACTTCCCTCTCATGGATATTTTGTAGGTGTTTGACCATCACGATGTTGGAATGGAGAGAAGTAGAACATGAGGAGGATGATGCCATTGTCGGGAATGACCCGGGTACAATCGCTGCCCTTCGGGACTATGGGCTCTTGAAATTTTTTAGGATTCCAGGCATGAGAGCCCAACTCGGGTTGTTGGAATACTTGGTCCACATGTGGGATGTGGATCAACAATTATTTTATGTGGGAGTCCATATGATGACACTAGATATCAAGGATATATATTTTCTAACGGGGTTGTAACGATGTGGATACCATGCTACTTTGACCGGAGGTAGAGGTGGTGGACTCCCTATGAGTGAGTATTGTCGCCAATATTGTGTTCTCGAGGCAGAGATAAGAAAGGGTAAGGTTGCCATTTGGGGGGTCCAATATCTAAACCTACGGACCATCTTGTTTACTATTTCATGCATGGCCGGGAGTGCGGCTATGCACATGTATCTCCAGAGATATTTCCAATACACCATAGAGTGCACAGAGCCTCGGGTTTTCAACTAGTCGGATGCAGTTCTCCACAGTATGAAGAGACAATTGACGAAGTGAAGAAAGGGTGATGTGAAGAAGTTTGGGTATGGGTCACTATTGGTATCATTCTTCATCGAGAGGGTCCCACTGTTGCGACTACAGGTTGATTGGGGTTTATTGACCCCACAGGATTCGAGGATGTTGAGGTGGTGTAACTTCATGGATCGACATGTAGTAGAGCCTATAATCAAGTATAATGATTCATTTTTTGACTGGTTGAGGCCCCAGATGCTGTTGATCGATGACTACGCATACGATGGTTTGGATTTCCAAGGGGATCCAGATTTGGCTCTGCCTGAGGATGCTCAGTGGGGTGACTTAGGTAAGAAGTACACATTTTGTTCTTTTTAAATGTTTTTACAAATTTTATCATATGAAATGTTTTTAGGTTTATCCAAGAACTAAACCAAAAATTTCTTTTTGATGACATAGATGTGGAGCCATATCGACCTCGAGGAACGTCTCCCATTCAAATGCGAGGAGAAGCGGCTCCATTGGTGAGATGGGATACCAAAGACTATGAGGCAGTGGAACAGAACTTAGAGGGTTTGACCGCGGATGTCTCAGACATTTCCATTGGGCATATCCCAATATGTTATCAACACCATACTGTGGGTGTGTCTGAGTCTCTCATTTGACTGCTCGTAGGGTATCCTGAGAAGTTGTGTGTTATCGTGAGTGTCATCCATGATGCTATTTTGTAGAAGCTACGGGCTTCGTATTTTGAGATTTTGATCCTTGAACATAAACTTTTTGTAAAAACTTTTGATTGTTATATACATATATATGGCTTCTACTGGCTTATTTTTTGTTGTGTTATACATGTAATTTGTGATTGGTTTATAAATGTCCCAAATGTTTGTCTAACACATAGTAAGTTAATGCATCAGTCAATGTATTTAGACATCTAGGAATGTGCTGATATTCGATATAATCAAAATAACGTTCCAAGAGGTGAATTCGTAAATATACCCGTAATAAAGTAGGACTTTGGATAGCATAAACATTACTTAACTGTAGTACTACTAGCTGCGAATCGAGTCGTATAACCAGGTGGCATATATCAAGAGAAATAGCATCAATCAACAATTCGATGACAATGATATATTTTGCAATATTATTGGTCACATGACTGAGGCACACACCTCATAGACTGATAAGTTTGTTTGTAGGAGTGTAAATTTCCCATGCAGTAGAGGCAAGGTTCTGAGTACTACGGCTAGCACCATTGGCAAAGCCCATGTGGTATGGAAAAGACTCTGACATATAGAAACCAAGCATAATGTAAAATAAGCGGTTGAGGGTAGATACCAAATAACAAAAAAGCATACTAAAGTAACACACAAAAAGTATGATACAATAAAATATATGCATGCATGCATGGGTGATCTTAAGCATAGTACTTCTTTAAGTACAACTCATTTTTGGGTTCACTCAAAAGGATACCATCGTAGTCCACCAACTTGTAAGCTCCTTTCTCCAAAACTCATCTGACGATATAAGGACCTCGCCACATAGCCTCAAATTTTCTGGCTCCTAGAATATCCTGATCTTGTTCGTAAAGGAGAACAAGATCACCTTCAGAGAGAATTCGTGGCTTGACATGTTTGTCATATTGGGCTTTGACATGTTTCTTCTGGGCTTCTATAACTAGGGTGGCATCACGATGGGTTTCATATAATTGCATGAGATACAACATATGTTCTTCTTCGACAGAAGTGTTTGGGATAAGTTTGATTGCTAGTTTTAGGGAGGGTATCTCACATTCAATTGGTACGATGGATTCTAGACCATAGACTAACTGGAATGGTGTAAACCCGGTAGCAAACTTAACGGATGTCAGGTAAGCCCGCAATGCTGAAAACAACGTTGTGTGCCAACTCATTTTTTGAATCCCTATCATTCGTCGAAGCATGGTAATGAGGATTTTGTTTATTGCTTCAACTTGACCATTGGCTTGTGGGTAATAGGGTGTTGGGTTTTCATGGAGAAGACCCAAATTTTTAGTGAGTTCGAACATCATGAAGTTTCTAAAGTGGCTACCATGGTCAGTAATGATAGATTGAGGAACACCAAATCGAGCAATGATGTGATTGAATATAAATAATGCTGCAGTCCTTCCAGTATTGTCGAATGTTGGCATTGCCTTGACCCATTTCATAAAATAATATATGGCTACAATAATGTATCCATGCCCCCTGGTTGAGTGAGGGTGACATGTGATGAAATCAATACCCCATTTCACAAAAGGACCAACGGAGACCACAGGGTGTAGAGGAGTAGGGTGTGATCATATTTTATTGTTGTAGGTTTGGCAAGCGTGGCATTTCTAGACGAAAATTATACAATCGTTGAATAAAGAAGGCCAAAAACATCCTGCTCGTAAGATCTTCTGGGCAGTAGCACACCCAGACATGTGACCACCACAAGCTCTAGAATGCCAGTCATTTAGGGATTTCTCAGCTTTGCCAAATGTGAGACAATGTCGAAAAACGGAGTCAATCCCATGATGATAAAGAGTATCACCGAGGATAATATACTAATAGGCTT
Organism: Picea engelmannii; assembly: GCA_009831015.1. Taxonomy (NCBI): domain Eukaryota; kingdom Viridiplantae; phylum Streptophyta; class Pinopsida; order Pinales; family Pinaceae; genus Picea; species Picea engelmannii. The sequence goes on along the minus strand of ML784187.1, from coordinate 101,851 downwards.
GGTAGTGTATTTGACGACAGCCAATGTTAGAAAAATTAGGCCGAAAAGTCTGGGTCTAAAGATATATGATGATATCTCCATACCAAAGGTCATTGGAACTGATCAAGAAAAGGGATTCATTGGGTAATGAAACTTCTGCTACATTTTCCGTCTCAGAGCAGGGAAGGTCGCATATCAACTCGACAAACACCAAGGATTTCTTGGACTTAGCGTGTTCGAATTCTAATTCAAACTCCTAGAGTATTTCCCCTCTAGCAATTGACGTGTAAGAATGTGTTTCATAGGGTTGCATTTAGAAATTACCGTAGTCTTGCAAGAAAGGATATAGTGTCGGAAACGTTGAATATCTTGGACAACTACCAAGGCCAATTTTTCAACATGTAAATACTTGGTTTCGGTAGTCATGAGACTCCGAATCAAGTAATAGATGACAGTTTCATCATGAGAATCATCCTCTTAGATGAGAACCATAGTGATGGTATAGTCCGAGGCTGCGAGGTAGAGGAAATATTCTCAACTGTAATCAGGTGGGAATAGTAGTGGGGTATGTGTCAAAGATAGTTTCAAATCTTCAAAAGCTTTGTTGGTAGTTGTATCCCATACGAATTCAAAACCTTTCTTGAGCAGTCATGTAAATCCAAGAGTTAGCTCAGCATAGTTTGGGATGAAACGACGGAGAAAGTTTGCCTTCCCTTGCAAACTTTGTAACTAGCAAAGTGAGGAAGGAGGAGGAAGATTGAGAATCACCTCAACCTTCAAAGGATCCACCCAGATCCCTTGAAATCAGGGATGATTTTAAGGATGGAAATATATTTTAAAATGTAGAAACCTTGGTGAATCTTACTAATACTTCATATGTCAACTATAAATGTTTAGCGATATTTTTGTAAAAATATTCAAATTTCTAAGTATTTTATATAGTTTTTATAAATTTTTGGCTATTTAAAGGTAAAATAATTTTATCCTATAGAATTTGGGCGAATCATTTTTAAAATAACGAATCTCATTTTTGGAAAAACCATGGAAAATTAGCCCATGAGCGAAATTTAGCCCCTAAAATCATCTATGCTTGAAATGAAACAATAAATCCCAGAAGTCGGTCGGATTCTATGCAAAAAACACATTTGTGGGGATTCAAGCATATATGGTAAAACCGACATCGAAGGAAAATGGCACCGAGGTGTATTGGATGATCTACACGGTGCATGGAATGAGTGGGTAGGTCATCGAGATATGGCTGCACAATGTTCTTTATATCATGAAAGGCATAAGACATAGCACATTGTAAAGTTGCATTGACATTCTTTAAACTGAATGGAAGTTTTTGGTAGGCGAAAGTGCCCCAGGGACAAATAAAAGTGGTCTTGTGTTGGTCTGCAGGTACGATATTGATTTGGTTATATCCAGAGAAACCATCCATTAGAGAGAATATTTCACTTCCAGCACAATCGTTGACGATCTGGTCAACGAAGGGGGTAGGAAAGTTGTCTTTAGGACAAGCTTTGTTAATGTCCCTATAATCAATGCACACACGGATTGTTCCTTGTTTCTTGTCAATCAGAACAAGATTGGAAACCCAGTCAGTTAGAGCCACAAGGTAAATAAATCCATCTTTGAGAAGTTTCTCAACTTCAAGATTGATAGCGGCTGCTTTACTTGGGTGAACCGGACAAAGTCTTTTCCGGACGGGTTTAGCACTCGGGTATGTATGAATCTCATGTACCACAATGTCAGTGTCAATCTTTGGCATTTCTTCATACTCCATGCGAAGTTGTCACGAAATTCTTGGAAAAGAGACTTGTAGGTGACAACTTCATCATGGGAAAACAAAGATCTGATATGCACATTTTCGACAACTCCACGTTTTATGGCTATGTTGAGGGGGATGGTGGGTGAGATATTACTTAAGTTCCCTTCATAGAACATACCTCGTCTAGACTTGGGAATGGTAGAAATGATGACAACGATCGACGAGGTCTAGAGTCATTGGTAACCCTCGATGGTGTGTTGTTCCAGGAAGAGGATGGAACGATGATGTCCATATTCCCAAGGGGTATCTTCCACAGACATAACAGACATAATCATCTCGTCTGTAGGAAAAATGACACGGAATGGATCCGGAGATAAAGCACCAAGAGAGGGGGTAGAAGGGGTTGCCGATTGAATGGCTTGATAAGCGAATTCGACCAGACTCAAAGACATTTCATTGCCATAATGAAGATGATCTCTGGGGTTAAGTACCATCCACGGGTCATAAGATGCAGAGGTTCCATGAACAGAGGTGGAGATAATGTTGATCGAGGTGACAAATGTATGTGGAACATTGGGTGGTGGAATGGGGAAAGTACCCATCAAAGAGGAATGTTTAAGAAGACCCACACTGACGTTCTCATATCCAAGGGGGGATTTTGCAATGAAAGGTACGTTGTCGGTATGTGCGTCAGAGTGAAAGAAGGCCAATTGGTCTACGGTAACTACTTTTCCTTGATGTGAGAAATGCATGACATAGAAAAGAGTGGACACAACTTCATGCATGCAATCGATCTAGCTATGACCAAGTAGAAGGTTGTAATTGAAAGGAGTGTCAAAGACCTCCACTTCAATGTTGAACATTTTTCCTTCTAACGTAATAGGCAACTAAGGGAGGACACCGTAAGGCTTAAAACCAAAGCCATTGAAGGCTTTGAGAGTGTTATGGGATTCACTCAAAGGAGGAGAGCCAATGGCTTTCCAGCAGGTAATAGACATGACACACATTGAGGCACCCTCATCAATAATTGTTTTACAAATGTTTTTGTCAGAGACAACAACTTTTATTTGGAATGTGAGTTGAGGGGGTAACCTTGGAATGTGATCTTCCAAGTCAAAAATTATTAAATTTGTATCTGTAGGGTCGATTCCACCAATAGATTTCAAAAGTTCCTTCTGTTGTATAGGACCACTCTGAAGGAATTTGAGGGATGACATCGTGGATGGTGCTTGGGCCAGATCTTCAACAATACTATAGTTTTGGACAACACGTGCATGAGGATTGAAAGCAAATTTTTGAACAACACCCTTTGGGGGAGGGAAAAGAACTGTATCTAGGCTTGGTCATTTGAGATGAAGAGGACCATTGGTAGGTGGATTCATGTGATATAGTTAGACCAATGAAGGAGGTATTGCATCAACCTTCTCTTTGGAGGAAGAATAATCTTTGGCTCGAGTGGTAAGTGTGATATCATTCTTCTTTGAATCACTTGTACACATTAATACATAGGATGTATTGGAGGGGGAAGGTTGGTCATGAATGACTAATTGGGCCTATTGTTGAGAAGGGAAGGGTTGTGACAACACAATCGGAGTGGGGGGTTTTGGGGTCCCTTGAAGGAACTTAGTAACCTTGTCTTGTTGTGGACAATCCTTAGTGTAGTGATCATCACCACAGATAAGACAAGGGTATCGAGGTTTGCACTTATCCCTATCATCAACAAGTGGTGTTTTGGTTTTCTCAGTTTGTGGATTATTTTTATCCTCCTTGTTCTTACCCTTTCCTTTTATGGATTTATTTTTGTCGACGGGGGTAGATTGAACAGAGTTTACCTTAGAAGTCTTGTCGGTGGGAGGGGTAGGAGACAGAGCATTTTGAACATTAGAAGAAATGGATTTGGGGTTGTTGCTAGAGGTTTGGATGGAATGAGGTTGGATATGGAAAGTGCCAATCACTCCATTAGGTGCATGAGAAGTAGTAGGAGTAGTTGAAGTAGCCGAAGTAGAAGGATGAGGTGCGTTAGGGAGTAAGTCGTAAAGAGTACCTATTTGGGAGTAAATGAGGTCAAGGTATTGAGCACGACTAATTGCCTATTCTTCTGTGAAAACTCCACCCATGGAGATGTCACGAGTGATGTCGTTCACGAATGATTTCATGAACCACTCTGCCAGCAACTGATCATGAAGTTTGAGTTTGATGAGACGTTGTCTTCATCGCCACTCATGAATGTGATAGGAGATATGAGTGGCTTTGGTTTGTTTGAAAGAACTCAAAATTTTAGTTCACTTTTCATAGAGGATTGGTAACTAGTAGTGGGTGAGGAAAGCCATAGCAAGGGTGTTGAAGTCGGCGAAGAAGCCTCATGGTAATTCTATATACCACTTTGCGACGAAACATGTGAGGGTCCGTCGAAAAAGGCATAAACGAATAGAGTCATCCATCAAGGAGTTGGATGAGAACCAAAGGTGAAATTCATTACATGATTGTTCGGGTCCTCTCCCAGTTTACCATCGAATTTAGGGATGTCAGATGGTATTTTGGCCGGTATGGCAGGCCATTAAGGAGAGTGATAGATCAGATCATTTAAAATCCTCGACAGATTAGGGAGGTCCAAGGTGGCTAAGAAGGGTAATTGTCTATTCACATGCGGGTATTGGTGACTTTGGGGAGGGAGTCCCATTGGTAGACCAGTGGGACCATAAGTGGTTTGCATATAATGTGAAGATCCAGGCTGATTCGGTTGTTGGAGTGGAGGCAAGTAATTAACAGGGTTGTACCCTTGAACAGGGGTGTGGGTTTGAGTGTTCAAACCCCAAATAGGATTGGACGTGCCTGGATATGGTTGGCCTGTACTAGGGGGTATGAAGGATCTAGCTTGAGGTTGTTGCCTCCTAGTCGAGTGAGGATTATTTTGAATAATATAATTCCAATACTGGGCCAAGGATGGAGGTATTTTTTGTCCATAGAGTAGGTTCAGTCGGGGTTACCCTCCAATCGGGGGTTGCATCCCAATTGGGATTTGTCCTGCAAAAAGGGATTGGGTTTGGCCTCCTTGGTGAAATTGTCCACTTATAGGAATTTGGTAATTAGTTGTGAAAGACAGGATGGTGCCACTAGGGTTAGTGCCTCCTATAGAGGATGGAAGAGGTCCTCTGAAAGAGGATCGAGGAAGTGTCGAAATGAAACTAGGAACAAGATGGTGCCCATAAGGAGTAGAAACGCCAAGATTTTTGGATGAGATTTGTGTAGGAGCGAGAATAGAAGCATTCAATGTGTGATATATGAGCAGAAGTAATGGGTTGAATCTGGGTAAAAGAGGTGTGTCAATGAGGGATTGGCTAGCTGATGTAATCCCAGTGTGAGGACTCGTAGTATCTGGGACCATTGTGTAATGGACCATTTGTAGAGGGATATTCAAGATGTGGTTAGCTAGAGGAGTGTCTGTACCAGAAAAATAATAGGTAGTAGTAAAAGGTATTGCGTCTAGATCAGATGTTTCGGGCAGCTCATTTGTGACCGTGATATCAATGCCTGCTCCTGAGCCAAAGAGATCCTGTCTAAAAATGCAAGTAGTCCAAAAAGGATCTTGACCCTCAGGTCCTATGAAAGGTCCAGTTGGTAATCCAGAAGATTGAACAACTATATATCTAGAGGAATTCACTTGAACAATACATCTCTCGGAGTTAGGAGGAAGTCAGAAGTCCTCTCGAGAATTGGTAATTTGGAATCTCTCTAGAGAGTTAGTTCTTTCCACTTGTGGAGTGGCAACATCTTGGAATTTACTCTGTTGAGGAGATCCCTCCGGTGAGTTGGTAGGCAAGGGTTGATAACCTTCCAGATATTCTAGGGGTAGGCCTTGCATTCTACGTGAACGACATGGAGGGTCAATTGTGATTGAGTTATAATTTTATGAAATAAATTCTATGGTCAACTTGGGTAAAAAAACAACATGCACTAATAAAATCTAGGAAGCAAAACCAAACAAACAAGAGCTTCTAATTCTGAAGTCACTAGTTGGTGATGAAATCCAATGTTGCGACGATGAGACAAGAAGGGGCTGGGCCAGGGTGGAAAAGTTACATTGATGACCTTCTTAACAGACTTACACCCTGGTGAAAGCTCCCACACACAATCGTGAGTATACCCTCCAAGGAGCCCGAGTGAGTTTGGCCAATGTCAATTCCAGGTACCATGAAGACTTACCCTTTCACAGTCACCTTGTATAAGACCCTAAGAAGATAGGCTACTAAGGTTACCACCAACAACAATGATGCCTCGGGGAATAGTTGATAGTCTGATCCACACACAAGGGCAAGGTATCTAGCCTGAAATCTGCTTGAGAGGCTTCCACTCATCATTGTGGGTTTACCTTCAAGTGACCCCCATAATACGTGCAATCTCTACACCGATATCAACAAAGTAGGGTGAGTAACTCTGTCAATCTCAATGCAACCTCAGGTTTGACCCTTGTGTGAGAAGGGCTTCCCAGGACAAAATGATGCAAATGGAATTTGACACTCCTTATCACAAGATACTATTGTGTGTTTTGTGCTTTGGAGAGTGTGTCTCATTGTCTATTCCAAAGCTCTAGCCTAGCTAATGTTGGTGTAAAAGAGCCCTAGAAAAAGTTACTAGTTGAATTTTAAAGTTGTGCAATATTATTAAAGGTTGTTTTTATGCAAAAAAGAGACGGAAATGAAACCGATGTTGTGTGAGACTCTAACCCAACAATGCGTAAATAGGGATGAATGATACAAATTTTGTTCGATGAATCCTATTTACAAGAGGGAAAGATGAGTTTTTTGGAACAATGTGAACTACGATGTATGATCTTCTCTGAAATGTAATATCAAACAATCATGAACAATGCAAATTCTCTATTCATTCTCTTTCAGTACTTGAATGCCCATATTTTTTGAATAAAAGGTTTCTTAAAAAATAAAAAATGTCTTTAATTTTTTATTAGAAACCAAGCAACAGGGATGGAACTAAGAAAAAGTAAGCAACCAATGAAAAAGAAATACACAACAAACACCCAAATCGATCTTTCAATGAAGATAAAAATAACAAACTGACAAGACCAGTCTCTTCAAAAGAACATGGGTAACAATTTTCCAAGTAATAAGCAATTGAAAAGGACAATTAATCTAAACTTTTAATCCAAACAAAGGCTCCTAACCAAACAAGCACTCAGATTTGAGAATCAGAGATTATACCCTTGTCAAGAAAGGTCAAGAGGTAAAAATTGAGAAAAAATGATCAAGAAGAGCTTTTGATTTCTGAAAACTAATCATTCGTGAGATTTGAAGTCAAGAAACATTCAATCACTGGCCAAAGAAGTTCTTTCCAGACACACCAACCAATTTGGGCATCTGAAGGCACAAAAGACTTAATACAAAATTTTTACAAGTGAGTTCACAGTCTGACAGTGGGGTATAGTGCGAGAATTAAGGATTCTTGCAGGCTAGACATAGGCAGATTGCGAGAAGTTCACATTGAAATGAACACTAGGGTGCAAACTTCAGTGATTCTCGTAGGCTACAAAAAGGTGCAGTGTGAGAAGGTTTGTAATCAAGAAAATTTTGGAAAAATGACAGAACTTTTGAGTGAAATTCTAGATCCAGGGAGTCTATGAGGATCCCCTCAAGACTTGGAGATTGATTGGGAATGAAAAAGGGTAGGTCAAGAGAAAATGGCTAGGTAAAAACCACCAAAATGTGTTGTATCCCCAATGGAGTCGCCAATTTTATTATCAAATAAATCGGTAGGTGTGGACACTAATAGATCTCCCTAGATCCACCTGGACCTAGAACAAAACATGATAGGACATGACTATTTCTCTAAGTTGCAGTCATTGAATCTACTACTAAGGAGGAATGAGTGACATACCTTTATATCAATTCCTTAGGTCTCTATTGTTCTTGCTTCACTCCGGTGCTCTTGTGAAATCAGGTCCAAGACAACAAAAACCAACCAAAGTGAAGATAGAAAATTACATTCAATGTCAACCTATGCATATGATCAAGGAGTTATGCAATAAAATAAGAGTGATTTATAGGAAAGGCACATGCCACTGTATTATATTAAATGAAAGTATAAGATACAAACAGATCGCCTTAATCTCACAAGCTTCCTTTCAGTGACCCTTGGTTCCAACACACACACTTTCTCTACGTTTGCATGAAGAAGATCCAGTAAAACTTGATAGACCAAATAGAGCCTTCAAGCTTCTATCCAATAAGATTTCTCCACACAATTCTTTCACCAATTCTTCATTCAATATTTCTTAATCTTTTCCATGAGAAACCTTTCAATATATAGGATAATGAGAGATGGTTAAATGGATGAGGATGATCCCACTAAATTTGAGAAGTCAGTAGGATGCCAACCATGCGAATGCCAACTCATTTTCTAGAAGATTCCCTTCTAGAACCTTCGTGACCTCTTATCTTTTCCAAGCTTTGAAACAGGTTCACACCCTACCTATAGAACAGACTGCGAACAATTCACACCCTAAGTGTGGGTTGCCTGCGAGAATGAAGTATTTTCGCACCCTAAGTGTGGGTTGCCTGAGAGAATGAAGGATTTTTCCACCCTATAACATAGGCAGCCTATGAACACATCTTAAAAATGTGTTTTTTGGAAGAAGACAACAACCACGTTTCTCGGGAAAAAATTCCTTATGGGAGCCTGAATACATCACTTGTAGAGACATCACTAGACTGACCAAAATAATGTGTAACAGAATGCCCCCCAAAGTATGAGGCCGAAACTTGTGACAACTGAAATACTTTGTAAAATGGGTGTGTGTGTCAGAAACAAGGAGCACACCTAATCAGAAACCTATAAACAACCAAGCATCTGCAGAATATAATACTAGTTTTGATGTAGGCATTCCCATGCTCAGATCACAGATCAATGGAATCATAAACATAGGTCATGGCCACCAATCATACACTGTGGATCCATGTCATCAAAATGTTGCATAGACACCAAGAATACATTGTAGATCTATGTGCCGATACAAATAATACATACTTCATCACATCTTGGATCAAAAAGATGAGACCCAGGGTCTTCAATCCCGTCACCTAAAAGTACGAATCTATCCATGCGATTACATGTGTTGAAGTCGAACATGGTAGAAACCACTTGATTATCGGTCATTGATGAAAACTGTTAACAAGTGTGAGGGAAATGGTTGTCACATGTTCAACCGATGGAAGTTTGTTTATTCTTTTTGAAGCTTTCTACACCTTTTCCTACTCATCCCTTAATTGTTCTTCCACAACCTTCATCTCTGGATCTTTTACCAAGTATTTCCATATTTGTGCACTTTCCTTGCAGAGTTTTTCACATTCTTCCTCCACTTTCTTGATGTTAGTGATGAATATCATCTTTGTTCTCTCTCTTCCATCTCTTTCCTTTGATGGCGTTCCCAATGTACTGTGCAACTGTAGGTCCTCTATTATCGTGTATAAGCCTTTGATGACTTCGTCAATTTTCAAAACCCGCTCCTCCATGGTATCCTCCACTACTATTGGTACCTTTGAAATTTCTTTGTACAAATTTTGGACGACCGCTTGTGTATTCTACACCATTATCTCATCTTCATCCTTATCTTTTAGATATTTCCTAGCCCTTTCCTCGACCTCATTCTCTTCCTTCATTGCTTGTTCAACCTTTTCTTCAGCCTCCGTATTATCGTTCATTGTGCTTTCCACTTTCTTCTCCACTACGCTCTTTTCTCGGAGATCCTCTACATATTCCTTCTATAGTTCTGTCTTTTCTTTTGTAGCCTTTATCCACTCACTAGAAGCGGTATCTGCACAAAGTCATAATTCTTTCGCAATACCCATTCGCAATCCCTATAACACTATTGTAGGAATATGCGAGACGACTAAGTCTAGGTGACTCAATCCTTGTACTTGTGCCTACATTTCAAGTGTGGGGAACGTGATTGCATATGCTAATATTTTTATCACTCTGTAGCCTTTAGTAATTTGTGAGAAGAGAGAAGTGGTGGCTTATAACTCCCTCATTGTGCCTGCTGGTTGTCCTTCCTTGGATATTCCTTTTGCTACCAGGATTACTATATCTAGCTGCACTTGAAATTCTGTCATTTGCTCTTTCATTATTTTTCCAATTTCCTCCTTAGTAGTATCATTTAATTTATAATCAACATGGTCCATGTCATTATTCGTCAATGTGTAAACTACCAGTTCCTTATGCACTTTCTTCTTTTTGCACGCACCTCTTGCTGGCTCCTGTCCCTTGTCTTTTATTTTCCTTTCTATCCCAGGCACTATTTGTCATGTTTTTTCTATTGATGGTGCCATATACGATATATCCTCTTTTTTATTTCCTTGAACCTATTCATTTTCATTCCCTGTACCAGTATGCTTTCCTACCTCGTTGTTTCCAGATGGCTCTGGCTCAGGGCCATCTGTAGGGATTTTCCAATATATGTCCCAATCCCACATAATTAGCTAGATATCTTCTTTAGTAGATTTGTATTTTTTCTGGACCCACACCTTTATTGGGTCCTTATTTACTTGGACATATATGTGATGTTTGTCTGCTCGAAACTGCATGACTAGTGTGTATGCTTCCACCAGTTGTGGTGTTATGAGTGGTGTGTCCTTAATGCACCGTCGAATCCTTTCCACATAGAGAAAAAATTTGAAATTGGTATCTGTTTTGCGCTATTTATTCATTGTATACCACAAGTTATGGTACTCTGTTCGTAAACATAGTTTCCCTCTTAGGTCCAAGAATTATGCGTCCTCAAGGTCTTCCCATGCTATGAATGCAAGAAAAATCAAAATCCATGGGTAATGGAACTCGATACCTTTATCTTGTTCATATACATAGTCAATAATAAATTGGTTTAATAGGAAGGGAACCCATCTCATTGAGGTCCCTTCCACACTTTTCTTCTACAACTATCACCCCTACTAGCACTTGGTCCTTCATGTATTTCCTTAGAAATTTTCATGATAAATCATGTGTCACGATTTTTATATTTGGGTCTCATATGTTGGGAATGTCAAGGCCGTGCACCCCTCTAAATATGACGAACTTTTGTTTCATGGCCTATAACAAATCCCTATCAGTATTTCTATCTGCAAACATCTGGGTGGGATCTTTCCCTTGTGTCGGTAAACCTATAATCTTGGAGATCAATTCTGTGTCCATTGAGATTAGCCTATCCAGCCACAAATACTATCCATGCATGTAATATAGGAGTAATTTTATGCATGCATTTACTTCATTGGTCAGTCTGAAGTGTGGGATGTCGAATAGATTTAGAAGGCCTACTCGCTCCAATCCTCTGGCCCATTCCTAGGGTAGAGGTACACTCTGGTTTGTTGTTGGGTCTACTTTCAATTCTGTATAACGGTGGGGCGCCAACTCAGGGAATTTCTCCATATATGTAATGTCATGGTATTCATATCATATTTTTAGCACCTTCCCCAACATATCTTCATCAATGATGACCCCTTCTGGTATGTCGAGTGTCACCAATAGGTGGTTAAAATTCTTTGACACTATCACTGGTGGGGCATCGTCTTTTCTCGGTGGGATGTAATCATAGGGAAACCTTAGTGTTGTTTCTCCCAAATTATTCTCAACCTCTAGTACCTTTGGTTCTATTGGTGATTTCGTTGTGTAAGCCTTATTTGGTATGGGTGTTGGTGCTTTTGGTGGTTCCATTTCTGTAAAACCATGTAACTCTTGATAACTACTTCAGCTATGTTTCTCCTTCTTAGTTCTTCTCACATTATCTATTCGCTCTTTCTTTCATGCGGTTCATAGTAAGAATAACTAAGGCATGTTTCCCCTCAACTACGTTTGTGCCTCCTTTCCATCTATTCATGCCTCTTCACACCTTAACTAAATTTTCCAATCTTCCAATGGGGTTGATAAGTGGTTGACTAAATGAAACTTTATTACCAAATCCATTGTGTGATTTTTGCCTCGTACTACCAATATGTCACGATTTCCAGTGAATTTTACCATTTAATATTATACGGCATATTTATGACCTGTCATTACCTCTTTGTAGTCATCGTTTCCTTGCTTTAATTATGTTAATGTTCCTATTAGTAATATATTTCAAAATTGTTCTTTCTTTTGTTTTTGTTTTCTTTGTGGTCTTTTGCTTCTGTGTATTATTTTCTTTATTGTTGCAGTTCCATCTTGATAGCACGACAATCATTCTTTCCTCGTCGCAATTTATTATGCCTTTGTTCTCTGTAATATTTTTCTTTTTCTATATATACTTTTTATTTATTTTTCTTCATTTTTGTACTTTTTATATGTTTTTTTATGTTTTACATCCCTACTGTAGTACAATTAATATGATACATGTGTTATGGTGCAACCCAGATTACTATGTAGACTATCGACTTTCTCTATAGAGATTTAGCTAAATTCCATTCACCATTTCTCCAAGGAATTATACATTCAAGGTTTTTAACTACACAACACCTGCCTCCATTAAATGTTTAATCACATATGGCCCTAACCAGTGCATTTTGAATTTTCCAGGATGCTACATAAACTTGTTGTCATAGAGTAATAGTAATTCTCCCACTTGAAACCTTTTATGTTTGATGTGTCGATCATGCCATTCCTTCTCTCTTTCCTTCTAAACTTGTTGATGGAAACCTGTGAGAAATAGATCTTCCTCAATATGTACCAACTATGACAATCTCTCCTCTACTACGCATGAGTCTAAAATATTAGTGATCATTACAATGTGCAAACTAGGTAGAATAAAATCCATTGGCATCATTGCTTATTTCCCATAAACCAACCTAAAAGGTGCCTGCCCTGTCAAATTTTTACTGATAGTCCTGTAGGACCATAAAATTTCAGGAACTCTTAAGTCCCAATCATCTCTCCCTACGTTGTAGATATTTTTCAAATAATTCTCCAAGATTTTATTGAAAGATTCCACTATCCCATTGGCCTAAGGATGATATGGGGTACTCTTCTAATGATGAATTTGAAACACCTCAGTCAATGTTGCAATGGTTTTATTCAAGAAATGTGTTCCTTTATCACTAAGTAATATGTGTAGACATCCAAATCATGTGACAACATGCTCAAATATCAATCATGCAACAGTCTCCATTGTGTAGTTTAGGACTGGTGCTGCTTCTTCCCATCTTGTCAAGTACTTTGTCATAGTGATTATGTACCTCAAAATTGTACTCTTGAAACAACAGTAGCCATTTGCATATTCTCCCCCCCAACATGGGCTTGATCACTAAATATTTTAGTGTATAATGGTATTTGTACATCTTAAAGTGAGACACCAACAAGTAATGTTTGAACTTATGTAGCACATATACCATTTCCAATCCGTCTCATTATATAGTGGTATAATTCTTCTATGCTATAGAAAACTTCTTACTTGCAAAATAAATTGGGTTATCTATGTCTCCCTCCCCTGGTTGAGATAGTATTGCGCCTAACTCTATGGATGATGCATATACATGAACATGAAAATCCTTGTTCCAATTTGGAAAGATCAAAATTGGTGTGGTCACTAGTTTTCTCTTTAAGGCATCCAAACCCTTATGATAGTACTCGTTCCATTGGAACTTATCTTAATTATTTAACAAATTTTCCATCGGTGTTGTGATCGGCGCATATCCTTTGATAAACTTCATGTAATATCCTATGTGACCCAGAGTTTCCCTCATTTGTTTGACTGATGTAGGTGGTTCTAATTCATAATTACTGCAATCTTGGCTGGATCCACTAGTAATCCCTGCTTGCAGACTATATGGCCCAACAAAATTCTAAACATTGCACAAAAATTACACTTCTTCAAATTCAAAGAAATATGAGACTGTCTAGACCTATCCAACATTATCCTGAGTACTTCGATATGATCCTTCACTAAACTGAACAGATTCCAATCGTCTAAGTATACTTCAATAAAATTATGAATAAATTCCTTGAACGCTGCAACCACCACTCTTGAAAAAAATGCAGGGGAATTATTTAGTCCAAATGGAATTAATATATACTAATAACTTCCCCACTCTGTCATGAAAGTAGTCTAGTACTAGTTCTCCTTCGCAATGGTTGGATAGACAATTTTGGGATACAATTTTGGTAAAACTCATAAGTATAGAAGATGTGTGTAGGAGAAAAAGGAAGAATAGGGAGTGCATAGTTGAGGTGAATTTAGAAGTAAAGAATGTAGTAAGAGGAATAAAGAAAAGAGAATAATAAACCATAGAATAAAGTAGGAGAAGAAACCAGGTGAAAATGAATGATGACAGTCCGACATGCTAAAGATAGAAGGACTCAAAAAAGGAAAAAAAAACAATAGTCAAAGTGCAAAAGAAACATGCATATGGAAAAGGAAGTGAAAGCAACTTGAACAACCAGTTAACTAGAGTTTTCATGCATTGTAATAAGGTTTTGGGATGAACAAAGTAGGCTTTTAAGCCCTAGAATGTATGTATAAATATGTAATGGGTTGGGAGAATAGGGGTTCCTCCAGATGGTTATTCTCGAGCAGTATTTTGGAGTATTTTCCAAGCCTCTAAGAGCTCCTATCAGTAAGAAGGGTGATAGGATAGGATGATAAGGATGAGAATTGATGTCTGAATTTCAAGAGATGACAAAGAGAGAGAGAGAGAGAGAGAGAGAGAGAGAGAGAGAGAGAGAGAGAGAGAGAGAGAGAGAGAGAGAGAGAGAGAGAGAGACTC